>JAMPIV010002216.1:0-260000 GCA_024509875.1 Oreohelix idahoensis
TGTGACAAAGACATCTCATTCTTCTCAAAGCATTAAACGTGTTAAGTGGTCCTAAGTGTACTTGAAGTCGAAAACATCAGATGTCTCCGTGTTCTTGCATATTATTCACAAAGAGACTAATTCAAAACTTCTACTTTATGTAAATGAACATTACAATTATGGGCTTTGCGTCTATCATTCTTATTATATAGGAGGCCGTGGACGGATAGCCTGGTATAAATTAACAAATCATTTCTGAACATTTAAAAAACATCTAATGACTAAATAATGCACATACTATTTCTGGCACATACACAACAAAGGCTGTGATACGAGGTAGCCACCATGCTTTCAGAATACCCTGACTTACTAGACCTGCATATATATATATATATATATATATATATATATATATATATATATATATATATATATATATATATATATATATATATATATATATATATATATATATATATATATATATATATATATATATATCGTCTAATATGACAAAATGTTACAGGAACCACAGCTACACTAGTACGTGAATGTGTAGACGCAAGTTTCCTACAAGAGGACCGGCTACAGTAGTAGATCCATGCTTTATCAGCAGCGAAAAACAACATAATTGTGATGATACCATTGGCTGTCTGAGTCCTAAATTAATTATTATATCTACACTCTTTCTCCGTGTAGTTCCTGGGGGAATCTTATGAGACAAAGAAAGAGCAGGAAGGACTATTGCGTCCTCAGACATTTCCTACAAGGCGACTAGTATGAGGTATGAGGTTAGCATGGGGCTGGCAAGCTCATCATGTAAAAAAATTGCTATAGAAACCACTGCTGCCAGACCACGTGAATGCTTTGTGCAGGCTTCCTGGAAAGGAGTGGGGAGCTGCAGTGGTGGTTCCATGCTCCCTAGGAACCGAAAAGGAAAATGATGATATCTACTCTCAGATTATATGGCAGGCTACTCTGAAGACATCACAGGGTAGAAGAGGAGCATCTAAGTAAGTAAGTAAGTAAAGTAAGTAAGTAAAGTAAAGTGTAAAGTAAAGTAAAGTAAAAGTAAAGTAAGTAAGTAAGTAAGATAGTAAGCTATTCTGAAGTATCGCTTCTAAGATGAACGTTTTATTCTATTCCGAATCTGTAGCAAGGGAACCGCCCCTGGCATAGACGTCACTGTGGAATGAAGTGTTACAGACTTCACTATACTTGGCCCAGCATTTTGAGGCGGTATGACCATTTCCCTTTCTCGCTGCATTTATCTTCATTAACTAAGAAGCAGAGTCATGAGCCCCTTTATAGCTGGGTAGACTGAAGCGTGACGCTACCAGATTTCAAACTCTGAACCCAGTAACTCTGCCATGAGAGGCAAGCGCCCTAACCCCTCCGCCAATCGGACGCTATAAAGCTGCAATACAACTACATAATCCCGTCTATATCTGTCACAAGGGGTGGGGACTTAAACAGATTACCGTCAGTCCCGGGTACATAAGTGCGGTGCTACAGCCTGGCTTCATTCAAATGACCAAGTTTATATTTCTTTCTACTCGAAACTGGATGCCCCCCGCCCCCCGCGCCCCCCCCCCCCCACCCCCCCCCCCCCCCCCCCCCTTTTCCCGTTCAACCTGACCCGAGGTGGCCACTTTCGGTTATAAATACTCCATGATTTAAATGACCTGCACGACGACGTTAGATATCCTTCTTCGTCGATCGCTCTCACATAACCACATCTACCTCTCTTATAAAGCTGCAAGTCCGTCTCAGGCTTCTCTCATCACCATTTAGTTTCTCCCTCGGCTGAGTTGGAATAAGTCAGGCTGCCACCATGCTCCTCTCGTTCAACCGACAGTTTGTTTGTCCTCCCCACACAGACATCTGTCTGTCCGATTTTCAGTTTGTTGCACAAATGGTATTTGAGTCTGCAATGGCCGGTTGTTAGTCTGAAAATGATCACTTGATCTCTTCCTGGTAATGTATAGTATGGTCACACAGAAAGTGACCGCAGACATACCTTTAACATAAAGCTGATTTCCCTTTCACATAAACGCCTAACTCAAATTCACCTGAACACTCAAACCCAACCTCAATAAATATATACTCGACACTTACGTTTTTACGGTTGGTAGAGCGTATCTGCCTGAACAACTCTATAGAACATACAAATAATACTTACAGTCAAATATTCCGTTTGCTCCAGCCCTTGGCACACTCTCAACTGTGTTTTAACACATCTATGACACTCGAAATCACTTACGTCCACGTCATGGCTTGAGGCGTACGGCAAATCGGCTTTTCCGTTGCTCAAGTAAAGACAAGTGGTTTGACAAAATGAAGCCTACTATTTTGTCCTATCTACGAATATTTGTAATACACTTCCTGACGTCGCTGGTTAGGAATGCACAATTTTATGGCTGCACTTTTCCTACGTGCATTTAGAGCGGGTCGCGATAGTCGCATTCAAATTATGACGACAAATGCAGAGAAAATTATACGCTAAGAGAAGCGGAACATCAACATGTAGAATAAGCACCACACAATTAGACAACAAGAAGGAAGGAGGTATACTACAAACCACACGGATTTTAAAATTTTTAAAATAATTCGACAAGCACTTTAATACAACCGATCCTCATCACAGCCAGACAAAACTGCTATTTAAAAAAATACCAATGAAAAATTGTGAAAAATGGTGGGGCAGCGCTCCGATGAACCGAACAGAGCAATTCCATTTGACACCTCTGACCTCGCCGTAAAAAAAGTTTTACTAAACCACCTGGTCACCACAGGTCGTGTCAAGGTGACAAGGATCCAGATCAGGCGTACAGCACAAACATATGTGGCGTGACTCTAGCTATGCAGCAAAAACTCCTTTCAGGGAGTGTTCCACTCCGGCATACAACACAAAACTCACTACTGTTTAATGCACAAGTCTAACCAGAGCAGGGTCTTGGGTGGTGCCAGCGGTGCGTCCGCATTGGGCGTCGTCGGGGGGAGGGGGTCACTTAAAAAAAGTTTTTTGTTGTTGCATTCTCAATTAAATTGTTTAAAAGAACAATTGAAACTGGATTGTTTCGGGGTAATATCGCAATGACGTATGCTGAGCGCTCCGCATGTATTTTCGTACCATTTAGAGTTAGGGTTAGGATTGGGGTTAGGGGGTATTCATCAAGACTTACAATTCAGCCCAGGAAATCTCTAACATTTTAAATAAGGAAAACCGGAATATCTGAGGAAACTGAACCCACACGGTTCTTATTAAAGAAACGTCACCCCAGACGCGTGTAAGAGGCCGATTCATGTCTCTTTTATTTATCTGAGCAAAAAAGTATGTGCGCCAGGATTGGCTTATTGGTGGTACCAGCAGAAAGTACTATCTCTGGAACAAGAAGGGAACAGTGGCCTAAGCTTTAAGAAGAGGGACCAACTTTGTAGACTCTCCTTGACATTTCTGGGAAATAAGCTACACCCTACAACCTTGACCAGCGACGAGCGAAAGCAGTGTAAACAGAACCCATCAGCGTGAGCAGAAACTACTATTGGCAGCTAAGTGCAAAATATACGCTGCCAAAGTGAATTTTTTTCCATCGTCTCCATTATCAATCAATGATGAAACTTTTCTTCTAAACTATTCAATTATTTTCAAACTGTTAAAACTTAAGTGATTATTAAATTTTGTTATTTGTAATTTTACAAATTTAACTCCGATTTAATCATTTTAAAGTTACTGCATGTTTGTCTCAGTCAATTTACTACACACACTCTAAACAGAGCTATACCAGAATAATAAGAATTGCACTGAGTAATTCAGGGGTGGGGGCTTAACGAGCTAAAATTTATCTTTGCTTAATTCTTCACAAAAGTGGTCGGCAGATTCTAGAATTAACGTGCTCAGCCAAAGCAGCATTGTTTTCGCTTATCTGAATATCTTGTGAAGACTCCCTTTGTGATAGAAATGTCATTACCCTTCTATCTACATCTCTGCCACGAGTAATCTTGTGAGAAGGTAGACACCCGTGAAGCCCATATTAGATACTCTTGAGTTTTGGCCACTGTTGGACCACTACTGCACAGCAGGGGAGGCAATACCGTCACAAATATCTCATCTTGAAACACACTTCCCGACGTCGCTGGTTAAGGAATGTACAATTTTATGGCTTCACTTTTCCTACGTGCACACAGAGCGGGTCGCGATAGTCGCATTCAAATGAGCTTTCTTATCGCTGGACACACTAGGTCGCAGTCGATGTTACGGGTAGTACCCATTTTTATTTATTTTTCGCATGTGTCCTTAGCTCTCACTTTCTTTCCTGTCCCCAACGTTGGCTACTTTCCTTATCTTTTGTCCCCAGTAAAGCGAACTTCTTATTTTCTGATTTTTTTTTTTTTTTTTTTTTCCATATCCATCTACCCAGATAAGAAATCGCGCGTTTAG
The DNA here is from genome assembly GCA_024509875.1 of Oreohelix idahoensis. Taxonomy (NCBI): domain Eukaryota; kingdom Metazoa; phylum Mollusca; class Gastropoda; order Stylommatophora; family Oreohelicidae; genus Oreohelix; species Oreohelix idahoensis. Next base: position 4,421 of record JAMPIV010002216.1, read on the forward strand.
TTCAGAGGAATGTCAGATATCTCATTCAAGTACTTGCTAACACAGTTCCTGAAATTTCAGAATGGAATTTATAAATCAAGGATCAATACCCATTAGCTCCACAAGGAGCATAGGCCTTCAACAAACACACATGCCAAGCCTTCCTGTCCTGTGTCATCAGCTAAGTTCTTTTCATGTCTTCCTCCTCATTGTCATTTGTCTCTGTCACGGAATGTTCTTCTGTCTACCCCTACCTTTCTTACTCCAGGAATTCCAGAAGAAGACCTGCCTGATAATTCTGTTTCCTCAGCCAAATGTCCTTTCCTTTGTTAGCGCCCATCTCTCTCTCTCTCTCTCTCTCTCTCTCTCTCTCTCTCTCTCTCTCTCTCTCTCTCTCTCTCTCTCTCTCTCTCTCTCTCTCTCTCTCTCTCTCTCTCTCTCTCTCTCTCTTCCCTATGTGCGTGAATGACTATGAGTAAATGTACTTGTGTGTGCCCAGTTACTGAATGTGATGGTGATATTGATTAATTGTGATTGAAGTTAATATTTTTATTTGTAAAAACTTTGAGAATTGTATTGCAGGGCAAAAATGTAAAAAGGCAATCATGCCTATTTCTTTACCCTGATGAAATAAAGATTTCGTTCGTTCGTCCTGGTCGATTAACAAATACTTCGAGTCTGTATTTTAGTTAGTCTATAATGTGTTGACAATCTGCCCAAGAAAAATCTTTTGGCCGAATACCATCACCAACCAAGAACTGTTAACTCGGAGCAACCAAGAGGACATGCACACCATCCTAATTAGCAGACGCTGGAGTTGGGTTGGCCATGTCCTCAGAAGAGACCCTGATGCCGTCACAAGACAGCTATACTATGGACCCCGGAAGGAAAACGAAAGAGAGGCCGACCAAAAATAACTTGGCGGAGAACTGTGGAGGCTGAGATGCAAAGAATGAACCAGAGCTCGGGCACTGCACGAAGGATGGCCGCCGACCGAGCAAAGTGGAATCAGTTTATTGCCGCCCTACAAGACGCCACCAGGCGTAATGGCCACTGACTGCTTTGACGGTCGGCGGCTAAAGATCAAAGAAGAAGAAGACAAGACGCCACCAGGCGTGATGGCCACTGACTGCTTTGACGGTCGGCGGCTAAGGATCAAAGAAGAAGAAGATAATGTGTTGATTGTTGTTACTGTTATTGTTGAACAGATTCGACATCACTGCACTCCGGGTAAACCTATAGGTGCTCAGTCTCCATCAGTACATGTCGAAGAGTGGGAATGCTAACTGTTCATGTAGATAGCTGGTTATAAACACGACGGATGCATTTTCTCACACGTCCATCTCAGCTACTAGCTAGCATTGCGTTTGATGCCATATTCCAATAGTCTTAACCTTGATGATTCATCTATTGCAGTATCATTCTCTAACAGGCGATCCACACCAGCTCCTGCAGTATTCGAAGCTTCTATGAATGTTTTCCATTCATACCTTAGCCAACCATTTTGAACCTTTCGAAGCATGACACAATGACTGCCTTTGTTAACGAAGTTTCAGTTAGCCACCTTAAGGCTGCAGTAGCTACCTCTACTTCCATTCTCATGCTAGAAGTTGTTACCTTGTAAGCCCCCGCTTTGTTCGGTGACGATTCTGTCCTTTACCCTAGCAGAGAAGCCCCAACATGATTTCTCACCACGGATCACAGACCCATCAGTATACAAAATGGCATCGTTATCGCCGGCATGATCATGTTATAATGAGATATAATGTGTTGATGGCACGTGACAGGAAGACTTGGCATAAGTTTGCTGAAAGCGTACGATCGTTCGGGAACTGAAGGGTGATAATAAATGTGTTGGTAGCATCACTTTCAAGACAGAAATCCGCGACATTTTTCAAGAGTTTCTATAACTCTGTTAAACACATCTACAACACGGATCCAGTGACGTGTAGCGACACAATAGTCTGTCTTCACAAATACAGAATGGTTCAGATTACCGTCAAAATCTGATACACGCAAAGCAACCCGAATGAAAAAGTTAAAGCTCTGTAGCCTTGACTGGGATCGTTTATCACATGACCCACAGTTTTACAGTTCAGTGACTCTAAACACAAGCTTTTGGTCAGTGAAATACGCGATGACAAGCTATGAGGGCCAGGAAAGTGAAGCGAAGGCAAAGTATTTAAAAAAAAAAAAAAAGGCTGGGGGAACGAAGGAAATGTGTGACCAAGATGGCATGAGCAGCACCCGTTCACTTTAAAAAACATGTCTCCTTTTGACGAGGCATGCTGCGTTCAATACAGACACTAGGCCGTCGGTTAATTTAGGGCGCAAGCCCAAATACAAAAGACCATGCGGTCTGGTTGTTTTTATTCTGATGACAGTAATAATAAAAACCACAACGGCAAAAACATGAAGAATGCATGCCTCGGAGTGGGCTTCCGCAAACAGGCCCACAGTAGAGGTAAACTCATGCTCTTAATGAAGCGAAAGGAGACATCAGAAACCAGACGGTGGTGGCGTGATATTGGTGGGAGGCATGTGATGATGGTGCTAAAGATGATGACAATGATCACGAGGAAGAAGACTAAAATGACGCACATGCTAAAGAACCACTCTAAATGTGTTTAAATGTGTTCACTTGTAGCCTGTCATCTTCAACACTACCTGAGATAAACACACAAATGTCCTACCTAAACACGAACTGCCACTTTTCAACTAACGTGACAGTATTTTGCTGGATTTTAGGTTCCACTTCGCTGGGTAATCCATGTAAGCTCAGTAATCACGGTATGATTATTATGCCCTTACTAAAGGTTCAGTAATAATCTGGTTGTTAGGTCCTCGCTACAAATCAATGATGACTTTACTGTTAGGCTCTGCTAAAAGTTCAAAGTTGATTTTGACTGTAGAGACTTCGTTAAAAGTTCAAAGTTGATTTTGACAGTTGGACTCTGGTTTCAAGGTCAGCGACATTGATTTGACTACTACATCTTCGCTGGTAGCTCCCACATTGAAATTTGTGAATTAATTTCCCTGCCTGTGTTCTGGGTTAAATGAAATGCTTTATTTCCAGCAGAAAGTGATTAGATGTGAAGGGTATGGCAGTTAAACAGATTACAGCACGTTAATTATTGGGCCATACTCAAGGCGCCCAGTGTAATTACTAGGGGTCTATGAAGAGACACAGAAAGAACACGACTACTGCACCCTCAAGCATGTCGTACAAGGCGAGTAATATGAGATTGTGCATGGGACAGGCAACCTCATCATGCACAACAAATTGCCACAGAAACTACCGCTACAAGAGCATGTGAATGTTTGGTACGGGCTTCCTGCAGGGGGACTAGCTGCAGTATTTAATTACATCTTGTTAGATCTTTAGGTGATCGAGGGGGGTAAAAATAATGTGTAACCTAGGTAACTTTCGGGCTAGCCCTCTTAAAAGGGAACTTAAAAGTGTGGCGTCCCCATGTTTAAAGGTACTTTAACAGCATGCTCAGTGAAAACTCGCAAGTTAGTTTACTAAAATTCACTTCATTCGTTAACTGTAAAAGATAGAAAGTGATCTTATCTTTGAAGTGAAGTTAACATTCGGTAAAGTATTAAATTTTACTCTTCCAATGCTCTCTTGATGGGGGTTGCAGGAAGTTGGTCCTGCAGCAGAAATCAAAGTTACATATAGAACTGGACTTATTCCAAAGTCTAAATTCTCTAAAACCTGGAAGCAGACATGGTTTTACAAAGACAGATCTATAGGGACCTCGGTGTTTCTAAAGTAGATCTCAATAGCTCCTGGGTTACCGACCTCTGCTCTAGGCGATAGACCCCAAACTATGTAAGCTGGGGGCATGTAAGAAGATGACCGGTGAGCTGTAGGAACTGCGGAAAAGAAATTCCAGAAGTGCGTAAAGCAGGTCGAAAGTTGAACATTCCTTACTTATCTCCTCCGGGAATTCTGGGCACCTTCTGATCCTTTCGTCTGTCATTACGGCAGATAAACAGATGCTCAGCACTTTCCAACCTGGCCAGAGGGACGGCGAATTATAGTAAATGTTTCGGCTCCCGTTCAAAGATCACAGCACACATACGGAGACTGATTAAGCTTTCCTGACTTTGAAGCCGGCGGCTAAGGAAAACACTGATGTTTTATTGCACAATAGGTGTTCAATTACAATCGTCATAATTACCAACCATCTACCAGTCCAGCGTAGGTCTTCAATAAACAGTCCAAGCCGTCATGTCCTGTACCATCCACACAAGTCCTTTCCATGTATTCTTTACCCCTTTCATGTGTCTCCAACCCTATTACCCATTTGCTTTGAGTTTTCCTCTATTCCTCTTACCAAGGGAATTTCAGAACACAGACTGTCTTGTGTGCTGTTATCAACTGGTTTTCTCAAATGTGCGCCCTATCTAGCACCAACATCTTCTCCTCATATCTTCTTCTACTGGCATTTGTCATTTTGCTTCCATAAGTTCCACATTAGTGATTTTTGTCATACCATTTTAAACCTTCTATTCTGCACAAGAACCCATGTATGAATATCTAGTTCTGCGTTGTAAAATAATTGTCCTCAACCCTGGCTATATCGACGAGAACAACCTTGGACTTAAAACTGTGTGTGAATGTTTTTGGAAGTCACATGCTGACGGTGCTAGACCTGATTAAAGGAAATGAAATTCTACAGCAGGGATTGGCAACTAGTCGATCCGACGTACCGGGAGATCCCAGTTCATGATTTGATAGATCTTCAGGCGACTGCGAGGGGGGGGGGGGGGGGGGGGGGCGCCTTTTCTTTGTAAGGTTCATCGTATCCTCTTCCCTCCCCCCTCTTTAAAATTACACACACACATACATATATACAGTATATATATATATATATCTTGTCTGGCTGTCTTAATTAATTAATTTTTTTTTCCCAATTACTATCTTGTTTGTTTAAAAAAAAACCTACTCATTTTTTATTATGATTGTATACTGTAAATGAATGCTGTTATGTTAACTTTATAATGTTGCATGCCTTTAAATTAATGCTTAAAGTAACATGTGGGAATGAAAGGATATAGTATGCAAGATAAATGAGAGTGAAAGGGCAGAATGTTAGACGGGCCTGCGCGCCCAATTCTTAACCCTCCGAAAATAAAGTTCGTTCGTTCGTCTTCTTGACGAGTTGAATTTCACAGTGCGGTAAACTCCCACGGCGCTAAATTATATATATATATGGCAGATCTTTAGAGCTCTCAATGTTACTAAAGTAGATCTCAAAAGCTCCTGCGTTGCCGACCCCCTATTCTACAGGGTGAATGAAAAGTCGCTATCTAATTTTAATAGTTATTTCTTCCCTCCTATCCAGCTAATCTACATGAAACAAAAAATAACGTCAAAATAAACAGAATTAACTGCCATTTTAGAACACAAAATGGCACATTAACATTACAACTCAACATGTGATGATGTTTGTTCTACATACTGATTTCATATATATATGGGCAGCAGTTTTTGCTGTCTCTTGTAACGTCAGTTTATTGGACATTTGACATTCTATTGATTTTACTTTGCTCCTGGGAATAAAAAACAAATATAAAACTATAAAACTTATTTGTCAAATGGTAGTTACTTGTCCGTCTTCTGACAATTGTTTAATGTATATCGAGTGGATATAAGCGAGTATTTAAAAATGTGAAATAACTTCTCAATCACCCTGTAGACAGAAGAAAAGACAAATGTGGATATCTGATCATGGAAACTGATACAGGTGTCACATCACGTTTGGACATGCTCTTCTGTGTGATCTCTCACACCTTCAGCCCTACAGCAGTATCATTTCTTTTTCTTCATTTTTCTCACCAATCGCTTTTATTTGGCATAAATCATGCCTTTTCATTCCTTTTACTCTCTATGTTGGATTAGTAGATAAAGTCTCTAACACTCTACTCCCCTACGGACGTATCTGCTTTACACGCAGAATTGTTTACGTTCCGCAAGGTAAATGCGATAATACCAGGTAATTATACCGGTCATACGCTTATCTATTCTCTCAGTCTGACCATCTTTTGAAACGCGTCGGTCCAACATTTGACCCCAGGTGAAAAGCTGGTGACATTACGGTCTCGCCGATCGACACGAAAAGAACCCAAGATAGTCTGTCACGACTGCCGACGTCGGTGTATGTTTGTCTGACAGATTACACAGAGGGTAGATGCGTTTATCGCTTTTTGTGGGACAACCCCTGGTGATTGTTAGAGATAATCTGTCTGGGTAGACATCTTGGCGGAAGACATTACGCCAGGCAAACATGGTCACATGTTGTTGTGAGGGGACGGAAATATTACCGCATGATTTTGAAAGAGGTCACGCGTTGGAATATTAAATTTAATATTTTAAACACGTGGGGGATTTTTTGAATTAAACACCCCGACCCACATAGTCTAAAGAGATTCCATTGGTTTGAAGTGAGCACCGGGATAAACATTGAATTGCATTGGAAATTTCGGAGGAAGTACAATCTGTGATTTGAACTGAGAAGTGGGAAATATAATCTAGCGAAATCAGAAACTCAGAACAGACAGCTTCGCAACTTCAAACGAGCAACTCCTAAAAAGCCAGAAAGAGAAGGATCGGACCTAGAATTCCATACTTATAAGTGACAGATCGAAGTATTTGGGAAACTTAAAACCTTAAAAAGTAAGCCCGCTTTCATAAATACAGAGACTGAAAAACTTAAGGACCAGGACTTAAAATACGAAGACTGGAAACCCAGGAATTGGATCACCCGTCTTAAGAGAAACTTTCCCAGACCAAGTGTTTCACAGATTCACCTGTCATATAAGGGATTCAAAATTTCCAGACCAAGTGGTTCGAGAGCAGATAACCTAACTTGCTCGTGTCCATCCTAACCTGCGCGAGGAGATTGTGTACTCCCAAAACTTTGGGGTACGTGTAACAACTATTTTACCAATGTAGATTTGACATGTTTTCTTGCTTAGTGTTTATATATGAGGCTGGCAACCTTGAATATGAAACTAGTATATTCATAAACCCCTACAGCAAGCGTTGGAGATTTCTTCTAGCTAGCTGTGCGGAAAACCGACAGCAAAGGTGACCCCAGACTCCGAATGGAGCAGTGATGACTGATGATTACATCACATGTGCCTAAAGGTATAATACTTTGTGAGATATATGCACTTTGTTAATTGTAACTCAGGCAAATCAGTATTCGCACTGTCCAGACACATTTTCCCAGTTAATACCCAGAAGAATATGGTGAATTTTATTCATCTTCCTTGAGCTACACTGTGTACTCGGGAATTTAATTCTTCTGAGAGATTAACATCGGTGGGTGGACAGAGAGAATGCGCCTGTTAATTGGCAGTCCACAAATGTACTTAGCAGAGGCATTTGTTTTCCTATTTTTCCAAAAATTCGTGGTACAAGACTACTTGTGGTTACAAGCTATCAGACGGCTCGAAGTACTGAAGTTACTACGCCACTCGTGTGAGAGAAGCACATTCATCACCAAGAAGTGACGAAAACCACGGCGACAGGACTCATCTAGAGTTAAGTTTTCTTGTAAAAAAGGCGAAAGCAACGGACTTTGATAAATCGTCACCTACGTCTCCGTGACGAAAACTTGTTTACCGCAAAATTCATCATTCCCTCCTTATTTTAACTGTTACAGACTACTTCGTTATTAAATTTGTTACATGTTGTTTTAAAACTAAACAATCATACTCGATTCAGTTTTTCTATGTATGAAAGCGAACGTTTGAGCAAGATTCGTTAAAACATACATATATTTACATCTATAGAGCCATTACTTATGAGGAAATTCGTTAGATTACTGTGATAAAATTAACCGTGATACAACGTTAAAATATCTCCAAAGATAAAATGTAGGGATAAAAATAATGCGTAAGCTACTAGCAGACATGATCGCCCACGCCGTGGGTCACCACCCGCCATGGAAACTAACTTGTTAGACGTGAAGGCAAAACATTTACCCTTGGAACGGGATGAGAACGGAGATCAAAAGGAAAAAATATGACTGAACACGTGCTTGAAACTAGCAAGGCTAAAAAGACGCAATTGGTGGGGAAAGGAAAAAAATTCACGTCCCCAAGTTGACACAAGGTAAAGAAATCGACAAAAGGGACCTTAGCTATTATACGCAACAGTCATTTCTTGGACGCTTTTGCGATAACTTAGTCCGTTTATTTGAATTCAGCGGCAAACGCATTACAGAAGATGCTCGAAAATATTTCACAAAAAAAAACCAACTAACCTTGAAAAATAACTTTTTCTTAATAATAATGTTAGGAATATAAAACCTGGCTGGCCTGATGGCCCATCCTGAGCAGTGAAATAATATGCTTTCATTTATACAGACGGATAGATAATAAGAAAGATATTGACAAAAGACTGTGTTGTTCATATCAGCGAGCGACTGCATTGAAACAAAAAATGTCACTAATTTTCAAAAATTGCGGCCTTGAGACTCAAGTGCTAAAATCTAGTTGGAATGAAAGGAAGGGAATGTGGTGGAGAATTGTGGCTAAAAATAACTTTAAAGGCAAAATTGTGTAGGGGACGGCAGAGTTGGTTCAAAAAACAAGTGTGTTTTTTTGTGAAACGCAAGTAGAGACAGACGGACCAACAGACAATAATACATACTTGACTGAGGCATGACTGAATTGACTTTTGGTAGGAGGTTTGAATTTGAAAAGGAAAAAAGGCGGTGATTGGCCATAGATGAACATATTATCGGCGCTCAGACGCGCATTTTTGCCATTCATCATAAGTTGTCCAGTAGTAGACACAGTAATTATTCAGTGGTGTATTTCCCAGAAGCTAATTGAAATATTTAGAGGGACGCCATACTAGAGCCAGCAGCTCAGCTGAGTTTTGCTAGCATATAACTGTGTTCTCTATTCATAATTCTGGTAAGACTGAAAGTATTTCTTTGTACATTTTAATATTTGTTTAATGTTTCGAGTGATTTGATACTGCCATATTAAAATCTATCCCTTACAACAAGTAAGGATTCGCTCTAGACCCCCCGCCCCAGTTCAGGGTCTAGAGACAAACAAAATACATAAACTCCAGCAAGGATTATGAAGGGCGGATCAAGTGTTGAGATCAGTGGAACATATCACCTATCCTATTCTATGGCAAGAAGCTAATGAACATATTTCAGAATATGTAGTCTGGGGGAACTTAGCCTATGTGAAACCAACTTGGTAAGATGTGCTGTATGGTCAGAGAGATCTGACCCCGTCTATGTGGTGTTGTTGTGTGTAGAGTTGTGTGCAGAAATGGTTTAGAGGATGGAATTCTGACACATGACCAATACTTTTATTTCAGAACTGTGAGTTTTTTTATTTGGCACCAATGTGGTGTCAAATGATGTGTTGAATAATACAAGAGTGGACCCGTGCAGTCTTATATTTTGGCAGAGCAGCCTTTTATTGCCCCCAAGCACGGAGAGGCGGGGCCACCAGATTCCAGCACCAGAACTACTCATTAAAGATACGTGAGCTGGAAATTCACCAACTTATTTTCTAACACACCAACTATATTCCCATCAATAAATGGACAATGTTTAGTAGCCATAGACAGGGAGTGATGAGGCCACCCCAACAGCACATCCATTAATCGTTCTCCCAGATAAATTACAACTATAAACAGTAGTAATATTAACTAGTCTTGTAAAATACATATGTACACACCTTTCATTGATTATGCCATATATTCATGCATTTTATTCAAAATTTCAAAACCTTTTATATGTTCTGACCAAAATAAAACCTTGGTTCAGAACAAATAAACTTAAAGAAAATTTACTATCAAAATTTTACACAGCTTGAGTTAGTTCAGTGTGTTATAACATTTTATTAATATTATTAGACTTATTAAATATCTGTGTGTGTGTATGTAAACTACCACAACACATTACATATCAGTACCCTAGAATTTTAACGTAGCCACATTCATTAGTAAAAAAAAAAGATAGGTGTGAGGTCGTAGTGGTAGCAAGAAGGGCCTTCTGTAAATTCACAGCTACATTTATCTCAGAAGCCTTCACAGCTGACCTCATGCATCACACTAGGTAATATCACAATCATACAATACCATCAAATCCACTACAATTACACCAACTGGAGGCTTGAACGCGCTAAAAACCATTGCTTAAATCCTTCACAAAAGGCGACGGACAGATATAAGTTAACAAATGTTCAGCGCTAAGCAGCATTGTTCTTGACTTCAGAATTATCTTGTGGATCTACCGTAAGGTAGAAGCGTCATTAACCTTCTACATCTCTGCCTAGAGTAATCTTGTGCGAAGGTAGACACATTTGACGACCCATTTAGATACTCTTGAGTTCTGGCCACTGTTGGATCACTACTGCAAAGCAGGAGAGGCAATCCATGACAACAGGAAATAATGAAGTGGATGAGGGAAAATATGATATAAATAAAGAAAATGTAGGGAAAATAATGACGCAAAGTACGACAGCATAAAGTAACGGAAGGTGACTGTGGAGGGTACTGTGAAAAAAAAAGGAGGTAATGGAAAAAGGGTTGGGGAGGGGGGCCATGGCGGTGAAAAGATAGAGGGAGCCGCGCTGGTGTAATGGCTACAACGTTGTACTGGCGACCAGGTTTTCGTGGTGCTGGTGTAATGGCTACAACGTTGTACTGGCGACCAGGTTTTCATGGTTCAAACCCGGGCGTCAGCGTTTGAAGGAATGTTTACGACCGGAAATTTGACTGAATAACCTGAACGGCTCCTGCACATAAATCCCTTGTGGATGGGAAGGAGCGAAGCTCCTGACCGGATTGGAAGGAAATCCACTGACCCCCCAACCTCGCAATGACATGTCATTGGGCCAAAAGAGCTGGAAAGCTCGAGTGCCGCTGGTTAGAGAAAAAAAATTTTTTAATGCTTAATAAAAATGCAGTGTGTCCGACTGGCTTAGCGGTTAAAGCGCTTGTCTCCCGCGGCAAAGCTGCAGGGTTCTGGATTGAAACCTGGTGGCGTTATACTCCAGTCTACCCAGCTGTAAATAGGTACATGACTCTGCTCTTGAGTTATGGAAGGCAAAAGCAGCGAGAAAGAAAACTGGTTACCCCACCTCCTAATAATACTAATAGCCCCTTCAGTCATAACTGACTATGAGAATGCGCACCTAAAGTGACATCCTTCAGCTGCTTATTTTTCTGGTATATCTTTAGAATGTTCTCCTCTCTTCTGCTTGCTCTAAAGCTGGTCTTAGTATAGTGAAATCTTTAACAATCCGCTCCCCTTCAGCAGTATCTGTCCTTACTTGAATAAATAAAGTGATACGGTACAGAATTAAAACCACGCGGAGAACGTGGTCCGCTCCAGAAGATAACAGACGCATCCCTTCTAACGCTGGCTGAACGCTGACTTATGAAGAAGCTGTTAAGTCATGTGGGAAGGCAGAATGATGTACGGTGGGTAACATGAATCTGGTCCAGTGTTATCTTCATTTGACTTGGAGTGGCGCGGAAAAAAAATAATGGTTTGAAGACGTAGAGCCCAAATGGGCTTTTTTTAATTCTTCTTTTTTTTAGGTGTGAGTGCTTTTTCATTCTCACTCCTCGACCGAATGGGCTTTTTAATTCTCATTCCCAGGTGAATGCCCATGGGCTTTTTCATTCCTCTTTTACTCAAAGGCATGCCCGAATGTATTCTTCTTGTATTCCAAGGTGTAGGTGGATGGGCTTTTTCATTCCTCTTTTACTCAAAGGGTAGAAATAACACTTTTAATCCAAGGTGTAGAAGTGCCAGAATGCTTTTTCATTCCTCTTTTATCTTCATTTGACTTTTTATTTCTTCTTTTCTTCCGTGTAGAAGTTTGTCGTCCGGGCTTTTTCGAATTTCTCCTCTTTTACTCAAAGGCGGAATGGAAAAATTCTTCTTTTATTCCAATGGTTTGCCCGAATGGGATCATTCTGATGTCTCAAAGGCGTAGAAATATGCCCAAATGGGCTTTTTAATTCTTCTTTTATTCCAAGGTGTAGAAGTTTGCCCGAATGGGCTTTTTCATTCCTCTTTTACTCAAAGGCGTAGAAATATGCCCGAATGGGCTTTTTAATTCTTCTTTTATTCCAAGGTGTAGAAGTTTGCCCGAATGGGCTTTTTCATTCCTCTTTTACTCAAAGGCGTAGAAATATGCCGGAATGGGACTTTTTAATTCTTTTATTCCAAGTGTAGAAGTTTAGAAGGCGTTTGCTTTTTAATTCCGAATGGTGTAGAAGTTTGCCCGAATGGGCTTTTTCATTCCTTTTTTCATTCATAAGGTGTTGGAAGTCTCTCTCTTTTATTTTTACTCAAAGGCGTAGAAATATGCCCGAATGGACTTTTTAATTCATTCCTCTTTTATTCAAAGGGTGAAATAGAAGCTTTTTAATTCTTCTTTTATTGCCCGAATGGGCTTTTGCCCGAATTCCTTTTTACATTCCCTCTTTTACTCAAAGGCCCGAATGGGCTTTTTATTCTTCTTTTATTCTAAGGTGTAGAAGTTTGCCCGAATGGGGCTTTTTCATTCCTCTTTTTCAAAGGCGTAGAAATATGCCCGAATGGGACTTTTTAATTCTTCCAAGGTGTAGAAGTTTGCCCGAATGGGCTTTTTCATTCCTCTTTTACTCAAAGGCGTAGAAATATGCCCGAATGGGCTTTTTAATTCTTCTTTTATTCCAAGGTGTAGAAGTTTGCCCGAATGGGCTTTTTCATTCCTCTTTTACTCAAAGGCGTAGAAAATATGCCCGAATGGGCTTTTTAATTCTTCTTTTATTCCAAGGTGTAGAAGTTTGCCCGAATGGGCTTTTTTTCCTCCGTAGAAAATATGCCCGAATGGGGTTTTAAATTCTTCTTTTATTCCAAGGTGTAGAAGTTTGCCCGAATGGGCTTTTTCATTCCTCTTTTACTCAAAGGCGTAGAAATATGCCCGAATGGACTTTTTAATTCTTCTTTTATTCCAAGATGTAGAAGTTTGCCTGAATGGGCTTTTTCATTCCTCTTTTACTCAAAGGCGTAGAAATATGCCCGAATGGGCTTTTTAATTCTTCTTTTATTCCAAGGTGTAGAAGTTTGCCCGAATGGGCTTTTTCATTCCTCTTTTACTCAAAGGCGTAGAAATATGCCCGAATGGGCTTTTTAATTCTTCTTTTATTCCAAGGTGTAGAAGTTTGCCCGAATGGGCTTTTTCATTCCTCTTTTACTCAAATGGGCTTTTTAAATTCTTCTTTTATTCCAAGAAATATGGGCTTTTTTTCATTCCTCTTTTACCGAATGGGCTTTTTAAATTCTTCTTTTATTCCAAGGTGTAGAAGTTTAACCGATTGGGCTTTTTCATTCCTCTTTTACTCAAAGGCGTAGAAATATGCCCGAATGGACTTTTTAATTCTTCTTTTATTCCAAGGTGTAGAAGTTTGCCCGAATGGGCTTTTTCATTCCTCTTTTACTCAAGGGCGTAGAAATATGCCGAATGGGCTTTTTCATTCCTCTTTTACTCAAAGGCGTAGAAATATGCCCGAATGGGCTTTTTCATTCCTCTTTTACTCAAAGGCGTAGAAATATGCCCGAATGGGCTTTTTAATTCTTCTTTTATTCCAAGGTGTAGAAGTTTGCCCGAATGGGCTTTTTCATTCCTCTTTTACTCAAAGGCGTAGAAATATGCCCGAATGGACTTTTTAATTCTTCTTTTATTCCAAGGTGTAGAAGTTTGCCCGAATGGGCTTTTTCATTCCTCTTTTACTCAAAGGCGTAGAAATATGCCCGAATGGACTTTTTAATTCTTCTTTTATTCCAAGGTGTAGAAGTTTGCCCGAATGGGCTTTTTCATTCCTCTTTTACTCAAAGGCGTAGAAATATCGCCGAATGGACTTTTAAATTCTTCTTTTATTCCAAGGTGTAGAAGTTTGCCCGAATGGGCTTTTTCATTCCTCTTTTACTCAAAGGCGTAGAAATATGCCCGAATGGACTTTTTAATTCTTCTTTTATTCCAAGGTGTAGAAGTTTGCCCGAATGGGCTTTTTCATTCCTCTTTTACTCAAAGGCGTAGAAATATGCCCGAATGGACTTTTTAATTCTTCTTTTATTCCAAGGTGTAGAAGTTTGCCCGAATGGGCTTTTTCATTCCTCTTTTACTCAAAGGCGTAGAAATATGCCCGAATGGACTTTTTCATTCCTCTTTTACTCAAAGGCGTAGAAATATGCCCGAATGGGCTTTTTAATTCTTTTTCATTCCTCTTTTACTCAAAGGCGTAGAAATATGCCCGAATGGACTTTTTAATTCTTCTTTTATTCCAAGGTGTAGAAGTTTGCCCGAATGTGCTTTTTCATTCCTCTTTTACCCGATGGCGTAGAGGTTTGCCCTAATGGGCTGTTTCCTTCCTCTTTTATCCGAAGGTGTAGATTTACAAGAGAGAGCATCACTGAACAAACACTCAACCCCTGCCTCGATATCGTAAAATGGGAGGGCCCATAGCCGGGAACACCACGCACAGCCTTTTGAGGCAGAGTTTGCCTGCCTTCTTTTCCCCCAAAATGTTGAAGCGAAATAACAACAGACAGCCAGCCATTACAACTAGACACTTGAATTATATCATATTTATAATTTACATCTCGTTAACTGATCACAAAGCAATGCGCCTTTACCGTGCTTGTCAAAGCTCAAATTTCAACTTCGCACCTCGAAACGGATCTGGTAAAAACCACTGCTAGTAACAAGGTTTGCTCCGTAACAAGGTGTGCCTGAAGCAACAATTATCAGAAAGTGCTTACCAAGACATCTGAAGAAAAATCCAAAAGATCTGTGGTCTGAGCTGCCCCTGGTGATGGTCCTAACTGGTCAAAGTCTTCATCGAAAGCACCATTGGAGCTGGTCTTGGTAGTTGTGGTTGTGTTGTCTCCCAATTCCCCCAAGAGGTCATCAAACTGGGACACCGACATGGCGATGATCTTGATGAGACAGTGATGCAAGTCGGTGATTAAGATTCCCTACAGATATCAGCTGGACAAATCTGTGAAATAATAACAAAATAATCAGAATAATATAGAGTGTATTTTTCTCTATACATTATTTTCATAAAATTGTGAGGTTTCTGTAACGTGATCTCGTTAAAAAAAAAAGATGCTTATATATATAAAACAAGACAGTTTATTGTTTTGCTTATGCATTTAGGCTATCCGGTCATGCCATTATTGCTGACGATACAGCGACTATGTGTGAGACCAATGTTTTATATCCTTAAAGTCAACGTGTGTATATTGATTGCTGCAACATTCACACAGCAGAAGAGACAATTGTTAATCAGTCTACTCAAAACCCAGCCCCTGCAGACCCAAGTAGAACAGTTCCAACTACGATGGCTTGGCCATGTCTGCAGGACGGGAGAAGATCAGCTACCGCGACAAGTATCGGAAACTAACAGCCATGGATCCAGACCTCCAGGACGACCCAGAGTCCGCTGGGGGGACAACATTAGACAATCTGTGAAGAACTGAGGACTAGACTGGAACCAAGCCAAGAGGAAGACAGCCGATAGGATAGTATGGGGCTCTCTCTGGCAAACCTCTACACCCCAGGATAGAAGATGAACGACTAAGTAAGTAAGTACGTCTACAGAACCAAGCATATAGAGATGTGCCACAGAACAAGGATTGTCCTGTAAAACTATCAACAGGTTTCGTTAACATGTGTCATATCTATAGTCAGCGTCTGCTTCTCACTCTTGTTACACTAGCAATTGGTCTGGTCCTTGCCATCAGTTCTGCACTGATGTTCTTGTCGTACCATTTCAAACATTCTAATCTACACAGCCCCATATTTATGAAAGTCGGTAACTTCTCTTGCATTATCTTAGTAGAATAAATCACAATAACGCAGCACACATGTCAATACAACACGCAATACAATAAACTGCGATAACAGTTTACCTGTGCTTTTAATGACTAAAACAATGCGCTCGCTGAATACTTGGAAGTCATGACCAAAGTGGGCCGCCCCTTAGACAGTAAAGCAGTAAAGGAGATAAAAGGGCGAATACACTTGTCCGACCGGGGGACCTCTCATGATCAGATTAACTCCAGCAGCACATGTCTGCCGCATGGAATACAGTCGCATCCGGAAAAGTATCTTCTACGGACAACTTGCAGATGGCAAAAGAACAGTTGGGCGACCGCAGCTGAGGTTCAGAGATGTGTGCAAGAGAGACATGAGGGCTTTGGACATAAATACAGTAACCTGGGAGGATGAAGCTGCAGATCGCACCAAGTGACGGTGTTCCCTACGGCGCTAGTTCATATTGGACGAAAAGAAGCTCCCACAACAAGCAGAAGAGAAAAGAACACGCTGAAAGAAACACCATAAACAAAAGCAGCTGAGGGCTATCACCCCAAAGGCGCATTCCCATAGTAAGTTAGGACTGAAGGGGCTATTATTATTATTATTATAACAACACTCTGTATAGATCTCCATATCGTTATCAAGCAGCACGGTTTAAATTAACAAGAAGATTTTAATATTTACCAATGCACTGGAAAATATTTTTATGTCAGCATGTACTTTACAAGACGTAAGCCATGTAGATTAAATTACAGGACTGTCTGTTAACAACAATACGAATGCAAAACAGGATGGGGCCAGTTTTTTTTTTTTTTTAACACAGTGAGAAGCAAATAAATAGGTTCTTCACACATAGGAGTGAAAAAGGGAAGTTAGAAAGTGGTAACACTTAGAAACTATGTTACTCATATGAAGAGACATAATGCTTTTTGAAAACCATAACAGAAGAAACGGCTTCAGGCAAACCGACAGGGTGAAGACAACGCTGCAAATGGGTAGGAAACGTTTAGAGGCCGACAATGTAAAAAAAAAATCTAAGTGTACGATGAATTCAAGTGACAGAAAGTGTTGATGATCCATTACGGCCAACCCGATGCTAAGAAGGCACTCGATCCGACTTGTTATAAAGTGAAAGTGTGAAAGGAAGAATCGTCAGTTGTCTGGCCTCCTGTCGCATAGAGATTTATGATCAATAAATTTTCTATATTCTTTTCTTTTCTACCCGTGTCCTCTACTTTATTATCGCTCTTTTATCCTTTTCCTGTTTTTCGCATTCGTTCGTTTGCGACAAAATATTACTTCCCCATTCTGACTTTTGCCGTTTCTTTGCTATACTAGTAACGCATTTTATTGCGTAAGATGTCAGTCCCTGGATGTGAACGAAATAGTGTGAGAATTCGTCTCGACAGACATAGAGAGCAGACATTTATCTACATTTTCATCTGACACGAGTTTTTCTTCGGCTAGTTTCTCGGCGTGAGGTGTGGGAGGCGCCAATCTGCATCGCTTAGAAATGAGACATGTCGTAGTAGGTGTGAAGACGCGTTTTGGCAGTTATGGCCAGCGTCTAAGTAATGTGAAGTGTTAAGAGAGAGAGGGGGGGGGGAGGGAGGGAGAGAGACCGGCGCTATTTCGGGTTTTCGTAATAGCGTGGGATCCTTTGTCTGTTTCATATATCTACCCCGCAGTTTGGACTTGATTTCATTCAGTCATTCTCCAGTTGCAGTAGACTGGTCGCTAGTGCTAGGAAATCTCTTGTGTATTGCGAAGTCCTAGTTTCTCGACATTTTTGCCGAGTTCTGGAATACCCTTATATTGAATGATTCTAGTTCATGGTGTTAGTCTGTAGTTCTGCTTGGAGATAAATAATATTATATATATATATATATATATATATATATATATATATATATATATATATATATATATATATATATTATATATATATATATATATAGTAGTATTGAGTGATTCAGTGATAACCGCTTATGTCATTTTACTAGTTAGATTTCTATGCAGAAGTAGTTAAATTTATAAGTCTGTTATATTCTCTAGTTGACGTGTTTAAGTGGATAGCAAAATAAATTATAATTTCTAGCTTAAACTCATGCAGCTATAAAAAAATTTAATTACATTGCTAATAATTAGTCGAGAATATTTTAAACTAACTTATAACTGCACTGATTCATCATTGAGTATTGACGAAATACGTATGTATTTCTAATTCATGATGACTGATTTTATGAATATATAACTTATTTCACGGGAGATCTAAACGATAAGACAAGCTCTACGCTTGCAGTTTATAATGTAAGTTATAACCGAAGTAAATAGTATGTATAAGTATTTTATATGTTGTTTTTTCTTTATTCAGTGAAACTGGGGTAGCCCAACTTTACCAACGGTTTTAGTACTGGGAAACATCTGTGGAGAACAAAAACATTTTTTTCTTAAAGACTTGGGTGTATAAAGTAAAACCTGTCTGGCATTGCGCTGGCATCCAGAACGATAGAGTACCCATTACATGAACTTTAAGATTAAATGAAGTAACGGGCCCATCGAGCCAGATTTAATTCTTCCAGAGAAAAACCTCAAGTACATTTCAGCCCTTGTGGCAAGTAAAATATTACTATCAGTAACATTCCGACGGAGTTCTGACTAGTTGTGGTGTGACCAAATAAAGTCCTATACCGAGAGAAGGCACCGACCTGACATTCCTCGTTACTAGAAACCTAAGCTATTGACACTGTACTCGCTGTTAACGTTCGTGCCTGGACAATTTTAATGTGACATAAACAGATATAAAAAAAATAATAATAACCAAGGAACCGTTCCCTGAAGTAGTGAACTCAACCTGACTTTGCGGAACTGGGGTTCCCTTGGCCAAGACTACCACTGGAGATTCTGTACGTGCATGTCCTAAAAATTGTTTTTCCACAAGTTGCTACCAAAGCTGTAAGTACGAATGCAAGCTAGTGATCACGGCTGACTGAATAGAGTGAATGCAGGACTGAGTGATTCCTTTATTGTTGTATTTTTGGCACCCATTTTGCTGTCTTAAATTTCTTTATGCAAGTTTTTTTTTGTTGCTAGCAATATTTTCCTTAGGATAGATTAGAGTATCAAAGTCTGTTCCTACTTTTTTTAAAGGAAAATCTTAGACTATAGCGTATGCATCCGTGACTCTTTGGGGCTATCACTTTTCTTCTAACAGGACTGTGGGCTATACATCGAGGGAAAAGTTTATACCTATGGGTCTATCATTCTTGTAGCAATTCATTGACTTATGACTATTTGTATATGTTTGATGTAATTTTATGTGTTGTGATGGAATTTTATTATGATAATTAAAATTCACTTGAACTTATTCCAGTGTGTCGGTCAGTTCGTTCCCAATTATCTATATTTCCATTGTCATAGTTTCACGTCTGTTGTCTATTGTAGTCACTTAGGTGTGTGTGTATGTGAGGTATATATATATTACTATATATTATACTAGACGGTCTGACAAATCTTAATCTGTTGTAGATAATAGGCTGACTGAGAGAAATCATCTCGAGGGTCAGAGACCGACTCTAATATATTTCCTCCATCTCACTCATGAAATCTATTTCTATTTTATCATCTCCCACTGAGCTATCACTTGTTTCTATTGCTATTCAGAAGGGACCAAACAAAGTCTTAATTCACCTATCGCAAATCTACGACACCTCCACAACTCCAAATACTGCACAGTAACGAACAGCAGTGGCCGATGAGAAAGATAAGCGTAGCACGTGCCAAGTGCGTTCTGCCTGGTGTTCGGCCACGATAATCTAATCTTACTGAACGAGGAAATAGCGAGCAGCAAAGTCTGTTTAAGATACTGGTGCAAAGCAAAGTTCTTTTTTAATATATCAAAGCCAAATAAATTGTGTACTAAGAACTTGTGGCGACAAGTAATATCTTTATTCTTCAATTGCTCACACCGATACACCCCTTCCCTCTCCTCCGTTTTCTGGCTTCCTGCTCCTCTTTTCATCATCTTCTGAAGTTGCGACTGGTATAACTCTCTAATTACGTAGACCAGGGAGTGTGTATATTGTGACCGCATGGTTTACTACACTAGCATTCATACGTGCTATAGTGGTACATATAGAAATGACAGTCATAAAAAAGCAGACAAGGCGTTTTCGCACAAAACGCAGTGTCATTAAAGTTCAGTTGGCAGTCACTGCTCTGAGAGGACAAATGTAAGGAAGTCCCAGAAAATAATAATGAATGGGTTTTATGCGCGGAAAGTGTGAAATGAATGTTGTGTGATCTTGGGTTTTTTATCCAATTGTTAAGGTGGAAAAGATCACCAGTGTGAAAAAAGTCGAAATAACAGAAAGTCGTGTGCAAAATGTCGAAAACAGAGAGACGTGTGTAAAATTAGCGAGTCGTGTGTAAAATTAGCGAGACGTGTGAAAAATGGCGGGAAAAAGAAGTAACTGTATACAAGTTGAAGAAATGCGAGAAAGGGCAGAGATTTGCTAAGAGATTTTTGCTGAGAGATTTGCTAGGTATTCATTGTAATGTGTTAGGCAAGCCAGGTTCGAGTTTCGTCTTAGAGATTAGATAGATAGAAATTTGTGCTAGGCAGTTTGTAGTGTTAGGTGAACTTCGTCTTTGAGGTTATCAAGACCAGTTTATTTTTTTCTTCTGTTGGATATATTTTTCTTTTGGATTTTTACACTATTTTGTTTATAAGTAAGTAACGATCATATCATTGTGAAAATACCAGTGCTTGTCAAATGACGATCAATAAACATCTGGTTGAATTTACTGCATTGCTGTTTTTGGAACTTTACAGTATTTCTTTTGGATATACGTTGTCATGTTGAGACTGTTTTGCTTATCACTAAACCTAACGGGAAGAATGAACTTGGGAAGAAAAATTAGCAAAAGTCAAGAATCTCCATCTCTGGCGGAAGGCCAGTTAGCACTTGAACAACAACAACATATAAAGGATTAACTCGGATTGAAAATAAAATCAATATAACTACTTGCGCATTTAACTGACGCGGGCACATATCAAGTCATTTTGGTGCCGTGTGACCGACGGTCACAATATTAATGAGGTGGTTTTCAACCTTTTCTGTCTGAGGTACCCTTGAGGATCGGCCAGATCCCTATATAGCCCCTAGAAACATGCACAGAACGCTTAGAAAGGTTAGAAAGAGATATAAGCATTATTAAAACTTCAAATTGATGAATACAAAATACGCACACATCATGTAAAATCTAAATAGTTTGCAAATAGCTGATACATATTTTACTAAAGACTAGGACTGGGGGTCTTTAACGATTAAGTAATCGATTAATCGGTTAAAATATTTTTAATCGATTAAGTGATTAAACAAATCTGAATCGATTATTCCATGTTAACAATGTTTACGTTATTATGCTTACATGCGAGAACATTTGTTATGTTAGCGGTTAGTGATATGAAATTACAATAAATTGTTTGGTTGTAAATTGTCAGTGCTTTCATTACATTTTCAGTACGATGGTGCCTTATAACACGTTAAAAAAATATAATAAAATCCTTAGCGATTTAAAAAAAAATGATATTTACGATTTTAAAAAATATAATTTATCTAATTGTTAGAAATTGATCATTTAATATTAGATTTTAAAGACATTCGATAAATCGATTCCGATTTTTTTTTAAAACAATCCCAGCCCTACTAAAAACTAAGCACACAAGAATCCAACTTATTTGCAGTTCCAAATTATATGCAACGCTCAAGGTGGCCCCCCCCCCCCCCCCCCCCCCCCCCCCCCCCCCCCCCCCCCCCCCCCCCCCCCCCCCCCCCCCCCCCCCCCCCCCACCCCCCCTTTTAAAAATTTTATAAAATAAGAACCACATCGTTAGTGAAACAAACTGTTTGACTTACGTAAAAGAATACAAAGATTAACTGAGGTAGTCACATAGCGGATACTATCGTAGGAGAGTGAAGTGTTAGAGACTTCACTATGTTAGGTCCAGCTCTATGAAGTAGGGTGACCCGTTCCCTTTCTCGTGGTGAAGAATCCCTATGGTAACGGAAGCCTCTGACAGACAAACTCGAGAATATCTTACAGATGACTCAACACAAGTACACTATTGATTCCAGAATTATTTTTTTTTTTAAATCTGTGTGAAAATTTCGGTTGAAATGAAGAAAAGTGGGACGTGTGATACGGTGTTCAAAATTATTTAACAGTCGCAGTAATTATAAGTAAGGGTTCAAGTTAGTTTAATGAATCTTAAACCAAATCCTTTGTCCTAGCCCTATCCACGTGACCAACTTATTTGGAAGTCACCGAAAAACACACCCTACTCTTATTCAAGAAACATTTTCTTGTACATTTTGTTAACTTTTCTATATTCTATATTTGTTAACGAGAGATCCATAAGTTGTGAATAAATCACACACACAATATGGCGCGTAGGTGTTCAAGAAAAACAAAGCTGTCATTGAAACAGCAAACAATTGGCAGTTATAAATATTAATTGTGGAAGGAGGGTTCAACAGACAGAGAGAAAAGTAACCTCAGAATACGATGAAGTAAAAAGATATTTTCTTGAAAGATCGCACATACACGCAAACTGTGTCCTGTTAAACCAAATAAAACCTGCTTAAACCAATTTAATAACTTGAAATCTTGTTTTAAGCCACGGACACACACACAAACAAACGCACTGCTAGCATATTATTTTCCCCTACTTCATGATAGCTTCTCGTTTGGATTTTCTATGTTAGCAGAACGCCATGCCACATTTCATCAAACAAAGGGTTAACAGGGGTGGGATTGGGGGAGGAGGAAAGAGCAAATCAAATACAGTAGTTCAAAATCTGGAGATGCATGAAAATCTGGCTGTGTTTAAGAACTTAGTCATTTTTGTCTCGCACACACAACAAGCATACTTTCAAGGCCAGATCTTCGAATCTTCCAGGGGAACACCAAATATTTTTTTTTTTTGGGAGGGGGAGGGGGGGGGGGAGGAGAAGAGAAGGAGGAGAGAATATTCACTCATGTCGAGGAATTCGAATTCCTCACTTTCATAATTTCGCCTGTGCTCGTTTTCGAGGCTGCATTTGAAAAGTCATATTATCCAGGTCTCTAGACCGCCGCAGTGTTTCCCAATAATTATTTTTATTTTCCAAGGATGACCGCCAATAATACTTTTTTCATAATTCGGGTTACTTCATAAAACAAAAAAGATGGCGACAGTACTGGCATAAATGACACGTAAGGGAAAAATAATTGGTCTATGAGAGCGAAAGAGATAGACAGACAGAACGAGATAAAGAGGCGAGAGAATGTCACGGTGTGCCTCCCCTTGCTCTGCAGTAGTGGCCCAACAGTGGCCAAATCCTAGAGTATCTAATGTAGGTCTTCAGAGGTGTCTACCTTCGCACAAGATTACTCTTGGCAGAGTTGTAGATAGAAGGATAATGATGCTTCTACCTCGAGAGAGTATTCACAAGATATTTCAGAAGTCAAGAACAATACTGAATGAGTCTTAGCACGTTAACTTTGTATCTGACCCGCCGCCTTTTGTGAACATGGATATAAATGATTTTGCTCGTTCAAGCCCCCAGCTGATTTAATTCAGCGAAATTCCTTTTATTAGCTCGATATATATATATATATATATATATATATATATATATATATATATATATATATATATATATATATATATATATATATATATATATATATATATATATATATATATATATATATACTAGAGGTTCAGGATCATACATATGCCTTTTTCTCTGTAATGATTAGTTCAACTATGAATTTGTCAAAATCAACATATACAAATTTAATGCTCAATTACTTTGAAACAAATGTACATAAATATGAAACGGTAATTATGAGAAAATATGGTTCATCATAGATCTCGGTTTGGGAGATGAAAATGTAGTCTTTTGAGGTGGCCTGCTAAACTTATATCTTAGCTTACAAATTGCTGAAATGTTGGTGCTGCTGTTTCCGTCAATTCGTCTTTGTGGCTAAGCCACGTCTCCAAAGGATTCTGGAAGTAACTGCTTCCGGTCAAGGCAGGGATCTTCACCACCCGTGGGATGTAGGGTTCACGTGTCGATCTCGAGCTTCGAACCACAGACTAGAACAGCTGGTAACGTGGGTGGAACCTCAAATGGTCTCTCCAATCCGTACCACCAACTTTAGAGGGAATAAAAGAACACATTCCGCTGCTAAGTATTTGTTTTCCTGATTTAAATCAGGCACCTTTCCCCGCTGTCCATCACCGATTTTTTTATTATCAGAATTTGTATTCTCCCTGAGTATATATCATATAACTCAGGGGATGTCATAACAAAATCACCATTCTTTTAGTTAATGTAATGAAAAAGTTTCAACTGGAAAGCGGCAAGTGGTTTGTGCCTGAACGAACAACTTTAAACATATATACAACTCATTACAAATAATAATATACAGATGATGTATCATCAACCACTTCCTTTCTCCACTTGGAGTCTGGGATTACCTCTGCTTTTGGTTCTTCCGTGAGAACTAGCATGAAGCAATGATCAGCGCTTGCTGTGGTGGTTCATGAATGTATCCTTTTCACATGCTGAGATTGCCAGCTTCGTATGAATCTTTAACACACCTAGCTAGTATAAACCAGTAAAATTCAAAGTATAAAAATGTGTACACCTCCCCCTAGTAACTAGGCTAATCTTAGACGTCTTGCTCATGTAAATAGTATTGGCAACTTAACACAGATGCCTCAAACACACGTCTGGGATATTATTTCTTATTCTAGAATTCCTCTGTGACTTGTGAGTAGTCTCTGTAGGAGTCCAGTTCCGTATTCATATTGGCAAGTTTTCTTTTCCAGTGGATAAAAGATGCTTTAATACGTTTTTCCGTTCCTAAACATTCAGAATCCTGACTCTATTCTTTCCTGTGGCAAAGTCCTTGATGTCTACTTGAGATGATTTCTGAAATGCAGTATGCTAGATGTTCTACGTTATATCGTAGCTCTCGGCCCACGCTTCCTGCATTGCGTTCTGATACATCTTCTAATCGCGAGGTTGTTTATTGGCACCTCAAATGTCAGCCAATACATTCAAAGTTTATATTACGAAAACTTTTCCTCATGTAGTATTCTGTATGACTCATGCGTTTGAAAATTTCAAAGTCATCCTCCATATATGGAGTTGCTACATCCGACAAATGTTGTCAATGTTTACGTTACAACTTCTTACATTTTTCCTGTCGAGTCGGAAGTAATTATGCAATCTTAGCAAACACTTCGTGCTCGCATTTACCTGGAGTCAATGTGGTATTATCACATTTTGGGGACTCAATTAATCTCTCAGGGATGGACGATACGCTTGTCTGGCCCTGTCATGCATCGAAGCGTGAAACGTTAACAATGAGAGTAAGGAAAAGGGAGTGTTAACGGCAGAATAATGCACCTAATTCAGTGCGCACAACAAATGTAGTTCAATGCTGCCGGAGAGGAGAAGAGAGTGCACAAATTATGTCACAGAGAACAACAGCTTGATTAGCACGGCTATTTTCACGTTTAAAGAGGGAGTGAATGCGTAATAAGGTAGTTAAAGGAAGAGAGTAGAGCGAAAGAGAGAGAGAAAGAAGGCTAAGATGGGTCTAGAGCATGTGATCTTCAATTAACCAACATACGTACCCTTCACCTTCACCGAACAAAAGGAACAGGAGACATCGATTTATGCTATCCTGAAATTTGATGCTTTTTCTTATCTCCCTGAAATACAGAGAACTATTTGTTCTGCCAGAACACCAGTCTCACCTCCTCCCCCTCAAAACATAGCTGGAACACAAGCCTTCGTATATCGTTATAGAAGAATATTATCATTCTAATTTACAGCCGGAAAATAAAATGTTTTCCTGAGGTAGTGATTAGAAGACCAGCAGGATTGTCGGTAAAATGATATTTCTACGTCAGACAGATCTCGCTGGTCGACAGAAATGTCTGATAAGGGTGTGATAAGGTGGACATTCTGAGAAAGGAGAGGGGGAACACAAAGAAAGAAGGAAAGGGGATAAATTGAGAGATAGACAAAACGATGCGGGATGGAAATGAAAGGGAGATGACGCTGGAAACATTCTAGACAGAAAAGAACTACTCAAACATTCTAATCTGCTTCACATATTGTTTCCCTGATGCATTACTCGAAATGAGTCGAAAGACAAGCAAACGAACTACAAAAAAAAATATCATTCTTAATAAAGAAACGGGTATTATCACCTGAAAAAAAAAAAAGAGTAAACCCTGCCTACATTTGGCCTATGATGAGGCTAAGCCTGAACAACACATCTTCTGCATGAAGCATGGAGAAACCACTACAGCTGGTCGTCTTACAGTAAGCCAGTCCCAAGGAGTCACGTGTTCTTGCAGTGATGGTTTCTGCAGCAATTTGTTTGACATGCCAGCTCTATGTACAACCTCATATTAGTCGCCTCATAACCAGTAACTATGGCATGGTAAATGTATGATCCCACACCGACAATCTGGGTCCATGTGTTGTTTTGCTAAATCGTACTATGATCTATTTTAATAAATTACAGTGCCGAACACCAGCTATGGTATGACATATATATATATATATGTACATATTATGGGCTGCTGTTAGCTTGACTCACACTGGTTGGACCAGTAAATAGTCAAATATTTGCCGGCCACTTTCAGTCAAGACAAGAGGTAATGTGTGGCCAGGTTGTCAGTCTGTAGGGTTATTTTTGGAGTTACACTTTACTGAAATGCCATCAGGCTTAAGAAACAACATTAAGTCAACCTAAATGGCCATTAAGGATGATTAACAGTTTGAGTCATTCAAAACGCAAAAGACATATCTGTTTACCCCTCCGTACATCCATCCATCGTTTCTCTACATGTGACATTCAGTTTAACTGTTACTTATTTACATTTATAATTGCTATGTGTGATTCCATAAAAATGTAGAGCAGTGTTTCTTAAATTGTTCTGCCAACAGACCCTCTTTAATTTTGATATCAAAATTAATTCCTGTTCAAATATGATGTTTTGCGGTTATTACTCCCTATCTGTATTTAAAGTTACCACACATTCTTTTGGTATTTTTTTTTTTTTTTTGCGAAGGGAACCGAAGAGTTAAAAGAACTTTTTGAGAGTTGCTTCAAAGGGTTGTGAAACTGTGCTGGGGGGCAAGGCAATTTTAGCCAAAGGACATTAGGAAAAGATTAATTGGTTCTTAAGAGAACACGCTAACAGGACTGTTATGGTCGACGGAAGAACACAGACACAAAAATAAAGAGAGACTGATGACAGACTGTTAAAGGTCACAGATACAAACAAGGGAGTTAAAAGCGCCAACAGATAGTGGCGCACTATGGATCGGTCCGCCACGGGCGACCTCCAGGGCAGGGTGCTATAGGACAACTATGACAGTACTTAAAAAAAAAAAACTACTGGTAAGCAAACTATTTCTTGTGTGTTTATTTATGGAGGGGGGATGCCAAAGGCAGAATCCTCCCCGAACACCAAACACATTATGTACGCCCCTGAAGACAGAAAGGAATACGCCTATATACATATACACAGGGAAGTACTCTTATAACACACAAAAAACAGATACATAACATTTCAACATAAACGCGTAGATAAAATACATACAATGATTACACAAGATGGAGAACCACATATAAATAAACGGGCTGAGAAATCTACACACTTAAAACACTGAGACACACAACCACTAACTAAAATGCTGACAAAGAGGCATACAAACAACAATATGGGAGAATAACGACACAAACATCTAGACATACAAACGCCAATAAACGAGCATATAAGAGACACAAGAAAACATATTAAAACCATACTTGATTTGTTCATTATAAAACTGGCCCTTTGTTTTTACTTTGTCCATATCAGTTATAATGCATCAATTTGAAACTGGCTGACAAACTTTTGCCAGGCCAAATATGAAAATTGATCAAAACAGGACTAGTAGTTCATGAATCGCTTGTAAAATTACTTCTCAAAATAAAAAGGCAAAGGTAGTCCCATAGCAGATACTGCCTAAGTGAGTGAAGTGTTAGAGACTACACTAAACTAGTTCCCTTCCTCGCTGCTTTTTCCTTCCTGAACTCAAGAGCAAAGTCAGATACCCATTTACAGCTGGGTAGACTGGAGCGTGTCGGTAACGTAAATCGAACCCGGAACTTTTACCGCGAGATACCAGCGCTCTAACCGTGTATACCAACACACAGCATTTTTAAAACAAAATTAACAAGACTAAGGTAACGTTTAGCCAGAATTACAACAATTCTGCACTTTTCTCATCAACACCTTCGCGGACGGGTTCTTCCTGCCTAGCACTAAAGCACAGCTGGAGAAAGCTTAATTAGAACAAGTGTGAGTGGCATTTACTTAGCCCCTCGAGCTAATTGTGAGACAAGGCGTGGCTGGCTGAGAGACTTTATGGTTAGTTCAGTCTTTAATTAGAGACAAAAATTGCCTGATAAACATGGAATAAGCAAGTACTCAGATTCCAGATCTAATTACTGCAAGGAATGATTCATAATTATCATAATCATTTTCCTTTGCGTCCCTTATGGAGCATGAAAACACCACTGCAGCAAGTTCCCTTGCAGTAAGCCTGCAACAAACATTCACATACTCTTACAGTGGTGGTTTCTGTCGCAATTTGTTTTAAACTAGTGTAAAAGCCGGTCATAAGACGGGAATTAAATTCAAAAGCACCAATACCTAACGGCAATTTTACTTATTAATTAAAAAGCCTGGGATCCAGACCCCCAGGACGACCCAGAGTCCGCTGGGAGGACAACATTAGACAATCTTTGAAGGACCGAGGACTAGAATGGAACCAGGCCTGGAGGAAGACAGCCGATAGGATAGTCTGGCGCTCTCTCTTCCAAACCTCTACACCTAGCGGTAGAAGGGGAATGACTAAGTAAGTAAGTAAAAAGTATTTTTTTAAAACCACTGTGCATCACCACAGTTCATGAACTACGTAGCAGCAGCGAGGATCCCAATGTGTGTACACGGGATCACACATTCTATAAATATTTTTGTGCACACCGTCATTTGCACATTTTTGTGTGTCGAGTGTTACTATTTTCGTACATATAAGGGAAACAATACAATTAATGTCTAACTTTCAGCCAAAGTTGCTTCCCTTAGTGTTACTGACAGAAAAAGCTGGGATTTTATATATATTGATGATGAGGTTGCCAGCCCCATGTATATTAGTCGCCTTGTACTATATGCCGTGAGGGTGAAGGAGTCTTATTCTTTCTGTGTCTCTTCAGAGCAGGGAAAAGAAACGGTGGTTAAAATAATATCAAGAGAAACAACAAGCTGTTCATATTTACGGTCACCGTTTTACCAGACAATAAGGTCTTTTATATTTAGACATGTGCCCTAATATAACCGTCGGGTCTTGTATCTATGCCAAACGCTGAACGCCTCGTCAAAACGAGGCAAAAGTTAAGTTTAAAAAAGATGCAAAGTTCAGGACAGAAAGAAACAAACATGCTGGCCTAAACAACAACTGAAAGACTTAGATATTTACTTAGTCCTTACTCTTCTACCTGGAGTGTAGAGGGTTGCACTGAGAGTTCCATACTATCCTATCATCTGTCTTCCTCCTGGCCTGGTTCAATCTAGTCCTCGGTTCATCAGAGATTGTATAATGTTATTCTCCCAGCGAACTCTGGGTCTTCCTGTAGGTCTGGATCCCTAGCTCTTGGTTTCCCATATTTGTCGTGGTAGCCGATCTTTTCCCACTCTGTAGACATGGCCAAACCATCGTAATTGGGATTGTTCCACTTGGGTCTACACGGGTTGGGTTTTGAAAGACACGGCGTCAAGAAAGATAGTCTGGAGCAGTCTCTCTCTCTCTCTCTCTCTCTCTCTCTCTCTCTCTCTCTCACACATATACACGCACGCAAACAGAAGCACACAATGAAAAGATAATTATACCTGGCAGATTGAACTTACATTCGGCGCGTGCAGCTGTTCACAATCTCTTAAATAAATGTACGCAGCGTTGTCACCCTGAATTTAGAAAAAAACAAACAAACCTGGATATTACCTTAAAAAAAACACCTAGATACACCTAGCAACTAACTACACGGGATGAAAGAATATAAGAAGACAAATTAATGAACAAAGAAACAAGGATCGGTAAAGAAATAAAATCCTGTTTACTGCTGTTATTGTCACTGAGGGTGCAGTTAGCTGTCTAATTAAAGCTGCGATGCAAACCCTACTTTAACCGTGTTAACAGCCGTTTGTTTTTACCTGGCCCTGCTATGGATGGCGCCAGAGGGAGAGAATAGCGAATGCTCTGGACTTTAATGATTCATCGGCACACGAGTTGATGGAGGTCTTGACCTTTCTTTGTGTCAATTAAATTTTTTTCTTCTCCTGTTTAACTTTTTTTTCCCGGGTCAGTGCTAAAATCCAATGTTCACATATTTTTAATTTCTGCATTCTGTTTATCTTTTTTTGTTTCTCTTCGCTTTGTCCGGTGCGTTATAATAAAATGATTCGTCTACGAACACAGTCTAATTATCTCATTAACATCAGTGCCTCTAAAACAAAGCTTCTCAGGTAAAACATATACAAACATATATTCATTTATACACACATGCATAAACACCCATACATATGTTGTTGTTGTTGTTTAACTAGGACGGCTGAGTTTCTCGCTCTTTTGCAGCCAATACCAAGTTGGAAGACTCCTTGGTATTATCTACACTGTAGATCTAGGCTTTTCCTGTGACTTTGCTGCCATTCCGAAACGTGCTGAGTTGAAGTCATGAGCTCCAGTTTCTCCAGCTTGGCTTGCATTTAAAGGATCGTCACATCTGGTCGCAAGCTAGGAGTAAGAGGCGCGTGACATACTGTGCATGCTCCGCCATCCAAAGGGGCTCTCCAACTATGCAGAGCTAAACTACTGTACTCTGGTTCTGGGCTCTCCCAATGATTTGTCAAGTCCTGTACAGAACCACTTCTCAACTCCCCCTGCCTATCGCTGGGTCTATAGTGAAATCCTCTTGCAAACAGCCGTGTCCTGCCTACAGTCAACGCCAAAGAATCACGTCTGGAGCTCAAGTGATTTCTCCAAGCTTGGTGTGCACGAAATCTGCATTCTCAATAAACACTGCTGGTATGATATTAAAACTAAAAGATACTATATAAGAGAATTATTAAACAAACTAACAACAGTGTGGGAAACGTATCCAGTTATTTAGCATGATGTTTTTCGGGCTTGTTTTTTTTTTTTTTTTTCATCTAAGCTTAAAATATTTACATAATACGTTGGCTGTAATTTCGCCAGTCCAAAGACACCAATTCAGTCACAGATTTTAATATTAGACAAACATAAGGGTATGTTTTCAGGCACTCGCAAGAAATAAAGATTTACCAATTATCAGTACGGTGACACATCAGTTGTTGCCTAATTAGCTGACTTGCACACTCATCGGTTAATACTTATTACATTTACTAGCAATAACCTGACGGGTTTTTAATTATAGTGTGCTGTTTCCGTTCCCGGATGAGCAGATAGAAGTACATTCTTAGAGTGTTTTTGGTTTCTTTCCATTATACAGTGTAATCAAACTGTTCATGAACACCGTCATTTGAACGATTTTCTTTGTTGATTGTAACTATTGTTGGGAGAGTATATATAATGGAAACAATACAATTTTTCAACACGGTTGCATTCTTCAGCTGTGACCAACGTACACACGGCGAGAATTGTTATTTTAGATTCAATTTAAAAGTTGTTTGATGACAACGTGTGGAAGTGCGTGGATTGTTTTCAAAGAGTGTTCCCTGATAATAAGTGGTTTTAACAAATTGGGCAGCCATCTTATCATCTTGATCATTATGTGTCAAACACAATTCACTTTGGTATGTTATTAGTTCATGCACACCCATTTTTTACGCACTTTTTCTTTGTCGAGCGATACTAATTTAGCGAAAGAAAAAAAAAAATATAAAAAAAACCAAAGTACGTTTTATAAAACACCCACGCCGCGCAAGTTGCACACCGTACGTTGCGCACTTTTTTTTCTGGCGCGAGTTACTATTTTGAGTGAGACCGACCGATGTAACATACATCGGTAATTATGTTAGTTGGGGTGGGATTTTGATACATTTATCTAAATGAACATCATATACTACTGTTGCTGATACTAGGACACTAGCCGTTTCGTTTCTGTTGATTCCTCATTTCCCTTTTCGATCCCTATGTAGCAGGGAGCCGCCACAACTGCTGATTAACTGTAGTTAAATCGGGATTTACTACGCACTTTAAATGTATTATTAAAACTACCCAAGACCGACTTTAATTAAATTTTGTTTTAATTAAATAAAATTCTGCCTCGTTATGGCGAGGCGCGGCTCGTTCAACCCAGACAAAGGATGCGTCGGTTATATTAGGCGCCGCACGTCTAACTAAATATAACTGGCCTTTGTGGTCTGGTTAATATAACCAAAAGACAGATAGTTTAACTATATATTGTTCATTTGTTTTAGGTCTTTATTTTTACTGTTTATAAATCTGACTTTAGCATAAACAATGTCTAAAACTGTTAAGCCTTTGCTGATAAACAAAAAAATTTTTTTTTCAATTTGGGACATCCGTTACATTGTTTCGTAATGGTGGTTACATATTTTGTAGTTTTGTGGTCTAGGACTGTCAGTAGTACAGGTGGAAACTAAAGGAATTCTTAGCGAATGATCGTATGTTATTTTTTAATGTCACGTTTAAATCGGACAGTATAGAAAGATTTTGTTCCGACCCTGCAACCAACGGACGACTGCTCGTTTGAAGTCACGGTCGCTCGGGGAATAACTGTCATTCTGGATGGAACTTCATCGGTCTGTGCCCCCAGCGCAGTTGACGCCAGTGTCTCCACTGGGAGAACGTTGTAGTGCAACAAAATTTATTTGCTTTGGCAGTTTTCACCAGAACGCTTCCTTCGAATCACTGCGAAGCAGTAACTGTAATATTATGTTTGCATCCAGGGATTCTTAATCCTTGTTCCCTCCCACCTTACCCGTGCGTGAATTGAATGTTCAAACCCCCGTCCTTTCTGCAATTCCATATAAGAGCGGTTGAAAATTCAAACTAAATGATATTTTAACTATGATAACTTGACCTCAAAGAACAGATCGTGTTCCTATCTTGTACAGTTCTTCTTCTTCTTCTTCTTCTTCGTACACTCTCAGACGTCCACTTGAATGTTCTCAAAGAAAGCAGTAGTCAGTTTGAGGCTATTTGAATCCCCGTAAAGCTTTTCCACGAAAGGAGCTGGCGTCGGCCATATGCACTTTCTCTGTACCACATATAAGGGGCAACTTTGAAGCAGATGTTCAGCAGTCATTTTATCAGTGCCACAGTTACACTGATCGGTAGTTCCTATCTTTAGCTTGTTGAATAGATGGTATCTCAGTCTGTTGTGGCCAGTGCGGAGTCTGAAGATTACCACTTGTTCTCTTCTGTGGAGCTGGTAGTAAGCATCATTCTGTGTGTGCCCTGGATGTTCTACATTCCATTTGTTTCTGTAACTGATTCTGATAAAACTCTTTGCCTCCTCAAAAGTTATGCTTGCATCAGGCTGAGGTAGATGTGAACCTTCTTTTGCCATTCTGTCAGCCTCTTCATTGCCGGCGATGTTACAATGAGATGGGATCCACTGGATCACAACACTTTTGAATCGTTGACAAGGTTTGTGGAGCACTACTCTGAGATCATCCAGGACTGTATTATTTTGTCTTTTCAACGTTGCAATTACTGACTGTGCATCAGTAAAGAAAGCAGCTTGTCTCTCTGCCGTTTCTTCTGTCAATATAACCTCTGCTGCAGTTTTCAAGGCCTCTGCCTCTGCTCTGAAGTTGCTGGAGAATCGTCCTGTCGCCACTGACAGCCTTTTTTCTGCACCAGTGCTTAAGGTCAGAAAGACACCCCCACCTCCATTTTCTGTTGCATTTGTTGCTGATCCATCTGTGTATGCATGGGTCCAGGTGTTGCGTGGATAATGTTTCTCTATGTATTTTGTCGGTATGGATTTTCTATCTGTTGCAGTTTGGCTCTTTTTACTTTCAATTCCAGGAATGTTTTCTATCATTTTAGGGAAACGATTTTGTTTCCAAACTGGAAGCTTGTGTGCAGTGTAGATGGGTTTAACAGTGGATATTTCATCTATGGATACTGCTCTCATTTGTGGTTTGGTTGATTCTACAAAATTACTTCGTTTGAGTCTTTGCCTTCTAAGAGCATTTATTCTATGGCGCATTGGGTGGTCTGTTAGTCTTTTGAATTTTTCGGCCTGTTGTTGAGCCCTGCAGTCTCTTCTATCTGTCATTGGCTGGAGGCATGTAATCTTTTCGAGTTCTTTTATAGGTGTTGACTTCATGCCTCCCGTTATGATTCTCATTGCTTGATTTTGGAGTCTGCTAATTTTATCGAAGTTTGTCTTAGCTGCTGTTGCCCATGCTGCCATGCCATATTCAAGAACTGGCCTCACTCGCCCTGTGTACAACGTCTTAAGCACTTTCTCATCTGCACCCCAAGTTGTTCCAGCAAAGTTTTTTCATAATTGCCATTCTTTGTCTTGCTCTCATTCGATTTCTGTCAACCTGTTTTTTCCAAGTCTTGTACAGTTCAAGACTAAAGTGAATATTAGTCAGTTATCTCGTGGAGTTTTCTTTTGTTTTTTTTTAAAACAAGAAACGCGAGGAAAAAAAAGTACCTTTCATGCTGGGTGCAGAGCTTTTTACATGCCGGTGGAAGAAATTTCAATCATTCATATTCTAACCCTCGGCTCCCCAGGGAGCATAGGCCTTGAAAATTCCTCCTGTCACGTGAGATCATCTCAAGTTCTTTCCACGTTCTCTTCATCATTTTCACCTGTTTCCAGCTCTCTTCTCCGTGTGCTTCTTGGTCTACCTCTGCCTCTCTTGCCCTGTGGCTTCCAGAACAAGGACCGTCTTGTAATGCTATCAACAGGTTTCCTCAGTATGTGTCCTATCCATCGCCATCGTCTTCTTCTTGTCATCAGTCCCATATTGGTAACCTTGTCAAAGCATTTTAATCCGTCTATTCTACGCAAGCACCCATTTATGAAAGTCTGTAGCATTTTGGTTGTTGACTTTGTTTTGTGTACACAGAAGCAAACAAAGAAGTAACAAGAAGTATCAAAAGAGACAAGAGGAAGTATATTGAGGAGTTGGCAAGAGAGGCAGAAGATGCTGCAGCCAAAGGGAATATGAGAGAACTGTATAACAACACAAAGAAGATAACGGGGAAATACAAGCAAACAAGTTGCTTCATAAAAGACAAGAATGGAAAACTGCTCAGCAATATACGAGAGCAAATGAAGAGGTGGACAGAATATTTTGAGGACCTTCTCAATAGACCAGATCCACAAAACCCCCCGGACATCCAGCCAGCAGAAGAAGAGCTACAAATTAACGGTGAAAGACCAACGAAAGAAGAAATAAAGAAAGCCATAGAGCTTCTAAGAGATGGAAAAGCGTCTGGACCTGATGGCATTCCAGCAGAGGCCATCAAAGCAGATATCGACACGGCTACAGAGATGTTATGTAAATTACTTGGTAAAGTCTGGGAAAAGGAAGAGATACCAGCAGAATGGAAGGAAGGATATCTGGTTAAGTTGTCTAAGAAGGGAAATTTACAAGAGTGCACAAACTATAGAGGAATAATGTTACTTTTAGTGCCAGGAAAAGTATTAAACAGGATTATCCTTGAAAGATTAAAAGAGTCCATAGACAAGAAACTGAGAGATGAACAAGCAGGTTTTCGACAAAACAGATCCTGTACAGACCAGATAGCCACTTTGAGAATAATAGTTGAACAAAGTCTGGAATGGAATTCACCACTATACATCGGATTTGTGGACTACGAAAAGGCATTTGACAGTGTAGACAGAGAATCACTTTGGAAATTGATGAGGCATTATGGAGTTCGCCTGAAGATCATTAATTTAATAAAGAAAACATATGAAGACATGACATGCAGCGTTCTTCATGAAGGACAGCTTACAGAACCGTTTGGGATAAGAACAGGAGTGCGACAGGGATGCCTCTTGTCTCCATTTCTTTTCTTACTAGAAATAGACATCGACAACACACAACAGAAATGGAATCCAGTGGACTCTGTAATCAGATGCAGGACAAATTGAAAAACACTCGATGAGAGGTCACAGCAATTGGGTCTGAAAATACACAGGGAAAAGACAAAGATAATGAGAATAAATGCAGGTAATGATAACAGGGTTGAACTTGAAGAAGCACCAATACAAGATGTAGAATCGTACACATATCTTGGCAGCAATATAGACAAAGTTGGAGAGACAGACAGTGATATCAAAATAAGAATACAAAATGCAAGAGGAGCTTTCATTGCATTGGGAAATATATGGAGATCAAGAGAAATCGGATCCAACACGAAAATAAGAATCTTCAACTCAAATGTGAAGTCAGTCCTATTGTATGGCTCTGAGACATGGAGAACAACAAAGACAACTACCAAAAAGCTACAGACTTTTATAAATGGGTGCTTGCGTAGAATAGAGGGATTAAAATGGTATGACAAGGTTACCAACGTGGAACTGATGACAAGAACTAGACAAGTGCCAGTGGAACAAGAGATGAGAAGAAGACGATGGCGATGGATAGGACACACACTGAGGAAACCTGTTGATAGCATTACAAGGCAGTCCTTGTTCTGGAATCCCCAGGGCAAGAGAAGCAGAGGTAGACCAAGAAGCCCATGGAGAAGAGAGCTGGAAACAGAGGTGAAAGTGATAAGGAGAACGTGGAAAGAACTTGAGATGATGGCACGTGACAAGAGGACTTGGCATGTGTTTGTTGAAGGCCTATGCTCCTTTGGGAGTGGAGGGTTATGAATGAATGAATGTCACACCTCCCCTGCATACTCTTTGCACCTCATCTGAGTAGAGCATCCCAAAGGTTAAGAACTCCTGCATTATTGGGTGCAACTGAGACGAAAATCGACAAAATTTGTCCTAAT
Source organism: Oreohelix idahoensis (assembly GCA_024509875.1). Taxonomy (NCBI): domain Eukaryota; kingdom Metazoa; phylum Mollusca; class Gastropoda; order Stylommatophora; family Oreohelicidae; genus Oreohelix; species Oreohelix idahoensis. The sequence continues at coordinate 41,386 of JAMPIV010002216.1, forward strand.
GAATTCTAGAATCATGTCATCAACTTATCGGATATTCATGTATCCACACTGTGTGTGGATGTTCGTTGCAAAAATAAGAGACATCTTTTCGGCCTTGGAAACAAATTACTACACCAATCATACATAGCGTAATTGATTTTGACAGAGCTTCTTCTTCATAACCTGCTATTAATCCCAGCAGAATATTTGCCGGTTTAATTTTCTCTTTGACTAGAAAGCTGACAATACAGCGCTGTTCTACAGTTGACGAGACGTGAAACCATGCCATCTTGGATTAACGGCATGCGTTCTGCGTGTGCGTATGCCGTTAATCCAAGACGGCGAAATTATGTCATTAACTTTGACCAATGATGACTGCGTTTATGTATGACAAAACTATCTTCAGTCAATCAATAACCTTTAGCTCCACAAGGAGCATAAGCCCTCAACAAACACTTGCCAAGCCATCCTGTCTTGTTCTACCAGCTCTACGTCTGTTCAAGTCTTCCTCATTATTTTTCATTTCTGTCTCCCGCTCAGTTCTCCATGTGTTCTTCAGCCTGCCTGTACTTCTCTTACCCTGAGAACTCAAGAATGGGCTGTCAGGTGACGCTATCAACAGAATTCTCCAATGCGTGTCCAACCAATCGCCAGCGTCGTCTTATTTCTTGATCCATTAGTATTGTCTGGTTCTAGTCATAAGCTTCATGTTGGTGACCTTGTACGCTTTCAATCTTTCTATTCTGCGCAAGCATCCATTTACGAAAGTATGTAACTTACATTGTATTTTAATTATTATTATTTTTGAGTGTGTGTGGCTGATTCCGCTTTCAGGGAGAAACCTAATTCCAACAATGAACCGCTCTTGTACAAACACAGGCCAAACGTATAGAAAGATGATAGGGACGAAATAAAGTATATGGGTTTACTATCCGAACCTATTCACATAGATTATCTCATATGCTACTCAATATATAATAGTCAGGAAGACAGAATGACAATGACAGCTTGACAGAACAGCATAAAACACATAGCAAACCGCAAATAACATCACAAGGCAGTGCTGGGTGAGATAACAGAAGAAATAAGTACAGGAAAACATACGTTTTAGGAATTTACTTTTATTACTGTTACCAAATGGGAGCCGTGGTAGCGCAGTGATTAGTGCACTGGCTTCCTAGCTCGGCGGTCCATGGTTCGTTTTCCACATGAGGTAAAGTTGTTTAGACCGCAAACGGCTCCGGGGTCGGCCCAGCCTCATGAATTGGGTGCCAGAGCAACTCTGGGAAGGTTAAGGCGGCCGGCGTGATGCTAACCACATCATCACTAGTGTGCCGATGGTCAAGAAAATATGGGCCTAACACCATATTCCCCTTACATCTCAATGGGTGTGTAATGGGATCCTTTACCTTTAACTGTTACCGCATCCACTAACAAACTTTAATTGAATTGTTACTAGACGATAAGAATTGCAACAAAGCTATAACAATGTTCACAAGTATTGTGTACAATGACACCACGTTCTGTCATCCTGTTCACAGTTTTGTGTACGTCACCAAGTTATGTGATCAAACCACAGCTGTAGTCTTTCTTGTAAAAATGATTTTTTTTTTTCGACTGTACTTTTCGTATGGCGTCCTTCCAAATTTTAACAGTTTAAAAAGTACCACAATTGAGGGTCGTGTGTTAAATTTAAGCTCCCTAGGTCATCTGAAACCTAGTGACTGTCGTAAATTTATTTTGAGAGAAAAGAGTCGTAGAAATAGTGGTCCGGTTTAGAGTGGAAAATGATGATGGAAAGCTCAGTGATAGAAAATGTAGAGATTTAATAGTTACTTCACAGCGTGCTGGAGGAGAGTAAAGACAGACTTATTTACGACAAATCGTGTCTCTCAATCTTCTCTTTCACTCTCCTGGTCAAACAATTATTTGCCAGTTTTCCAGACTCGCATCTGCGCGCTCACCGATTTGGTGTTTTCATACACACACACGACGTTGATACAAACTATATTAAACGAATAGGGGAAAAGTTGGGCTTTGGGTATATCCAACACACAGAACTAAATGAGTTTATGTGATTTTATTCACTTTAAACATCAATCACTAAAAATATCAGATATTACATAAATTATCATAAGTACACAAATGCAAATAACAAGTTTGGGAGGGGGTGAAGAAGATTGGTATCGACTAAGCCCTTCCCGCTCATTAGACAAAGACAAACCCAGTCCAGAGATAGATAATATCAGGAACACGGGTACGTTAACCTAACAGTAAAGTTAATTACTCTGAAAGAGGTGTTACCAAGTTAGGTATAAGTGATAGAAAAAAAAACCTGTTCTTCCCAGCTGTTCTTCCCTTTACTGAGCAAATGGAAAGGAGGTGGTTTTAAACAGAGTTAACAAATTATCAACTATCCCACTTAAAGGAACAATGTAGGGTATACAGAAAAGATATATATATATATATTACCAGGTAAGCAAGTTAACAAAATGGTCACACAAAAGAATTAATTTCCTGTCATTCATACACGCGCTAGCAAAGGCCTTCACTCATCTTGCTCTCACTTACCGATTGTGAAAAAATCTTGCACTCCATAGAATAACACAACAGCAGTTACACCTCAACTAAATGTATGAGTGTTTGTTCAAGTTCTAGCCCCAGATTATCGGGTAGGCGGTCAGCACATAAAAGGATCCCGTAATCGCTGGAAAATGAATCTGTAGTTGTGTCTCTTTTCTTAATAACAGTTTCTATGGGAGGGCACGGTCTCTGATACCGGGGTGAGGATGGTGTGGTCTATTTGACTATGCCGCGGATAATAAAATTCTTACGCGTGCTGGTACACTTTATCCGTGAGGTATGGTTTAAGTCCAGTGAGAAAACTAGTCACATCACTGTTCAGGAAATTATGAATTATCTCTCTGTGTCAGTAAACTAACGAAGCTCGGGCCAGTGTTCTTCTTCCCGTTACGACTTAAGTTGTTTGATGGTGCGTTAAATTTGTCTTTGGGTGTGCTTTCTTTGCTATAAGTTAGATAGCGGAATTCCAAACATAGAATCGCCTCAAAGATTAAAAATTTACACAGTCTCAACAAGTTCTGCGTCAGGGGAACTCTACACACTGTTTATGCTTTGCTTTGCTTAGATTGATTTCTTTATTGCTTTCTTAATGCTGGGATCGCACAGGTTACGATCACTCTGTATGAAAGAAAAAAAAGACATGTAATATACCGAAAACAAATAACCTTCTAAAGCGCGATGAATTTCCCGTTAAGCCTATTATATATATGCTCGCGTATTTAATTATGTATTTAATAAACACTGCGCGAGTTCTAGTGGTTAAAAACCCACATCTATAAAACTAGGACTTAACTGAATTTATTAATTATAAATTCCTTCGCCACTTTAAAAGTTAATTTAAGCATCTATTATCTTTTGAAATAATATAATAGATAGATCATTATATTTAAAACTGGAACTCTTGAGATGGTTTAATTAAATAGATTTAAATTAACACAAAATCCCTTGAAATAGAATGACTAGACCACTGATCACTTTACACAATATATATTACCGCTTTGCACAGAATTAGAAATCACTGCAAATATATATATAAAATCCAGGGGAAAATATATAACAAGATTTCAATAAAGCTAGTGCTTCTGTAAAGGTCTGGCCAGCGAGTGATAACGTGTCTAGTTCTTCATGGTCTATTTAGCTAAATGAAATGTAAGTTGAGTGGGACATGATAAACTTGACAACTTATTTGATCTCACGAACTTTTGGGATCTGACCGCCAAATCAAGAGAAGAAGCCGCCCCCTGGTCTTCGTATCCGCTCGCTGCTGCCCGTTTCGCTTTCCCCCGTTCGCTCGGTTCCTCGATTGACACCGAGACGCGAAATTAGCGGCAAGCAACTGCGTCTCGTATCAGGGAAAACTACTGTCTTTGATAGCGCCGATAGTCTCCCCTAAGATCCCTCGGTCTGTCTCTTTGATCTCGTCGCTGTATCCTACATGAGTCCCGGTGGAATGCGTTCTGGCAAACGAAAAGTTACAACAAATGTTCAGGGGTTCTAATGTTATGAAAAGCTAAAGGTCCCTTTAAATCATCCATCATATCAGGGAAAATTCACTAGTCAAACTAGACGTACGTCACAATCGTCCCCACTTTTAGACATGAAACCATTTTTCGTGTTTTCATTTTTGACAATGGAGGTGACCTGATTGGTGATTTTAGGATGAGTGGTATCTTCAGTTTGCTCTTCTTCCTCTGTAGACCAGTTTCTACTCAGAAAATCAGCCCCGACATTCTGTCTTCCCGGAATATATTCCACTTTGAAAGAATAGACGCTTAGAAGGAGGGCCCAACGCATGATCCTAGCGTTAAATTCTTTATTGGCACCAAGAAATGCTAACGGAGCGTGGTCTGTTTGCACCGTGAACGATGTACCATAAAGAAACTCATGATGGCGTCTGATACCGTCAATCAGAGCAAGACATTCCCTTTCAACTACGCTGTAGTTCCGTTCCGCTTTATTTAATTTCCGACTGCCATAGGCAACTGGAAATAGCATGTTCAGGTCACTGTCATCGGCTTGAAGCAGTGTTGACCCGATGCCCTGACCTGACGCGTCGACTCTCAGTACAAAAGGTTTCTTGAGGTCAGGCAACCTCAAAATGGGGTATGCAGACAACTGTCCTTTCAAAGTGCTATACGCGTGTTCGCACTTTTGATCCCATATGACCTTATCAGGACAACCTTTCTTTGTGAGGTCAGTCAGAGGTGCCGTCAGTCCGTTGAAGTTCTGGATGTACTTCTGATAGTATGCACATAGCGATATGAAGGAACGTACGTCTTTCTTCGTTCGGGGTCTTTTTGCTGCCACTATTTTCTCCACGTTCTTCTTAATAGGCCAACTGCATCCGTGAGAAATAGTGTGCCCCAGGAAGTCTAACTGTTCAAACCCGATGAGACATTTGCTAGGTCTGGCTGTGAGACCCGTTTCCTGTAGTCTCCTGAGGAGCATAGCAACCGTAGCAATATGTTCTTCATAGGTTTCCGATGCAATTAAGATGTCATCCATGAAATTATGGATATGGGGACTTTGCAAAGGTTGTAGAAGCTTCCTCATCATCCTGGTGAACACTCCTGGTGCGTTATGCAAACCGAACGGCATCACGTTAAATGTGTAATGTCCTTCACTAGTGCTGAAAGCTAACAAAGGTTTAATTTCCTCCTTGACTGGTATTTGATAATAACCTTTTCTGAGGTCAATCTTGGAGAAGATCTTAGCTTTGCTGAGCTTGGTGAACAACTCAGAAACAGTTTGGAGAGGTTCGGGCTGGAATTCCGTTACAGCGTTTAGCAACCTGTAATCAATGCACAGCCGAACTTCCTTATTGGGCTTCTGCAACAGCACTACGCTCGAGCTGTAAGGAGATGTAGACTCACTGATAATTCCTGCCTGACGCAGCTTGTCTATTTCTCCGCGAAGTGCATCAGCTTTAGCGTACGGGATGGGGTAAACTCTGGTTTGAACAGGGGTCTCGTTTGTTAATTTCATATCAAATTCAATGAGATTTGTTCGACCAGGTACATCCGTTAAAACTGCACTGTACTGTTTTAGTAGAGCCCTAGTTTCTGTTTGTTGTTCTGGTGAGAGATTGTCGCCGAACTTGACATCTTTAAAGGATTCTGTGGGTTGCAGTGGATACTCCATGCAACCATCATCATCTTCCTCGTCTTCCGTTGCTATGGCGACAGCCAGGAGATGCTCGGAGGATGGCACCGGTCTTTCCAAATATTTCTTTAGCAGATTTATGTGGAAGACCTTCTCCTTTCCTTTTATGGAGATCTTGTAGTTGGTACGTGAGATCTTTTTAAGGACGGTAAACGGTCCTTGCCATCCGATGCGAAGTTTATTGCTTCCGGTTGGAAGTAGCAATAGGACTTTCTCCCCTGGTTGTAGTTCTCTCTCTTTTGCAGCTTTGTTGTATCTTTTAGTAATTTTAGCGCGGGCTTTCTTAAGGTTGGTAGTAGCTAGATCCCATCCTAGCTTTAGCCTTTCCTTAAGCTCAGATACATACTTGCTTGCAGAGACGACTGTCTCGTCAGCCTTCTGGTCTGTCAGGGACCGAAGTAAGGCTTCTAGTGGCCCCTTAATAGGTCTGCCAAATAAAAGTGTAGCTGGCGCAAAACCCGTAGACGCTTGGGGTACCTCTCGGTAGGCGAATAAGGCAGCCGATATATAATGGTCCCAGTCTTCCAGTTTCTCCTGACCCAGCTTACGTAACATCATGGTGAGGGTACCGTTAAAACGTTCCACGAGCCCATTTCCGGCCGGATGGTAGGGACTTGTGTGGATATGTTTGGCCCTCAAGATCTTAAAGATCTCCTCCATTAACAGGCTACGGAATTGGGATCCATTGTCCGTCAAAACTTGTTGAGGGAATCCCAACCGTGTAAAAATTTGCACAAGGGCTTCTGCGACATGCTTGGAATTAGTGCATGGTAGCGGTACGGCTTCGGCCCACATAGTGCAAGTGTCAACTAAGGTCAGGATGAACCTGTTCCTTCTTTTGGTCTTTTCCAGAGGACCAATAATGTCGACAGCAACCCGTTCAAATGGAGTCCCTACTATTGGCATTTGCCCCATAGGTACTGGGGGTGTCAAGTGCTTGGGTGCTACCCGTTGGCACTGGGCGCAGGATTTCACGTACCTGACAATGTCAGAGTTCATTCCTGGCCACCAATAGTGGTTTTTTATTCGCTGAATAGTGGCGTTTTGTCCCATGTGTCCGCTAAAGGGAAGAGAGTGCCCCATTTCTAAGATCTGGTTTCTGTACTGCGTCGGTACTAGGAGCTGGTTATTCCCGTGTCCGGGTTGCCCGTTCTACGATACAATACACCATCCTTAGAAAAGATGTCTCCGTTGTGTCTGGGGTCCTTAGCCATGGGCAGTTTTTTAAAGCAGGGCGCCAGAGTAGGGTCCTTTTGTTGCGCCTCCTTCAGTTCATTCGGCAACAAGTTTGGCGCAGGCTCCCTCTCCTTCTTGGCTTGCCCTCTTGTGGTTACCGCTGCCACAATCGGCTCCTTAGGTCTCCCAATGAACACATATCTACATCCCAGGATAACTGGGTAGATCGGATCATCCATTATGGCCGCTTTAATAACTCCTCTGACAAAGTCAGAGTGTATTTCTACCAGTGCGATAGGAAGCGTCCTGGGTGCATCACTCCTGAAAACTCCACTAAGTTTGACGGTTTCCTCTGTCTCCTGACCGGGTTTGACTAGGTGCCTAGCGACAATACAATCAAAACTTAATCCAGTGTCAAAAAGACAAGTAGTGGAGGTACCGTTCAAAATTACAGTTCCTCGAGTTGAGGGTCGGTCCCCCTCAGATTGAGAATCACTGACATTGACTCTACCTTTCGAGGCTGTATGCAAACATCCAATGCGGTTTGCACCGGTTTGTTTGCCCTGATCAGACGTTCCTGGTGTAGGGGTCTTCCCTTTTCCTTGACCTTGGTGGCCGCGCTGCCACGTAGGCTTGTTGGGTTGATCAGAATTTTTGTTGGGGGGGGTATCGGGTTTTGTAGAATTTCGATTTTTCCTGGGGAGGTTTCTGGGTATTGTTATCTCGTTGGTTATAATGTTGAGAGGAAGTGGAAGAATAGGATGCCTGTTCTAGATTCTGTTTTCGAGATGGCTCATCGGTGGGTTTACGTTTAGTGCTGGGAAGTTCGGCCATTGCATTGCTATAGCGTTCGGCTTTATTGAGTATGTCTTCAAGCCTGACTGCCCCCTGTTCAGCCAAAAATCTACGTGTTTCATTCGACAAAGTGGATTTTATCTGCTCCACAAGAACAAGTTCGAGGAGTCCCTCATATGAAAGAGGTAGGTCAGATAATTCAATGCACTTTGTCAGATAACCCGTGAGACGTGAAGAGAACTGGGGAAATGTTTCCGTGCTCTCTTTTCGGCTGTTTCTGAACAACTGCAGAAACTTTCGGGCAGTCATCTCAAACTGCTGTAGTAAGGCCTTTTTCAACATGTCGTAATCATGTTGATTCGGTCCCAGCTTTGTGTACACGTCATAAGCATTGCCTTTCAGTGACGTTGAAAGTTTGAGCGCCCAGCGGGTACTCTCTAACCCATAAAGATTCGCGAGTCTCTCGAATTTTTCTAGGTAGCTGTCAATTTTTTCGTTAGGGCTAGGAAAAGATTCTAAAGAAAACGACATAGCAGTTAATTGGGCAGATTGAGTACTGGAGAGGTCCATTGATTGAGACTGGGGCGAAGACGGCTCTCCGTTAGTCGAAGTAGAGGCGCCCCGACTCTCTAGAGCCTTAAGCGCCAGTTGATGCTGTCTTTCCTTGTCTCTCTCTCTCTCTCTCTCTGCGAGTTTCCATCTCTGCTTCAATTTTCTTCTGTTCCAAAAGACGTTCTTCCGCTTCTTTCTTATCTGCCCTCTCCTGGGCTTCTCTCCTCTCTGTTCTTTCTTTCTCTTCCTTCCTCTCAGCTTCTGCTCTCTGTTGCTCCGCCTTCCTCTCAGCTTCGGCTCTCTGTTGCTCCGCGTCATATATTTCCAATTCCTGGTTAATAAACGCGTTTGCAGCTTCTGCATCTAATCCTGCCTCTTTCGCTTCCAGCCTCAAGATGGACCTCATCTTTATCCTCTCTGCCATTGTTAAAGAATAAGATGAAGTATGCTTAGAGAACTAGTAAGAAGAAACGCGAAAGGGAGGAACTCTGAACCGCTACGAGAAAAAAAAAACACAAGTACAAATTACCTGTGTTACCTCCTACCTGTACTGTGCAAACTTATCGCTGCTATTATCTGGCAATTAAGGCTCTAAACGCAAGCGACTATGCCACTAAATGGTAAGTTACACTGGAAAAGAATCTACTTTTACTAACAGTAGAGAAAAATTTATATTAAAACAATTTAAAAGGAAAAAAAAAATTTCCCCTAAATTTTAAATCTCTGACAACAAACTCCGTCCCTAAAGTCAATTATTGAGATGAGACGTTGTTAACTTAATTTTTTCAAAATCAGAACAATCCGTCTTTAGCTAAGCTCAACTCTTTTTGACTTCAAAAACCTTAGTGACTGTAAAACAATCACGCAATCCCAGCAACTTTTATAAAGAAAGAAATATAATTATCTCCGCCAGAGGATAATTAAAATAGCAAATATATTTGTTTATCTGTACTTTCTACTGCTGTGGAGAGAAAACAACCTGTAAATATGCTGTGTGGACAACCCAAATACTTAAAGAACGTTTGTCTAGGGGTGTAATTATTTATTTATTTCCCTAATTCACAAAGACAAATCATTCACACTCTACCTAGTTAGACCCAAACTAAATCAGACTCAAAATATCTTTAACCCGGCTATGCGATTGCCTCAAATGTAGCTCAAGATCCCAGAACCAGCCCACAAATATGTGTGCATCAAATGTATCTCAAAATTATCCCAGACGAGCCGGCCAAATATTGTCGTAAATTTATTTTGAGAGAAAAGAGTCGTAGAAATAGTGGTCCGGTTTAGAGTGGAAAATGATGATGGAAAGCTCAGTGATAGAAAATGTAGAGATTTAATAGTTACTTCACAGCGTGCTGGAGGAGAGTAAAGACAGACTTATTTACGACAAATCGTGTCTCTCAATCTTCTCTTTCACTCTCCTGGTCAAACAATTATTTGCCAGTTTTCCAGACTCGCATCTGCGCGCTCACCGATTTGGTGTTTTCAAACACACACACGACGTTGATACAAACTATATTAAACGAATAGGGGAAAAGTTGGGCTTTGGGTATATCCAACACACAGAACTAAATGAGTTTATGTGATTTTATTCACTTTAAACATCAATCACTAAAAATATCAGATATTACATAAATTATCATAAGTACACAAATGCAAATAACAAGTTTGGGAGGGGGTGAAGAAGATTGGTATCGACTAAGCCCTTCCTGCTCATTAGACAAAGACAAACCCAGTCCAGAGATAGATAATATCAGGAACACGGGTACGTTAACCTAACAGTAAAGTTAATTACTCTGAAAGAGGTGTTACCAAGTTAGGTATAAGTGATAGAAAAAAAACCTGTTCTTCCCAGCTGTTCTTCCCTCTACTAAGCAAATGGAAAGGAGGTGGTTTTAAACAGAGTTAACAAATTATCAACTATCCCACTTAAAGGAACAATGTAGGGTATACAGAAAAGATATATATATATTACCAGGTAAGCAAGTTAACAAAATGGTCACACAAAAGAATTAATTTCCTGTCATTCATACACGCGCTAGCAAAGGCCTTCACTCATCTTGCTCTCACTTACCGATTGTGAAAAAATCTTGCACTCCATAGAATAACACAACAGCAGTTACACCTCAACTAAATGTATGAGTGTTTGTTCAAGTTCTAGCCCCAGATTATCGGGTAGGCGGTCAGCACATAAAAGGATCCCGTAATCGCTGGAAAATGAATCTGTAGTTGTGTCTCTTTTCTTAATAACAGTTTCTATGGGAGGGCACGGTCTCTGATACCGGGGTGAGGATGGTGTGGTCTATTTGACTATGCCGCGGATAATAAAATTCTTACGCGTGCTGGTACACTTTATCCGTGAGGTATGGTTTAAGTCCAGTGAGAAAACTAGTCACATCACTGTTCAGGAAATTATGAATTATCTCTCTGTGTCAGTAAACTAACGAAGCTCGGGCCAGTGTTCTTCTTCCCGTTACGACTTAAGTTGTTTGATGGTGCGTTAAATTTGTCTTTGGGTGTGCTTTCTTTGCTATAAGTTAGATAGCGGAATTCCAAACATAGAATCGCCTCAAAGATTAAAAATTTACACAGTCTCAACAAGTTCTGCGTCAGGGGAACTCTACACACTGTTTATGCTTTGCTTTGCTTAGATTGATTTCTTTATTGCTTTCTTAATGCTGGGATCGCACAGGTTACGATCACTCTGTATGAAAGAAAAAAAAGACATGTAATATACCGAAAACAAATAACCTTCTAAAGCGCGATGAATTTCCCGTTAAGCCTATTATATATATGCTCGCGTATTTAATTATGTATTTAATAAACACTGCGCGAGTTCTAGTGGTTAAAAACCCACATCTATAAAACTAGGACTTAACTGAATTTATTAATTATAAATTCCTTCGCGACTTTAAAAGTTAATTTAAGCATCTATTATCTTTTGAAATAATATAATAGATAGATCATTATATTTAAAACTGGAACTCTTGAGATGGTTTAATTAAATAGATTTAAATTAACACAAAATCCCTTGAAATAGAATGACTAGACCACTGATCACTTTACACAATATATATTACCGCTTTGCACAGAAATAGAAATCACTGCAAATATATATAAAATCCAGGGGAAAATCTATAACAAGATTTCAATAAAGCTAGTGCTTCTGTAAAGGTCTGGCCAGCGAGTGATAACGTGTCTAGTTCTTCATGGTCTATGTAGTGAAATTGACAGAGATACAACGGTAAAATACCTCCAAGGATAACATATAAGGATAAAAAACATAATGCGTAGGCTGCTGATGTACATGATCGCCTAGACCGCGGGTCATCACCCTCCATAAAAATTGACTTGCTAGACAGGAGGGGAACGGAGGATCAAAAAGAAAAAAAATATGACTGGAAAGATTGCGTGAGACTAGAAAGGCTAAGGAGACGCAATGTGGGGGGAAGGGGGGGGGGAAACGGAGAAAAGTCACGTTTCCCAAGTTGACATAAAAAGTAAGCAACTCGACAGAAGGGACCATAGATATGTTACGCCACAGTCATTTATTGGACGCTTTTGCGATACCAAGCCCTTGATTTGAATTCAGCGGCTAAACGCAGATGTTAGGAATATTACAAAAATTAAAAAGTACTTTTTTCTTAATATTAATGTTAGGAATATAAAAATTAGTTGGCCGGATGGCCTATTCTGAGCAGTGAACTAATATGTTCTTAATTTTACAGACGGATAGATAATATTGAAGATAATGACAAAAGACAGTGTAGTTTACATCATCGACAGACTGTATTGAATCTAAAAGTGTCGCTATTTTGCACAAAAAAAACACGACCTCGAGACGCAGGTGTTCAAATCTACTTGGTATGGAGGAGAGGGGATATTGTGGTGGCTGTGTCTAAAAATAACTTTTAACGACAAAATTTTGGAGGGGAGAGAAAGGTTGGTTCAAAAATCAAGTACATTTTGTAGAAACACAAGTAGAGACGGACAGACTAACAGATAAACATCCATACTTGACTGAAGCATGACTGAAATGACTTTAGTGTAGGAAATTTGAATTTAAAATAAACCTAGGCAGTGATTGGCCACAGACAATCATATCATTAGCGCTCAGACGCGAAAGTGGGGTCATTCTTCAATAGTTGTTCAGTGATAGACACAGATTTTAAAGTGTGGTGATTTCCATATGAAAGAAAGTTTAGGGACGCCATACTATAGCCAGCAGCTCAGCTGAGTTTTGCTAGCAATTCTGTGTTATTTATTCATAATCTGGTAAGATTGAAATTATTTCCTTATATATTTTGAATATTGTTTCATGTTTGAGTGATTTGATACTGCCATATCGAAATCTAGCCTTACAAACAAGTAGGGATTTGCTCTAGACCCCCCGCCCTAGTCAGGGTCTAGGGACCAACAATGTACATAAACTCCAGCAAGGATTATGCAAGACAGATCAAGTGTTGAGAATAATGAAACATATTACCTATCCTCTTTTAGGGCAGAAAACTAATAAATATTTTTCAGAATCTATAGTCTGGGAGGATCTATCTGATGTAAAACCACCATGGTAAATGTGCTGTTTGGTCAGAGAGATCTGACCTGTCTGTATGATGTGGTTGTTGTGTCAGTGTTGTGTCCAGACGTGGGTAGAGAATAGATTTTGACACATGGCCCATACTTTGATTGCAGAGCTGTGAGTTTCTGTTGTCAAAAGCAGTGCTATTCAGTTGGTGACTTTACTCGAGTGTATCTGTGCAGTACTTGTGACAGAGACCACCATTATTGCCCGCCAGCACGGAGAGGTGGGACCACCAGATTTCAGCACCAGAGCTACAACTACAAGATGAGTGAGCCTCTGGTCTGCTGGACATTCACCAACGCGTTTAGTTACTAATACCCCCATAAAAATTCCCACCATTTTCTGGACACTGTGTAGTCAATATAGACAGGTGTGATGAGGCCACCCCAACAGCACAAACATTAACTATCCTCCCAAGTAGATGACTACTAGAACATTTTAATAAAACTAACTAGTATAGTACATATATATATGTACACTATTGCATTTATGATATAATATTCCATGCATTTCTTTCATAATCTCTAAATCCTTTTAAGTTCTGGTCAACCTAAAAAATTGATCCAGAACAAAATAAATGTAATATAATTCTATCAAAAAAATTTTACACACGTGAGTTAGTTCAGTGTATTTTAACATTTATTAATATTATTAGTCTTGTTAAATATCTGTGGGTATATCTATAACCTATTACACCACACTACATATCATAACCCTAGACACTTTACGTAGCCACATTCATTAAAAAAAAAATTAAGTGTGAGGTCGTAGTGGTAGCAAGAAAGGCCTTCTGACAATTCACAACTACATTTTATCTCAGGAGCCTTCACAGCTGGCCTCATACAATTACATTTAGTAATATCACCATCATACAATACCATCAAACACCACTACATATATTGGGGTCTTGTCCGGGGATAATTAGCCCAACAGTAATATTAGGATCTCCTGGTGGGAGAAATAAAAGTAGGGAAATAAATTGTAAAATTCCCTTTAACATTAAAAGTGTCCCTGCAGATAAAAGTTGGTGAATCTTCACAGCCAGAAATAATTAATTAGTTAACTGGTTAGTTAGAATTAGTTAGACTATAGTCATATAGTAATTAGAAGTACTTAGTGTATTTACTGGTTAGAGATTTATCTTGTATATTATTATATTGTCTAAAAAGTATGGCGGAGCTGGCAAAATTTAGATCAGCTGCTGTGCTCACCGCGAAGGAGATGGGAATGGATGGTCAAATTTTAATTCAATACGTAACGGCTGAATGTGATAAATATATTGAACGGGAAGAAAGGAGATTAGAAAAAGAGGCTGAAAGAAAATTAGAGGCTGAAAGGTTAGCTGAAGAAAAGAGGTTACAAATTGAGGCTGAGACAAAGAGGCTGCAGATTGAGGCAGAAGAAAAACGACAGCAAAGGGAGGCAGAAGAAAAACGACAGCAAAGGGAGGCAGAAGAAAAAAGGTTGACTGCCGAAAGGGAGGCAGAAGATAGAAGGTTGCAAAGGGAGCACGAATTACGACTAAGGGAGCTGGAATTACAAGGCCGGCTCCTGAAAATGGTGCCAGCCCTTTTGCCTCAGATGCTACGCCCAGTCTGGGAGCCTCAAACTCAGCTATGGGGTTTCATTTAGACCATTTTGTTGAAAAAGACGATGACATAGAGGGGTACCTAGGACGTTTTGAGTTATTAGCTACTACATATGGGTTAGAGAGAGAGAGGTGGAGCTTAAAGCTATCACAGGGATTGAGAGGTACTTCTTATGAAGTATTTGCCAAAATGAACAGGGAAGACCAAGACAATTATGACATGTTAAAGCAGGCTTTGTTATTAAGGTACGAGAAGAATGGTGAATTTTATCGTAAGAAATTTAGAAATGCCAAACTGTTGTCTGGGGAGACATACCACCAATTCTCTGCTAGACTAGAAACCTATTTGGAGAAATGGACGGCTCTGGGGAAGACCCAAGATCTTAAAGAAATGATCATGATTGAGCAATTGAGAGAGTCCATGGCTCCAGACATGAGAAAATTTCTCATGGAACAAGGTGCAGAGAAGTTGGGGGAAATTTTAAATGTTGCTGAGAGGTATCAGGCAGCCCAGGCAGAGGTAAGTGGTGCTAAGAAGAAGCACATAGACAATTTTAAAGCTCCACAGCAATTTAATAAATTTGATAATAGAGAGCAGGGAAATAAAGGTAGGACAAACTTTGAGCGGCCAAGAAATGACTATCGCGACAGAAACTCACAGTTCAATGACCAAAAGTTCAATGAAAGAAAACCGTTGAACCAAGGAAAAAGATGGTGTAAATGGTGCAAGAAGGATAACCATAACACCGAATTTTGTAGAAGGAAACCTTCAAACATTGCTGCAATGAAGTCGGGGACGCAAAGATTAAAGGTTAATCCTAATGGACAACAGGAACCTTATCACCCCCCAGTTTGTGAGGATGTTATTTGTAATGGGGTCACCATAAGGTGCCTTTATGATACAGGTTTGGATTATGATTCAGTTGTGAAGTCTAGCCTAGTGGACCCAAGTCAGTATACCACAGAAACAGTGGAAATACAAGGGGCGACTAAGGACATACCACTCATGACACTTCCCATCGCAAGGATAACGGTGAAAACTCGCTATGTGGAAGGAGAAATCAGAGCAGCAGTGATAGATGAACCAATCTACCCTCTGATATTGGGGTGTAGATACGTCTTCTTGGGGAATCCCGAGAAACCTGTGATCATGGCGACAGTGCAGACCAGGTCACAGAAGAAGGAGGAATAAGGTGAACCTATAAATGCTCATCCAGAGGAGATGAGGAAGGCGCAGGCTGAGGATAGGACACTCAAGCCCTGTTTTAAAAAATTGCCCAAATGCCACACACCTCCGAGCAAGGGGGAATATTTCATGAAGAACAAACTCTTATACAGGAAGGCCGGAACTGGAACAAATGGTCACAACCAGCTGGTTCTTCCCACTTCATATAGAGATAAAGTGATGGAACTCGGGCATGCGATTCCCTTCAGTGGTCACATGGGGATCAGCGCCACAGGACAGCGTATAGCTTGTCATTACTTCTGGCCAGGGATAACGGAGGATATAAAAAGATATGTCAAATCCTGCCCAGAATGTCAAAGGGTAGCTCCAAAGCACTGGACTGCTCCTGCAACTCTAGGGGAAATGCCCATAGTGGGAACACCTTTTGAGAGGGTTGCAGTGGATATTGTAGGACCTCTCACTCGGACCAAGAGGAGGAACAGTTACATCCTTACTCTGGTGGACACTTGTTCTATGTGGGGAGAGGCGGTAGCCCTGCCATCAATTGATTCAAAACATGTAGCAGAGGCACTACTTACAATATTTACCCGATTAGGATTCCCGCATCAAATCTTGACGGATAATGGTTCTCAGTTCAAGGGGAAACTAACGGAAGAAGTTTTTAAGCTATTTCAAGCCAGGCACTTTCATTGTAGTCCGTACCATCCACAAGGGAACGGCCAGGTAGAGAGGTTCAACGGGACTCTCATTTCTATCCTGAGAAAGCTGGCACACGAAAAACCGGATCTGTGGGATCAATTCCTGCCCGCCGCATTGTTTGCGTACCGGGAGGTACCACATAGTTCAACCGGGATGGCTCCCGCAACTCTGCTATTTGGGAGGCCAATAAAAGGTCCTTTAGAAGCTTTATTAAGGACCTGGACAGATGAGAAGGCGGAAGAGACTGTTACCTCATCGTATCAATATGTGAACGAACTGACCACTCGTTTGAAAGCTGGATGGAAACTGGCAAATGATAATTTGAAACAAGCCAGGAAGAAACATGCAGCATATTTTAATAGGAAGGCAAAGGACAGGGAACTGGCAGTCGGAGAGAAGGTGCTGCTTCTACTACCCGGAAGCCAGAATAAATTACAAATTGGTTGGCAAGGTCCATATACGGTTCTAGAGAAGGTGTCTAGAACAAACTATAAAATTGACAAAAAGGGGAAGGAAAAAGTTTATCATGTAAACCTGTTAAAGAAGTATCTGGACAGACCACTCCAGGAAAGCACCCCCTTATTGACCTTGGCTATTGCAACCCAGATGCAAAAAGAACCACTCACCTCACATGAATACCCATTACATCCTTGTGAAACAGCAGCACAGGTAAAAGTCAGTAAGCACCTGACTAAAAACCAGAGGGAGAGAGTTCAAAAGGTTCTGGAGGAACATACAGATGTATTAACAGATAAACCAGGCCATACAAATTTGCTACAGTATGACATGAAACTGGTAGACTCAAACCCAATCTGTATGAGAGCCTATTCTATTCCGTTCGCGAAGGAGAAGGCATTGAAGGAAGAAATAGAGTATTTGTTGAAGGGGGGGATTATTTCGCACAGTGAATCATCTTTTAGTTCTAGTGTCGTTTTGTTGAGAAAACCGTCTGGGGAACACAGACTGTGCATAGATTACAGGAAACTGAATGCTGTCACAGAAGGACAAGTGGATCCATTACCAGACACAAAACAGTTATTTGCCAGACTGAACAAGGCAAAATACTTTTCAAAGGTGGATCTTAGTAAAGGCTATTACCAGATCCCAGTGAAGCCTGAAGTGAGACCTTATTTGGCTTTTAGCACTTCGGATGGACATTATGAATTCAATATGCTACCATTCGGACTGAAAAATGCTCCGAGTGTGTTTTCAAGGATGATGCGCAAATTGTTGGATCCCCTGAATAACCCATGTATCACGAATTTCATGGATGATATTCTCGTCGCCACCGAGACATTTGAAGAACACATTGAAGCTCTGGAGATGTTGTTTGATAGACTTCGGGAGGCGAACTTAACTGCTAGGCCAACAAAATGTTGTATTGGATGCAAAGAGTTGGAATTCTTGGGACACACTGTATATCAGGGTAATATGACCCCTGATCCTAAGAACTTGGAAAAACTGCAGAGAGCACCTAGGCCACAAACAAAAAAAGGACGTGCGATCATTCGTGTCGTTATGCGGATTTTATCAGAAATACATCAAAAATTTTAACGCTATTTGTGCTCCTCTGACTGATCTGACTCGCAAGGGACTTCCAGATAAAATTATTTGGACTGCACAATGTGAACTAGCGTTCCAAGAGTTAAAGGAAAAACTCACTAGCAAGCCTATTCTCAAACTGCCTGATTTGACACAGGACTTTGTCTTAAGAACCGATGCAAGTAATGTAGGACTCGGAGGGGCTTTGTTGCAAAGATCAGCTTCACCTGATGGGGAACTTAAACCAGTCGCTTATGCAAGCCGCAAATTGAATAAGGCGGAACAAGGATACTCCACAAGCGAAAAAGAATGTTTAGCATTAATCTGGGCAATAAAGAAGTTTCAAATCTATCTGTATGGTAGGACTTTTGTGGTGGAGACGGACCATCAGCCTCTCGTGTTCTTGTCTCAGGCTAAGCATGAAAACGCAAGATTGCTGAGGTGGTCTTTGTTGCTTCAACCTTATCAGTTTAGTATCCAATATATCCCAGGCAAATTGAATGTCGGTGCAGATTTCCTCAGTCGGCACCCCTGTGATCAAAATTAGAGTAGTGGCAGACGTGAGGAGTAATTTTACCTATGTGTATCGCTGGTTTTGGAACTTGCCATAGGCATGTTTTCAAGTGGGGAGATGTGTAGTGAAATTGACAGAGATACAACGGTAAAATACCTCCAAGGATAACATATAAGGATAAAAAACATAATGCGTAGGCTGCTGATGTACATGATCGCCTAGACCGCGGGTCATCACCCTCCATAAAAATTGACTTGCTAGACAGGAGGGGAACGGAGGATCAAAAAGGAAAAAAAAATATGACTGGAAAGATTGCGTGAGACTAGAAAGGCTAAGGAGACGCAATTGGGGGGGGGGGGGGGGGAAACGGAGAAAAGTCACGTTTCCCAAGTTGACATAAAAAGTAAGCAACTCGACAGAAGGGACCATAGATATGTTACGCCACAGTCATTTATTGGACGCTTTTGCGATACCAAGCCCTTGATTTGAATTCAGCGGCTAAACGCAGATGTTAGGAATATTACAAAAATTAAAAAGTACTTTTTTCTTAATATTAATGTTAGGAATATAAAAATTAGTTGGCCGGATGGCCTATTCTGAGCAGTGAACTAATATGTTCTTAATTTTACAGACGGATAGATAATATTGAAGATAATGACAAAAGACAGTGTAGTTTACATCATCGACAGACTGTATTGAATCTAAAAGTGTCGCTATTTTGCACAAAAAAAACACGACCTCGAGACGCAGGTGTTCAAATCTACTTGGTATGGAGGAGAGGGGATATTGTGGTGGCTGTGTCTAAAAATAACTTTTAACGACAAAATTTTGGAGGGGAGAGAAAGGTTGGTTCAAAAATCAAGTACATTTTTGTAGAAACACAAGTAGAGACGGACAGACTAACAGATAACCATCCATACTTGACTGAAGCATGACTGAAATGACTTTAGTGTAGGAAATTTGAATTTAAAATAAACCTAGGCAGTGATTGGCCACAGACAATCATATCATTAGCGCTCAGACGCGAAAGTGGGGTCATTTCTCAATAGTTGTTCAGTGATAGACACAGATTTTAAAGTGTGGTGATTTCCATATGAAAGAAAGTGAAAGAAATTTAGGGACGCCATACTATAGCCAGCAGCTCAGCTGAGTTTTGCTAGCAATTCTGTGTTATTTATTCATAATCTGGTAAGATTGAAATTATTTCCTTATATATTTTGAATATTGTTTCATGTTTGAGTGATTTGATACTGCCATATCGAAATCTAGCCTTACAAACAAGTAGGGATTTGCTCTAGACCCCCCGCCCTAGTCAGGGTCTAGGGACCAACAATGTACATAAACTCCAGCAAGGATTATGCAAGACAGATCAAGTGTTGAGAATAATGAAACATATTACCTATCCTCTTTTAGGGCAGAAAACTAATAAATATTTTTCAGAATCTATGGTCTGGGAGGATCTATCTGATGTAAAACCACCATGGTAAATGTGCTGTTTGGTCAGAGAGATCTGACCTGTCTGTATGATGTGGTTGTTGTGTCAGTGTTGTGTCCAGACGTGGGTAGAGAATAGATTTTGACACATGGCCCATACTTTGATTGCAGAGCTGTGAGTTTCTGTTGTCAACAAAGCAGTGTCTATTCAGTTGGTGACTTTACTCGAGTGTATCTGTGCAGTACTTGTGACAGAGACCACCATTATTGCCCGCCAGCACGGAGAGGTGGGACCACCTGATTTCAGCACCAGAGCTACAACTACAAGATGAGTGAGCCTCTGGTCTGCTGGACATTCACCAACACCGTTTAGTTACTAATACCCCCATAAAAATTCCCACCATTTTCTGGACACTGTGTAGTCAATATAGACAGGTGTGATGAGGCCACCCCAACAGCACAAACATTAACTATCCTCCCAAGTAGATGACTACTAGAACATTTTAATAAAACTAACTAGTATAGTACATATATATGTACACTATTGCATTTATGATATAATATTCCATGCATTTCTTTCATAGTCAACCTAAAAAATTGATCCAGAACAAAATAAATGTAATTCTATCAAAAAATTTTTACACACGTGAGTTAGTTCAGTGTATTTTAACATTTATTAATATTATTAGTCTTGTTAAATATCTGTGGGTATATCTATAACCTATTACACCACACTACATATCATAACCCTAGACACTTTACGTAGCCACATTCTTAAAAAAAAATTAAGTGTGAGGTCGTAGTGGTAGCAAGAAAGGCCTTCTGACAATTCTCAACTACATTTTATCTCAGGAGCCTTCACAGCTGGCCTCATACAATTACATTTAGTAATATCACCATCATACAATACCATCAAACACCACTACAGTCTATTTAGCTAAAATGAAATGTAAGTTGAGTGGGACATGATAAACTTGACAACTTATTTGATCTCACGAACTTTTGGGGATCTGACCGCCAAATCAAGAGAAGAAGCCGCCCCCTGGTCTTCGTATCCGCTCGCTGCTGCCCGTTTCGCTTTCCCCCGTTCGCTCGGTTCCTCGATTGACACCGAGACGCGAAATTAGCGGCAAGCAACTGCGTCTCGTATCAGGGAAAACTACTGTCTTTGATAGCGCCGATAGTCTCCCCTAAGATCCCTCGGTCTGTCTCTTTGATCTCGTCGCTGTATCCTACATGAGTCCCGGTGGAATGCGTTCTGGCAAACGAAAAGTTACAACAAATGTTCAGGGGTTCTAATGTTATGAAAAGCTAAAGGTCCCTTTAAATCATCCATCATATCAGGGAAAATTCACTAGTCAAACTAGACGTACGTCACAGTGACCATTGTGTTCAAAAATCTGAAATTTCCAAACACCACTCATACCAAAATAAATAAGTGTTTTTAACAAAAAAGACCAACAACAACAAAAATCGCACATATGCAAGGTAGGCCGCACTGAAATAAAAAAAAAAAAACCAGCAGTTTTTCTCATATACGTTTACTCACAAATACGTATAAGCTTAAAATAGTCTATTTTTAAACTGCCAAACACGCATTCTTGGCCTGTTTCCTGTGAGTGAGCAGTGAGGGGAAAAAATAAAGAGAGGGGGAGATGGTAATTTGCCTAGACGTTAGCCCGCAGCACACTCACGTCAAAACTGTGAGTGTTGTCTGGTCTGAGAAGTTGACCTGGTTAGCGCTTACACAGAATACTGGATTGGAAGAGTTCTGCCACGGGACATCATAAAGATGAAGGAGCTATACATGTAAAGCCAACGAGATAAGAAGCCCCCACCGAAAACTGGTACAGAATATGTTTTCGACTTGAGAAATATTGTGATGTTTGAGGTTATAAGTGGTGTGAAGATTGTTTAAGAGTGTTACTAGGCAGAAACAAACACTGCGCAATTACAAAATATGAAATGGTCGGTTCGGGAAGGTAAAGAGAAACATAACTTACATAATGTAAATCCAACCACTTCGTGTGCCAACTCTCACAAGTGCGCTCTGATTTATTCACAATACAGGCACTCACAACAAAAACACATATATACACCCACAAACATACATACAACAAACACACGCAACTTTAAAAAAACAGACAAAGAGATAATCTTGTGAAATAATCAGCTGACTGTCACACAAATAGATATATAAATAAGCGGACATAAAACCCAAGAGTAAACTAAAAAGAAAGGAAGGTGGTTATATGGAATTTCAAATACGAACAAAGACTGTGGAACACTAATTAATCAACCAATGCCCTTGACTCGCATGGATGAATTGAGCTGTGAGCAATAAGCTTCGATCAATCGCTCTGCGCATGGTGTGTCCGATCACTCAGCTGTTAGTGTTTCTTCTCCGTGCTATCACTGACTACTTTTCTCTCTACTTCTTTCCCCGCATGTTCCAAGTCGGCGCCTGAAAAGTCCGTTGTAATTTTTCCCCTCCTAACGTATCTACATGTCTCATTTTTCTCCTCCTACCGTTACATGTCTCATTTTTCTCTCCTATTTGTGACAGTGACTGACGAAGGGCGATACCAGACACGTCCCGTTTTTTTTTTAGTGTTCCGCTCAATTACAAAACTGACTCAATATCCTTTTTTTTTCTTCCTCAATGAATATTTAAAACTAGTCATCGTCTGAGCACAGATGCTAAAGATTGGCTTCCTCAAGGAATATCCTAAACTGATAAGTTATTGAGAATAACAAAGAAGAGAATATCATCAAAGAAGATTGTACACTCATTCATTCCTATCTCTATTTGCTCTTTTTGGAGCATGGAGTCATCGCAATTCAAATCAAATACCCACTTACAGCTAGGTTTCGAAACATGTACTCTGTAACTTTTGTCGCGAGACCTTACCTCTTACCTCCTGCCTGAACACAAAACTTTCCAATCCACCTTTAAGCAACCAAACCAGACATCGTCCCATACAACGAAATATAAACAACAATTATTATTATTTTCTTCTTGTGACTAATAAAACACTTTTCACTACCCACAACTGACAGCAGACATCGGTTATTTACCTACACTTATATCTCCACTACCAACGGGAAAAGAGTTACACAGGTGTATGTAGAGAAAGCAGACTATCCTCAAGCGACAGGAGATTCTTGGATACACCGATCTTGACTCCTGATACATAGCACAAACGTGTATCACTGTACTGTGCTTGTACAAGGCGAGAAGTTAAAGATTACTTTACTGACAAGCCGTGCCTGCATACCAGGACCGGTCTTGTGAGAAATATTCAAGCAAGGAGTGGTAGCAGATGGGTATGTCTTCAAGTCAACAACGATAAGAGTCATGAAGGTTTGTATGCTGATAACATAAACATGCGTGACGAGGAAGTGATGAACAATGTAGGTCTGATGTTTACACTGAATGTTAGTACAGCATTAAAATCCGATTATCAAGCAATATGCATATGCATACTGATGCTGATTGAATTTCTTTAAAAAAAAAAAATAGACATACAACTCATTTACCGTCTCTGTGCTTGAATATGTTAACATTCTTCCCCCCTCCCTCGGCAATAGCATCACATTTAGGACTAGCCTATGTGAAATTAAGTTACATTTAATACCCTAATGTGAACCGAAAATTAAGTTCAACAGTGTAGACTCTCTACCAAGATAGGTGGTTCAGCAGAGGCAAAAAATCTCATCTGATGCCTGACCGCTGTCTTAACATTAAATTTTTTTTTAACTAACAACCCCCCCCCCCCAAAAAAAAATGGACACGTCTTCGCAGTTCCAAAGGGTTTGGACAACTAGCGTTCAAATTAATGGCACTTTCCAGCGTATATTACAAGCGAATGGAAGAGGGGATCCCAACTAACAATACCATGGCCGATTATGACTCGCGTTTGAGTCTCAATGAGTGTCTATTTTTATCATCAACGCTGGACATGGCGCAGTGACAAAATACCCCAACTTGCACAAAGGAGACCACCCTTTCATCTTTGGCCCTTGCGGAGAAATTTGTTCCAGCTATGATGCAGAAATAACAGCACTAGAATAAGCATTGTGCTGGATAATCACAGACTTTGAACGTGGCATCACTTCACCTGAGGACATCGTTATATTCTCAGACTCACAATCAGCACTTCAAGCCCTAGAAAGCAAAATGTCCCCTGATGTTTATAACCATTTGCAGATTAATTGACCAGCTGTTCACCTCCTATGGCGTCCAAGTTACACTCCAGTAGATCCCTGGGCATGTCGGAGTCCCAGGAAATGAAAAAGCCGATAAACTATCCAAAAGTGGAGCAGCACGGCCCCAGTTGCCATCAAGTACCACACTGCAAACCTGCCAACAGATCCTGAGAAACAATTATAGGCAAGAATGGCTAAACCAGTGGGATACCTCCCAGACAGGGCGTCCATTCTTCATACATCAAGCGAAGCCAAACCCTCAAAATCCAGTTAAACAACTGAAAAGAAGAGATCAGAGTGTAATCTTTCAACTGAGAACAGGCGATACCTTCGACAATAAACATTTAAATAGAACAGACCCACTATGTGAACCAAACTGTAAGCACTGCCACCACAATGAGGAATCAGTTGAACACCTACTGTTACAGTGCCCAAGACTAACTGACCTGCGACACCAGCTACTCCCATCGCACCCAACCATCCACAATACACTCTACACATCATCACAACAACTGAGGAAGACGTGTTCCTTTGTCAGAGAGGCAATGTGCTGTCAAGAGCTACCTGCTCGCAGCTAAAGGGATTATATCATCATCATCATCTTGCTTGTGCGTTAGGGGACGCAACACGGACATGGCTACCTAACAAATTAAACCTGTTTCAGATTGAATAATTTATTTTTCATGTCTTTTTTTTAAAATTCTTTTGCGTCTATATTTTCAAACTCTTTTCCAAAATTGGTGTTCACCTTATGTTCATACATGTAGGCTTGCCGCAGACCAAACTTTACTGATGATCACGAGTGGAATTTTCTTTGTAGCCTCGATCAACTCTGTCAATTATAATTTATGCCATAGCATTCCACGCTAGTTATCTTTCACTTACTTTTCGTTAGCGCCCTCGCCATGTTGCTCGATACCAGTTCTGATCACCCTAGTAGATGTGTTATGTTTCTATACTTCAGGATTAGCTCAACCCCGTTCCATTGCTGTCGTTCCGTTGTTGACAATACGTACATAATGTGCATTCCTCTGCTAGCTTCATCATGGCATGACAGGAGAATTAAAAAGTATCAAGCTCGTCTCCCGGCCATGTTCCTTCCGCCCATCCCCGCAATCTTTTATTTGGGTCTGCTTCACTGATATTCTCACAACGGATTATTCTCTATCAGCCTTATCGAGTATCAAGATGTAATGCTCTCAAACTAGAAGAAAGAAGGTTATTCCTACGGCGAGTAAATTTTCCTATTCAGACCTTCGGGGCATACGGTTGCATAGAGATATAATAATGAATTTAGATGATATGGAACGAATGAAAGATATTTTAATTTAAAGGCATTCATGCCCCTTTTTTTTACATCGTTTAAAATTCTGAAATAACATCGCATTCATGACTAACCTCTAGGAAAGGCGCGTTAAAAAAAAAGTGCACCAAAAGATTATGCGAAGGTGCTAAAAGTAGGTCATTAAATGTCTTTACTAGTATACAGCCTGCCTGGAAGAATTCTCAAACCGCTCATTATATTCATGCTCGCTTCCAGTGACGCATCTTCTTTCACATTTAATAGCGAGAAACAAATACACCGTGACTCATCGTCTCGTTCACCAGGTGTGGCACCACTATATCACACATTCCATGTCGTATGCGAGTCAATCACTCGCATTCCTGGCGGTCGTAAAAAATTAACTAATTAACTCAATCGGTCTCTCCTGAGCAGACATGTCTGCCCTTTCACCTTTACCTGCAATGACGGATAATATAAACATTTGCAACTCATGTGTTGACTGTCTACTGCTGTAATTTAGACAATTATCGTATCGAATAAATCGCGCTCAACAGATCAGCTGTTTCATACTTTTCGAATGGCGACCTACTTATTTAGTATCACAGTAATTAAGGCTATAATTATGACGGAGATTTGTGACACATTGAGACATCAAGAGATGCGCAAATTAGAAAAAGAAAAACAAACTTCCCATACGTTTAAAAAAAATGCTAAGAAGAATGACGACAAGGAAGGGAGAATGACTAACAGGTTGGAAGGGACTAACTGGAATCTCCAGAAGCACAAATGCCAGAGCGAAAAAGTCAACAACGCAACACTTGATGGAGTCAATAATTAACGAAAATAGTTAAATGGTTAGCGGAGTCAATAATTAACGAAAATAGTTAAATGGTTAGCACTTGACAAAAGAGAAAGAAAGCGCCCGATTGGCCAAGCGGTTAATGCACTTGCCTCTCGCGGCAAAGTTAACACGTTTAGGGATTGAAACCTGGTATCGTGAAGCTCCAGCCTACCCAGCTGCAAATGGCTACCCGACTCTGCTCTCGAGTTAGGGAAGGCAGAGACAGCGCGGAATGGAACTGGTCACCCTCACCTCATAAAGCAGAACCTAGTATAGTGAAGTCTCTAACACCTCACCCACCCACGGAAGTATCTGCTATGGGACTACCCTTTACCTTGTACCACAAAGTTAGGACTCTAATATTATCTCGGGCGTTTCAAACGGTCAAGACAGGTCAGATGGAAA
Organism: Oreohelix idahoensis; assembly: GCA_024509875.1. Taxonomy (NCBI): domain Eukaryota; kingdom Metazoa; phylum Mollusca; class Gastropoda; order Stylommatophora; family Oreohelicidae; genus Oreohelix; species Oreohelix idahoensis. Next base: position 67,921 of record JAMPIV010002216.1, read on the forward strand.
CACTACACAACATATCCGTGAAAAATGAAAAAACAAAACAAAACACACACACACACATACAAAGTAATCTTCTTCTTCTTCTTCTTTCGTTCGCTTGAACTATATTGTCTATATCTGCAATGTTGTTTCTTGTATAAACTTCACTGTCTTTTGTAGTTCATACAGAGGTCCATATTCTATTCTCATGCCTCCTGGCTCCACGGGGCAATTGAGAAGGATCCCCAGTAGTAGGGGTTGGGCCCTTCCGAGGCAGAGGGCCCGGCACTGCACCTGCCTGGGTGTCCGTCACAGGGCGAGTGCCATAACGTTTTGCAGATATAGGCATACTTCCATAGCGCATGTGCGTGGCATCCTGATTGCTGTGGTGCGCCTCTTGGCTGGTTGCCTCCGTCTTCAGCACCTTGACTTGCTAGGGCAGACTGTGGTCTTGCTCGAGTGTAGGAGGGCCTGGCCAGTCTTGGTTTTTCAGCCGCTGATGGCTGTATTTGAGCCCCATCTCCACGTCAAGGAGCTGGCCTCGATGGGGATACAAAGTAATAAAAATATGACCTGATGTGAAACATAATTTTCCTCCTCCTAAGAGATGAGCCATTAACAGGATGTTATTATATCAATCACAAAGTATCTAGATCTATATGTCATCTATATGTCACTGCCCAAATCTAGAATTTAATAATCATTATTATCCTTTTAGCTCCATGTGGAACCTGGAGCCACCACTGTTGCGCCCCCCCCCCCTTCCCCCCACCAGAAGACCTGCACCATGCACTTGCTGCAGTTGTTTCTGTGACAATCTATTTTACACCATAAGGTTTGCCAGCCCCATGCTAACCCCTCACACATAAAGTCCTAATATTTATTTGTCGAAAAAAGAGAACCACTGGAACTACATGGGGCCTAGAATGTAATGCTGAGCACCCACACACAAACATGGGTGTGTCAACCAGATGTGTGTGTGTGGGGGGGGGGGGGGAAGAGAGAGAGAGAGAGAGAATAAGATCACGTGGAATCTAATGTACTTTGTATAGGTTACAGACCTGTTAAATGAACGAACAGAGTGGGAGGGGTTGGGAAGTAATTTATCTTCAATCTCTGTTCAGTATAATGCCTTACTCGTTCAAGTATATTCTTTTTTTTTTAAAACACAAATTCTCTTCCTGTTTCAATCGCTGTATTACTGGATGATTCAGATCACTTTCGGGGTATTTTTTTAAATGTTCAACACACTTCCTCTAATGCCTCATCAACAACCTGTTTTTATAAACCAAACTCCTCCATGTCAAAACTTAGCTATGGCAGTTACCGACAACCAATGTAGCACAATATTGTGTTTTCTGTGGAGTTCTGTCAGATGTTACTTTCTTTTTTTCTTTTTTGTATATGTAATGTTGTGTCACTTAAGACTGTAACATTCAATGATACACACAAGTGATAACGTTCATACACCAGAGACAGCCAGAATGCTATCTTTTTTAATTACACGCCGCTAGTGTCAACATATGACTCATGACACTAACTGACGCCAAAGCTGCATATGAGGATGATTATGAGGAGATGATAGTAGCCACGCCGCTCTGGAGACTATGAATATAACAGCAGGGATGCTGGTCATGGTAATGACCTCGACGATGACACTTGAAATTGCTATAGCGGTGAAGATAATGATGATTATTGATAATTATGTAGATGGCCACGGCGGCGTTTCTAACCTGGAACCCCCCAGGATAAAGACATAAGGCGGCAGCAAAACACGATACCCCGTGTAGTTAGAAGACTACCTACCCCCCGGCACGTCGTACAAGCCGACGAATATGAGGTTGTGCATGTAACTGGCAACCTCATCAAGTAAAGCTAATTGCCACATAAACCCCCACTGCTGGAGCATGTGAATGCTTGCTGCAGGCTTCCCTCCTCACAGCTACGGCGGTGGCCCCATCTTATTATGAGGAGCAAATGAAAATGTGGATGAAGATGATAATAAAGCACAGCGGGAAGGGGAGCTAGACACAGACTCAAATGGGGGTAAACAAGACATGGAAAGATCGTGAACGGATAGCACGGGGCAAGAAGTCTTGGCATGCATCTATTGTAGGTCTGTGCTCCACGGGGAGCTATAAGGTCATGAAATGATGGCGTTGACGACGTTAAAGATAATATGTTAATTAGCCGCGTGTTCATCCCATTGATGCAGGCTGAATAATTTAGGATTCAGATACTGACATTTCCTTCATGCGCAAGGCAGTACTACAATGACAGTTCAGTGGGTTTTTTGTTTTTTTTTAATATAAAGATGATGACGGCAAGATACGGCGATGACAATAATGGCAACAATAACAATAATTATGAAGGACAGTGTAACGTGTGTTCAATACGGCCTTAAAAACAGAATTTAGAGACGCAGTAATGAAGGATAAGTGTTAGGTTTACGAATCCTTTCAACCATTATTACTCCGGTTCAATCCCTCAGTATTATAATGTTCAAGCTGTCATGTTTGTAAGCTTGTGTGATGCGTTGGGAGTTGCGTCCAAATTCGTGATATTCAAATAATATAGGAAACAATGACTTTCATGTGGGATAAAAAATACAAACAATTATCCAGTCGTGAGGGGGTGTAGGTGTGAAGAATCATAATCATAACGTGTTCATCGACCAAGGTTATCATATCTTATCTTGTTACTCTCTACGGATATCTGAATACTTCATCTGGTTTGAAGTCAGGTCGACACGGTTGTTTGTTTAATCGCTAACCAGACGGGTTAAGAATGTATATTTAGCGACATTCTTATTGTTAAACCCAGATGTTTGCCGGGGAAGGTACTTAATGAACGTTTGATTCGTGAACATGGCCCACAAAAAATTGCCACGAAACCACGTTGTTTCAGTTGTCCAATCTGGATCGCAGACGGAAATTTTAGACAAGGTGTTAATTTTGCAGACTCAACCAGCTGGAAAAGTTGTCGGAAGATAACTATTGTGATTCTGGAGCACGGGGGGTAATCGCTTTCGCCCAGACTTTGTTATAATAAACACCTATGAGAAAGTAACGTCTTAAAAAAGATTATAAGTGATAGATCTGTCACGTGGTGAATTTGGTAGACATCACAGGCGACGAGGAAGTGGCAAGACCTTATATGGTCATGAAGAATGGGCAAATGAATTTGAAAATGGCATGTAAGAGGAATATCTTATGTGTCATGCAGTAATGTTATACACGTGGGTGGAGAACCCCCTACCAAAATCTGACGCTTATTTGCAGTTGGTTGGCATTTACATACTAAAATAAACTACTTCTGACTGGAGCTTTCCTCAACGGAGAAATATGTGCGCGGGAGCGAAATTTCGCTTAACACCTACAGCACTGTAAGACTACATTACTGCATTTCCATCTCGTCAAGGATAAATCTCAGATAGCCTGGATAACGAATAGAAACAGGATTCCAGTATAGGACCGGGCAGTGTCCTAGAGGATCTTCCAAAATTAGACAGGATAAAACCTCAACTACATTACTGGAAGTCACGAGTCCTCGGAACCCACCTACAACGTGAATAGTTGGGAGTATACTCAGTAACTCTAACCACCTGAAAGACGATATCTTAAAACAGTTGCCAATATTCGGACGTTTCATATGCAAAACTTGAGGTTGAACTCTGGAATGCACTTTTTCTGTTAGCCATTGCTGTTTCGATCAGCCCTGGCCACTTCAGAATGCTTGGGATCTCTTTCGGTTGATTTTTATTTTCTTTATTTAATGATAGCATCCATTAGTAAGCGTGTATATAAAGCATCATAATTATTGTTTGCAAAAAAGGCTGTTGTTGTGCTATCGCTTGGCCTTTTGTGCTCCAGGTTTCAGAAAGACACAATACCTAGGGTGTTAGTACACATACTGTGGACGAAAATAGCGACTAGTGTAGTCGTCCTAAGATCTTCATCTTCAAGTGCCCTACCAGCTAGTGTAGGCGATCACGTCTCTCCACAACATCTTGTCTCCAGTGACGTTTATCAGTTTTAATGTTGACTTCTATCTGTAGCGGGAGGTTATTTAAATTTATTTATTATGTAAGAGTATGCCAGTAAATAGTTCTGACCTTACAAGTAATACCCCAGTCTTAGAAATAAGCACTGGTGTATTGTTATCATAACAATAGTCAGACTGTGAAAACCCTGGCCCAGTTGGTAAGAAGTAGTACCAGGATTTAAGGTGTCTCCTCCCTGTGACTATCTTATGATTACTTATATGCTAGGGGATAAGTAAAATGTACATTCACTGAACCCACAAAATGGAAAAAGTGAATAAATCCTCAGGTACAGTTAAAATAGTTTAATAATTACACTAATATTCTATTTCTACTAGTTGGAAAAGAGTATACACATATATATATAAAAATATTCACACAATTACTATTATTGTCTGTTTAGACTTCAAGATCTTAAATAATAAAGTTACTGAAATCACTGTTATTAGTCCTTTGAATTTTAGGATAACTGTCATCAGTTGACTGAGTTTATGTATGGTTACTTATTGTTTTCAACTATTGGCTGTTTCACATGTATAGGTGGTCAGTGTCAAACAGGACACTTATCTTTCCAACTTGATACTGCTGAAACTGTCCTTTGCTGATATCAGACTTGGTAGGCCCAACAGTAGGGATGCCAATGACCAGTTGAAGTTCACTCTTTGGGGTCCTGCACTTTTGTGGGATTGCCTCGGGTAAACTGCGACGTCACAGCGATCGTAGATGGGTTTATAAATCTAACTGAACTCATTTGCAATGACTTGAAAACAATTTCGCGACATAGCTCCCCCATATTTTAAGCTGGATGATATCTAGCTTAACTATTGGGTGCAAGACAATTGCAAATCGACCATTCCGAGGTTAGTTTTCCTTCCTTCTATCCTCCTCAAGCTCTGTGGGATGACGACTAAGAAAATCTGCGCCCACATTCTGTTTTCCAATAATATATTCATCCTTTACTATCTCTCTCCTTCCGGTTCGGCTTTTCATCCAGGCTCTTACTGCTGGTGAAACGGGGTCGGTAGGTTTCCCATGAAGTTTACCGCCCTCTTTTCGTTGATAGTTGGATGTGGTTTTCCCTCGCAAATCCGTAGGTGGTTGATTTTCGCTACGTGATTTGTTCCTTTTTTCCAGCGCATGGGGTTCAGACTGCCATTGAACCTGTGTGGGATGTTTCCTTTCCCCTCCCGTGCAAATCTCGGGAGTACCCCTGATTGCTGGTTTGCTTGTAGACTTTTGATGAAGACGCTTCCGTCGACTTTCTGAATCTACATAGGTGCACTCTGGACAGGAATTTACATACTGATTTATGTCTTCCGTAATACCTGGCCAGTAGAACTGGGTGGCTATTCTTTGTTTTGTGGCACCATTACCCAGGTGTTCACTCAAAGTTGATATGTGTCCCCAGCCTATAACCTTATTCCTATAGGTGGATGGTACAACAATTTGACCATGACTTTTCGTCCCTCTGCCAGCTTTCCTGTACAAGAGTCCATGTTCCCTATAGAAGTGTCCTTTCCTTGGTGTGTTATGTGTCTTTGACAATTTGCCAAAACAAGGCTTCAATGTGCTGTCTGCTTCTTGAGCCCGTTTCATTTCAGTCGAATGAAATTTTAAGTTGGTGTCCCTCTCTATGTTCCTGGAGTCAGACCTGGTCTGGGTTTCTGCCATAACCATAGGTTTTACAGGGTCTCCCAAGAAAACATATTTACGCCCCAACATTAGGGGGTAAAAGGGATCATCTATCACAGCTGCATTTATCTCCCCTTCCACATAGCGACAACTGACATGAATCTTTGCTATGGGTAAAGTAAGGGGTGATGTTCCTTTTAGTGGCCCTTGAATTTCTACTGTTTCTGTGGTGATTTGTTCAGGGCACACCAGAGATGCACACACGACTGCGTCATAGGACAAACCTGTGTCATACATTCCTGTGACTTGTTTGCCATTCACAGTCACTATCTCCTGGGTAGGTGGGTGATGGAGGCTATTCTGACCCACAGTCAGTTCCTTCCTAACAGAAGTCCTCACCTGTAGACATGCAGCATGATGAAGGGGTTTTTTCCTCCCACATTCATCCGTGTTGTGGTTGCTCATCTTACAAAATTTGCACCACTTAGCTCCCTGTTTGTAGGGTTTCTTTTCCTGAGTCTGAGGGTTCTTGTCCTTATTATCAAATCTTTGCTTGTATTTGTGTGGTTGATCCATCTGGTCAAAATCGGTATTCTGCGGTGGTTGCTTATATCCTTCTACCTGCTTCCTTTTTGTTCCTACCAATTCAGCTTGAGCTGCTTGGTATCTCTCTGCACATTTCAAAATGTCTTCCAGCCTCTCTGCTCCTTGTTCCATAAGGAATTTCCTCATTTCTTGAGACATGGAATCTTTGACTTGCTCTAACATAACCATTTCTTTCAGATCCTCGTAGGTTTTCTGATACTTACCTAAACTACTCCATTTCAACAAATACGTTTCTAGCCTAGCTGAGAACTGGTTATATGTTTCTCCAGGTAGAAGTTTAGAAGTTCTAAATTTCTTCCTATAGGCCTCAGAGTTCTTTTCATACCGGATCAGTAAGGCTTGCTTTAGTATTTCATAATTTTCCTGATCTTCTTTGGGGAGTTTCAGAAACACATCATATGCAATACCTCTCAATCCCTGGGATAACTTTAGACTCCATTTTTCCTTTTCCAGTCCATATGTAGAGGCTAGCCTTTCATACCTATCCAGATACGACTCAATTGCGTCCTCCTTTTCAACAAATGGATCTAGGTGGAAGTTCATGGCCCCATTTGCTGGGTTCTGAAAAGAGCTATTCGCAGAATGAGGTGAGCTATTACCATGGGTGATAGTCCCAGCCTGAAGTTCAAGATCAAGCTGTCTCATTTTCAGCTCATGGTCTCTCTCTGCTTGTAGCCTCCTTTCTTCTCTCTCAGCTTCCAATTTCTTGGCTTCTCTTTCTGCTTCCAATTCTAATTTCTTGGCTTCTCTTTCTGCTTCCAATTTCTTGGCTTCTCTTTCTGCTTCCAATTTCTTGGCTTCTCTTTCTGCTTCCAATTTCTTGGCTTCTCTTTCTGCTTCCAATTCTAATTTCTTGGCTTCTAATTGCTTTGCTTCTCTCTCGGTGTACTTTTCACATTCCGTCGTGACATACCGGATCAGAACGTCACCATCCATGCCAAGCTCTTTTCCCACCTGCAGTGTAGCAGACCTAAATTTGACCAAGTCAGCCATGATGTATCTGTAGTCTAGTAGGGCAAGCGATCTTACTCCAACTAATTTACTACAATATAATTAACTTAGTTAAAATTAAAGTTAATTAAACTGACTTCACCATATATGAAACAGCTTTCTTTATCTGTACTCAATGGTACTCCTAAAAATATAATTATTTCCTACTATGTTTACTCTTTCCAAAAAACAAATTTTCAAAAAAGAAAATCTCCTACACAGGAGAAATAGAAAGATGGCTCAGGAATATCAAAGATATATCCCGGACGAGCCCCCACTGTAGCGGGAGGTTATTTAAATTTATTTATTATGTAAGAGTATGCCAGTAAATAGTTCTGACCTTACAAGTAATACCCCAGTCTTAGAAATAAGCACTGGTGTATTGTTATCATAACAATAGTCAGACTGTGAAAACCCTGGCCCAGTTGGTAAGAAGTAGTACCAGGATTTAAGGTGTCTCCTCCCTGTGACTATCTTATGATTACTTATATGCTAGGGGATAAGTAAAATGTACATTCACTGAACCCACAAAATGGAAAAAGTGAATAAATCCTCAGGTACAGTTAAAATAGTTTAATAATTACACTAATATTCTATTTCTACTAGTTGGAAAAGAGTATACACATATATATATAAAAATATTCACACAATTACTATTATTGTCTGTTTAGACTTCAAGATCTTAAATAATAAAGTTACTGAAATCACTGTTATTAGTCCTTTGAATTTTAGGATAACTGTCATCAGTTGACTGAGTTTATGTATGGTTACTTATTGTTTTCAACTATTGGCTGTTTCACATGTATAGGTGGTCAGTGTCAAACAGGACACTTATCTTTCCAACTTGATACTGCTGAAACTGTCCTTTGCTGGTATCAGACTTGGTAGGCCCAACAGTAGGGATGCCAATGACCAGTTGAAGTTCACTCTTTGGGGTCCTGCACTTTTGTGGGATTGCCTCGGGTAAACTGCACCGGCTTCTGATACTGGACAGTCCTCTTTGAGTTATTTCATGGAACCCTCAGACTCCCGACACTTAGACTGAAATTTTCTGGCGATCCGCTCACACTTCAGATGGATTTAGAGTCGTGGCGTTATCTGCCCTCAGTCTTGTCTCAACCTCTGGCGTTGTGTATCTCTCTCAGTTTACCGATCCGCTTTAAATACCTATAGCGCGGACGTATCGGAGAGTACCGACGTCACAGCTTAACCTAACCTGAAAAAATCCTTCCCGAACCGTGATTTCAGCCGATCTGTGCGTCGACTGAAATTTTGCCTTTCTCATTCTCAGCATATATAATATCCATATTGTTCCATCTTATCTAGTTTTATACAGCTGATAAAACTCTATCTTCCTATCCATGTAAATTCCCAAACTGTTATTTGTTGATTTTAATATTTCGAACAGAAGTGGGTTTACCAGCTGTTAGCGTAACTGTGGGCAGCCGAAATACGCATATATCTCCGTAAATGAGAACTTCCTACCGTTCCATCTTATATGCAGTTATACACCATCCTTCCCTGTACTGAAATGTAAAATCCTTTTCCTACGGGTTCCCTTCTATTTTTAATTATTGTTGGCGATTCCCTCTGTCCGATACACGTTTCGCTTATACGCCGCCATTTTGAAAGCGGTCACTCGATCGTAGATGGGTTTATAAATCTAACTGAACTCATTTGCAATGACTTGAAAACAATTTCGCGACACTATCCATGCCACGATGTCAAGCTGCCCAGTATCTTCCCGTTTTGTCGTCTATATCTTTTTCCACTAAAAAGATGAGTTTCCTGGTGTCACAACATACCCCCGTTTTTCACTTCTGTTCAAAGAAACTGAAGTGCCCCTTTCTACTATGAATAATAAGCCTCCTCTGCGCACTGGCTTATTTCAGGACATCCGCATTACTCTTTTTAGCTGCCCATGGAATTCTTAAAATTCTTCTGTAAATCCACGTCTGTGGCCTCAAGGATTTTGCTGCTTGTCTACTAACTGTCCATGCCTCACTTCCACAAGTCAGGGTTTGCTATATATATATATATATATATATATATATATATATATATATATATATATATATATATATATATATATATATATATATATATATATATATATATATATATATATGGGGGCGTCTTTCTGACCTTAAGCACTGGTGCAGAAAAAAGGCTGTCAGTGGCGACAGGACGATTCTCCAGCAACTTCAGAGCAGAGGCAGAGGCCTTGAAAACTGCAGCAGAGGTTATATTGACAGAAGAAAGGGCAGAGAGACAAGTTGCTTTCTTTACTGATGCACAAGTCAGTAATTGCATCGTTGAAAAGCCAAAATAATACAGACCTGGATGATCTCAGATTAGTGCTCCACAAACTTTGTCAACGATTCAAAAGTGTTGTGATCTAATGGATCCCATCTCATTGTAACATCGCCGGCAATGAAGAGGCTGACAGAATGGCAAAAGAAGGTTCACATCTACCTCAGCCTGATGCAAGAATAACTTTTGAGGAGGCAAAGAGTTTTATCAGAATCAGTTACAGAAACAAATGGAATGTAGAACATCCAGGGCACACACAGAATGATGCTTACTACCAGCTCCACAGAAGAGAACAAGTGGTAATCTTCAGACTCCGCACTGGCCACAACAGATTGAGATACCATCTATTCAACAAGCTAAAGATAGGAATTACCGATCAGTGTAACTGTGGCACTGATAAAATGACTGCTGAACATCTGCTTCTAAGTTGCCCCTTAAATGTGGTACAGAGAAAGTGCATATGGCCGACGCCAGCTCCTTTCGTGGAAAAGCTTTACGGGGATTCAAATAGCCTCAAACTGACTACTGCTTTCTTTGAGAACATTCAAGTGAACGTCTGAGAGTGTACGAAAAAAAGAAGATATATATATATATGGGAGCCGCGCTGGTGTAATGGCTACGGCGTTGTACTGGCGACCAGGTTTTCATGGTTCAAACCCGGGCGTCAGCGTTTGAAGGAATGTTTACGACCGGAAATTTGACTGAATAACCTGAACGGCTCCTGCACATAAATCCCGTGTGGATGGGAAGGAGCTTCGCTCCTGACCGGGTTGGAAGGAAAGTCCACTGACCCCCCAGCCTCGCAATGACATGTCATTGGGCCAAAAGAGCTGGAAAGCTCGAGTGCCGCTGGTTAGAGAATATATATATATATATATATATATATATATATATATATATATATATATATATATATATATATATATATATATATATATATATATATATATAACACTAAAGAACTTTCCTTCTGACTTCCACTGACAACAAAGTGTTCAATTAAATACTTTATAGACAGCTGCTGTTGCCTGGGCTACTCTACTTCCAAACGGATGTTATCAACGTGTCTTTGAACTTTAATCTATTGACTAAAACAAAACATTACTAAGATAAAGGTACAAAAAAAGGACCCAAGGCCAGCCAATTAACGCACACATACACAAATGAGATGGTATTATCAGTATGTGTACATGTCATATTTACAAGGGGTTTCACAAGATGTCGATACTTACGAGAAATATTTCAGTTTGATTTTGGTATTAAGGACCATCTTCATAACACAAGAACAACTCCATCATTACCCCGATCTCCTCCCTTATGTCACACAAGGAAGATCTCAGCACAGTGCACGAACACCGTATCACTGGTGAGGATCCCAATGTGTGTGAATCCCACATTCTATAAATACTATTCTGGTGGGTAGGTTTCCTAATTTTTAATATTGCAAGGGCAGCGGCGGTATGGCCTACTCTTTACGATTTCCAACTGTCAAGGGATTTTTAACGTGCGCAACTTGCACAGGGACCTCATATTTGTTTCGTCCTTACCCGAGAAGGCTAGGCCCCCAGGAGATCAGAGGGGAGGGGGTATGACATTTGGAACCACTGGTTCTGAAAAAAATTCAATCAGTTATATCCCCTATACTAGGAGCGAACCAGGTACTTTTAGAATCAAAGGCGAACGCCATACCTCCGACCCCCCACCCCCCAAAAAAATGTGGGATGTCTGGCAGTTGACTGAAATGACAACACTGATCTTGGCGCATAGATGAAAGGTTGCTGCATGGATGGTGGTCTTCCAGTTACCCAGGGTGGCTGGCAATAAATATTAAGAGTAATTCAACTACAACCCACCCTCGATAAACTCATATAAGCGTTAACATTTTTGTTTAAAAGCCACCCTGTAAATTCTTCATGTCGAAACGCCTTGCAGGGCAAACCACAATTTTCCAGACCTTGAGGTCTTTTATATTTGGACAAAACATTAGGTGTGCTGGGGAAATTTAAAAACAATACAAGGATGTTATTACCAGTGTCCTAGATACGACCTCTGAATTATTTGGTTAATTACCGTGGTTCACAAACTAATTAAGTTTAAAAAAAAAAACAGACACCATCAACAGCAACCGTTATCAGGATACTTCATATATATAGCGAGAGTAAGTGAGTAAGTGAGAACCGAGTGGGTCTAATAGTGAGGAAGTGGAATGTAAGAGTGACATGCGTGGGACTGACTCTTCGTGAGAGTGTGAAGAATGAGAGGCCAGAAAATGAGAGGTTGAATGGGGGAGTAACAAATTTAAGAATTACGTGTGTGGATGAAAAAGTCATCTGGGTAAGAGAAAAGGGAGTGAGAAAATGAAATAACGCGTAATACACGGGAATTAATGAGTGGAACGCGTGAGACATCGCAGTGAATATGTGGGGAGTGCAGTTCGGATCAAACAGCAAATGATTTAATCTGGGGTGAAAGGTCGCTTACACTGACCTAGCAACTTTATAATCATGGCAATTTTTGTGTGTTCTACATTCTTTCAAATCTAAGTCCCAACCAGGCGTGGTACAACTGAAGTCTGCACGTATTCATAAATCTATTTTTGTAGATATCAAATAGGAAACATCGATAAACTGGGGCATACCAATTATGCGCTCAGTCGGGCGCGGCAAGTAAAGCTCTCAAGTGTTGACGACCTATGGCACGTGTAAATACACAGAATGTGTACAAAGATAAATGCGAACAGGGCAGCGATAAAGAAGATAAAAGACACGGAGAAATGCCCACTACCTGCATACTAACAAATGTATGAGGGAAATAAATATGGGACAAATAACACAAGTGGCAAAATGTAACCTCAGAGAGACATATGAAGGAAAAAAGTAACTGGCGTCAGTTAAAAACCGTAGTACGTAACATTTCCCGCCCTATGTTCCACAGTGAACAAGAAGGGCAGATAATGATGATAATGTATTCTTTTTTTAAAACAATATAAAATAATCAGTGTCATAAATCAAAAAGTTATTCATGAAATAACACATCATAATTGAAATACGCTGCATGAGATCAAATACAAAATAATAAGAATGAAGTGCTTGCATTTTTTTTTTTTAAAGTTGCACATGCAATGAACTGCCATCACCACATATCAAACGTATTTATTCATATGTGCTCTACAAAGAGTAGCAAGGAGGCTGAAAAAGACATGGAAACATGAACTGGAGACAGCAATTAAAGGGATAAGGAAAACATAAACAGACCAGGAGGACTTGACATTAGCTTGTTGAAGGCCTATGCTCACCAGTAAGCTGAGCTTGTTAAAGGCCTATGCTCACCAGTGAGCTGGAGTATAATAAATGAATGCACAAGCAGTAAATATTTCCACTTTAAAGAGAGCAAAAATAGAAATAATTTCAACAGACTTCTCTTAAGCTGAATGCTTAATTTACCGCATTATTTCTGAAACGGAATTTTACGGTTCCCTTTTAACATGATTCCCCCCACTTGTCTAAACTAACTGATATAAAAATTACATATTTCAGCTACCCAATTCCCATACACAAGAACTATCATACTATCGGTCAATGGTAGTACTGATATAACAATAACATATTTCAGCTAGCATACATACTCCCATACACGGGAATTTTCATACTGTCAGTTAATGGTGGTTCTTGTGAAGATTCTTGTGACAGGGGGCTATCGACAACTGGCACTTAAGCATTGCATGTTGGACTCTCGGTCTACAAACAACTTCAGTTACTGCTTACTGCAGATTACAAGGTACATATCATTATCCACTTTCAGTGCAGTTATCTTCAGTTCATTGTCAAGCGATAATGGAGGAAGTTGAGGGGAACTGCGGTAAGGCGTGGAGTACAATGGATGGGTTTGAAAAAAAAAATCGAAAAAAGGTGATTCGTCTTATATGCAGCTTTACCCTGTTATCATCAGTTCATTGTCAAGCTATAATGCCAGTGTATATGCAGCTTTACCCTGTTATCATCAGTTCATTGTCAAGCTATAATGCCAGTGTATATGCAGCTTTACCCTGTGTAGTTCCCAGTGGTCTCTGAAGAGACAAAGAAAGAATGCTGCACCTTCAGGCATGCCGTACATGGTGACTTAAATATGAGGTTGTGCATGAGGCTGGCAACCTCACCATGCACAACTAACTGCCACAGAAATCACCACTGCAAGAGCATGTGACTGCTTTGTGCAGACTTGAGCAGCTGCAGTGGTGACTCCATGCTCTGTGAGGAGTGCAAAAGAAAATGATGATATACAGTTTTAGCTTCCCAAAATATGAACACACATTCAGATCTTGCCAATATAATCAAACATGTAACACTGTTATATAGAAGAGCAGAATATTATTGTTTCATAATAACAACAACATTAGATTAAAATATGAAAAGTAGAATACTGCATTATTTAGAGATATAAAAACATTAACATTATTCTTGATGTATTTCATAAATAAATGTACCATGAAGGCACCAGAATACTCATCAGTTGCATAAGCTAAATACAAAGACGTACACATGTACTTGTCAAAGATGCTAAAACTCAGAATAAATTAAATTATATCAACTGAATCAATGCAGAATCATACATCAACTGTGGCTATAATATTGTGACATAATTAATTTTGGGTCGATCTCTGCTTCCTTATGGCCGTATCCTGGACATTTGTTGTACTGACTATTTACGTGCTTTTCTATGGTCAGCACCTCTTTCTTCCTCTGCTATGAAGCAGATATTTTGTATTTTCAAACATACTTACACGCCCTCTCATTTGTTTAATCGCTGATAAAGCCAGGGTGCTTTCTTTGCCAAGATGGTAAAGAGACGGACTGTGTGTGCTCAAGCGACAGAGAACGAGATTACTCATCTGTGCGACACATTTTGGACAGACTTTTGCATCACACATATTATTTCAGGCGGAAATAATTTTGAAATTACCCCACTAAACACGCATGTTTGAAACGATCGGAGCTTTGTTAGCATCGTAACAAACAAATGCGGGGGAAGACTTGCAATATAACCTGACATTTTTTGCAAGTCTAGTTCAGTGTGAGAATCGCTTGCCAAAGACGCAATCAGACTGCCAGATGTTAGAATTCAGAATTCTATTTATCAGACCGGACTTTATGGAACATCTTGAAGGACTTAAAGAGCCCAGGAAAACCATTTTAATAAGGAGGTGACTGCTTTATTGCTAGTTTCTTAAAGAGAACTAAAAGCATAGGTAGTACCCATGGAAAAAGACTCGTGCAAGCTATGGAATCTGACAAGAGTAATAAATGAAGAAACAACAACCAGCCACCGTAAGATTGTCATCAAGGAAAATGAAAAATACCACACAGGAAAGATGGCAGCAAACATCATGGCAGATTTCTACAAGGAAGAAAGCACCACGTCACTTTCACATGCACATATCCAAGAAGTACATAGGGAAGTAAACGAATAATAATACACTCCAGACCTAAGGGTCTTTTATGTTTGGACATGCCCCCTAATATAACTGACTAGGTTGAACGGGACGCACCTCGCCAAAACGAGGCAAAACTTTATTTAAAAAAAAAAAATCACTTACTATGAGAGAACTAAGTGCTGCCATAACAAAACTGAAGAACATGAAAGCTCCAGGAAAAGATGGTATAACAAATGATATGATCAAGAACCTTGGATCTGTAGCCAGGCACAAGCTCCTCCTAATCTTCAATCAATCATGGAGTACTGGAAAATTTCCAGATCAATAGCGAGAAGCAATCATTGTTCCTATCAGAAAGAGACAAAAGGAGAAAACAAGCAAGTCCAGCTACCGACCAGTTAGCCTACTGAGCTGTCTGGGTAAGGTAATGGAAAGAATGGTGAACTCAAGATTACTGAAACATCTGAGAAAAAACCATCTGCTTGAAAGCACACAGTCAGCTTTCAGGAAAAACCGCAGCACCAAAGACCAGCTAGTATATCTAGCCCAGGAAGTAGAAATGCCTTTCAGGAGAAAACAAAAGTACTGGCTGTTTTTGTGGACTTGACAAAAGCCTTTGATAAGGTATGGAAAGAAGAACTCCTCCTCAAGATTCTCAACAACAAAATCGAAGGGAGAATGTTCAGCTGGATACGGGACTTTCTCTGATACCGCACAGCAAGAGTAAAACTTGATGGGAAACTGAGCCATCGCGTCAGAGAAACTGTCCGGGCATATCTCCAGGGTTCTGCATGCTGACGATTTTGCTGCCTGGTGTGCCGCTGAACATTTGCCTACTGCAAAGTTCAGGATGCAAGCAGCACTAAATACTATCGGTAAATGGGCATCAGTCTGGGGAGTACAGATTAACCTCTTGAAGACAGTAGCAACCTGCTTCTCACTGTCAAATCTCTGAGAAACAGTCAAATTGCAACTAAATGGAAGTGATCTTCCAAACAAGGAAAACCTGGGAGTCAAGTTGGATAAGAGACTCACCTGGAAGCTGCACCTAAAAGCAGTAGAACAGAGAGCAACAAGAAAGCTCTCTATTATGAACAAACTGGCTGGCACAAGTTGGGGGGGGGGGGTGTGTGGGGGGGGGGGGCAAGTACCAGCATACTTAAAAAAGTCTATACAGGAACAGTCAGGCCTGTACTTGAATATGGCATGTCAGCCTGGGCCACGGCATCCAAAACAAACACAAAAGGTCTAGGAAAAGTGCAAAATTCAGATTAATCACTGTAGGGATGAAGACTTCTCCAATCCAGGCAATAAAGAGATACACCAACATCCAATCTCTTGATGACAGACGTGAGGAAAAGGTATTCATTCACAGTGAGAAGCTTCTATGAATGCCAAGTCATCCAATGCATGGTACACTCCATAGTTTGACAAAAAACAGGATGAAGAGAACCAGCTTCTTAAACATCTCCAAACATCTGCATCGATGCCATGAAGACCTCCTCCCAAAACAACCTACGGAGATTGAAATGTTAATTGATTATGAGGAGCCAGACTACTGCCATGAAAATATATCTATCATCACAGGAGTCCCTGGAATAAACAAGAAAGGCTTACAGACCCCTCAACAAAAAACTTTGGCTCAAAAAATGATTGAAGAAAAGTACAACCTGAAGGAGTGGACACACACATACACAGATGGACCAGTTGAGGGGGGCAGTACAGAATGGCGGAGGAGGCATTTTTATAAGATTCCTAAATGAAAAGATCATCTGAAAGGCCTTCCCAACCGGAAAGATCTCCAATTTCAGGGCAGAAGCTATGGCACTACTACAAGCTCTGAAAATCCTCACCAGATCAGAACAGCAGCCACCAGCTAAGATAGTAATCTTCACTGACTGCAGATCATTACTGGAATCAATACAAAACATCAGAAATGATAACGTGATGAATGAGATCAGATCTGAGCTTAACACCAACCATTGCCCTTCAGTGGTTACCCTCCCATTGTGGAATTGCTGGAAATGAGAGAGCAGATGTTCTATCAAGAAGTGGCAGTAAAATGGAACAGTACAGCCACCTACTGCCCTATAGAGAAGCAAAACCCATCATCCACAACAAGTACACAAATCAGTGGAAGGGGATATATACAGTAGAGATGACCCAATCCACCATCTAAACAGACACCAACAGACCACCATTTTCCGCCTGAGAACTGGCCACTGCAGATTACTTGGCCATCTCTATCACTTCAGGATATACCACACAAATGAATGTCCATGTGGAACTGGAATCCAGACCGCCGAACACATTCTCCAAAACTGTCCAACCCATGATGATCTGCGACGCTCCAGCAGAAGCTATGGGGCTGCCACGCTGACATGGAAGACTGTGGACTTCATCCTGGTGACAGGCCTGCAGATTTAGCATGACTACAAACTGAACGCAGAAGAAGAAGAATAGGTAGTCCCAAGTTCTATATGGAGCAGGGATGGAAAGATGAAAGAAATGATGTACATTCTAATTATAATATCTACATTTTTAAACCAGTGTAAATGTCTGTGTAAACATATTCACTTTAAAATTAATGAAAGTTTCAAAGCTTTTCAATCTGTGTAGATGTAAATGAAAACATATTCAATCTATATTGTGAACACTTTTCCACCAGTGTAGATGTTAATGTAAACGTATTCTATCTATACTGTTAACCTTTTCATTTGAATGTAAAGTGTAAAAGCCTGTCATAAGATGGGAGTTCAATTCAAAAGCACATATACCTAACGGCAACAAAAGTATTTTTAAAAAACCACTGTGCATCACCACAGTATACGAACTACGTAGCAGCAGCGAAGATCCCAATGTGTGTAAACGGGATTACACATTCTATAACTATTTTTGTGCACACCTTCATTTGCACATTCTTCTTTGGTAAGTGTTACTATTTTCGGGAGAGTACATATAAGGGAAACTATACAATTAATGTCTAACTTTCAACTAAAGTTGTATCCTTTAGCGTTATGTTCTGACAGAAAAAGCTGGGATTTTATATATAGGATTCAATTTAAATGTAAAGAAAGTTTTCTCTCGAGGGATTAAGCTTCATTCTCATCGAGAGAAAATTCTGAAATAGAGGAATAGGAAGACACATAATCATGTGTCAGGAAACACAATACTCAGGGAAGAATTTTGTTTCTATTCTTTTACCATAGTTGTTGGTGGTACCAGTTGAGGGTACTTACTATTTCTGGAACAAGAAGAGAAAAGTGGCCTGAGCTTTAAGACGAGGGACCAGTTCGTAGACACTCCCTGACACTTCTGGTAATGTGCTGCGCCCTAAAACATTGACCAGCGACTAGCGTGATCAGTCTACCAAGAACCAACCCATCAGAAGGAGCAGAACCGTCACTGACAGCTAAGTAACCCCTAAAAACTGCCAAGTGACTTCCTTTACACACTTCTATTCCATCACAATAGTGATGATAAACTTTTTTTTTAATAAATGATTATTCACTTTTTTAAAACCTTGTTAAAACCTAAATGACTATTAAGGGGGGGCCCGAGCGCTACATTGAAAAGCTATTTTCGTTATTAATCATATGATTTCAATGAAAATGCATATACTTAACCTACATCAATCATAGATATGCATAATGAAGAGTTTGATGGTATTACATCATCAGTTGTCAAGGAAACTGCCTCCATATTGGATTTTATTGTTCTATTTCAATTTCATAAGGCTTTTTTATTTATTAATCTATCATCCAATCAATCAATCAATACCCTTTAGCTCCCCAAGGAGCATGGCCTTCAACAAACACATGCCAAGTCTTCCTGTCCTGTGCCATCTGCTCAAGTTCTTTCCATGTTTTCCTCATCATTTTCGCCTCTGTTTCCAGTTCTCTTCTCCATGTGTTTTTTGGTCTACCTCTGCCTCTCTTTCCCTGTGGATTCCAGAACAAGGACTGCCTTGTAATGCTATCAACAGGTTTCCTCAATGTGTGTCCTACACATCGCCAGCGTCTTCTTCTCAACTCTAGTTGGACTGGCACTTGTCTGGTTCTTGACATCAATTTCACATTTGTGACTTTGCCATACCATTTCAGTCCTTCTATGCTACGCAAGCACCTAGCTATCATCTATCATTACCAAATTTAAACAAAATGTTTATCATTATATTTTAAAACTTTTGTCAGATTGCATTTTTGATACCATAAGTAGATTTTGAGATAAATAAATTTAAAGTTTGTCTCTATAAATAATCACCATTTTTTTCTTCAAAATTTTACAACATTATTTGCAATAAATCAAAATCAAAAATTGGATCTGATTAAAGTTTTATTATCCCATGGAAAGTATTTGTGCCCAATCTGATACTGATTTACAAAAAATTGCGTAAGTTATAAGAATATTAGTAACTTAAAATAAGGTTCTAAGAAAATCTAGATTTTCTTCATAGGAAAAGCATCATTTCTGAAGAAAATCCTATTTACAAAATCAAAATATACCTACTCAGAATGTGTTCTGACAAATAATTTTCACAGATTTAGATTCAGGGAAACCACCCGTGTGTTACCGGGGCCCGAAAGGGGAGCAAAGAATAGTAACACTGCACCCTACAACGCATGTCGTAAAAAGCGACTAAGGAGGGTTGGGCATGGGGCTGTTTACCCCATCCCGTAAAAACGTCGCACAGTGGGCTGATCACCTGCTTGCCAACCAATCTGATTACGGAAACAATGATAGATTGTTTGGTCTGTTTTTGTTCCACAAAGACGCCACTAGGCGTGGTGGAAACAGCAATAGATTGATCAATTTGTTGTTGCCCTAAGACGCCACTAGGCGTACTGGCCACACACTGCTTTGCCGGTTGGTGGCTAAGGATGGAAGAAGAAGATTCAGGGAAATATAAATTATACGAGTATAGACTAATCCCAATTTTCATTTTTCTGCTGTTTTGACTGAAAATTTTCTCCTGTTCCTCCCCTTAAATCTGTTATTTTTAAATATACAAATTTAACGTCGATTTAATCATTTTGAATGAACTGCATGTTTGTCTCAGTCAATTTACTAAATACACTCTAAACAGAGCTATACCAGAATAATAAGAATTCCACTGAGTAAATCATGGTGGGGGCTTGAACGAGATGAAATTAATAATTGCTTAATTCTTCATAAAAGGCAGCGGACCGATATAAGTTAACAATTTCCCTGCCAATGCAGCATTGTTCTTGACTTCGGAAATATCTTATGAACACTACCTTGAGGTAGAAGCATCATTATCCTTCTATCTACAACTCTGCCAAGAGTAATCTTGTGTGAAGGTAGACACCTTTGAAAGACCATATTTGATACTCGAGTTTTGGTTACTGTTGGACCACTACTGCAAAGCAGGGGAGGCAATTCCGTGACAAATATAGACAAAGTCGGAGGAACAGATAATCATATAAAAATAAGAATACAAAACGGACGCGCAATTTCACTGGATCTGGAAATATGTGGAAATCAAGTCTATTATAAAAATAAGAATCTTCAACTCAAATGGCAAGGCAGTCTTACTGTATGGCCCTGAAACATGGAGAACCAAAGAATACCAACCAGAAAGATATAGACTTTCATTAATGGGTACATTAATAGGATTGAAATGGTATGGCAAGATCACCAAAGAAATACTGATTGAAAGAACCATGCCTTTTCTGTGGATCTGAGAAGAGGACTCTGGCACTGGATAGGACATACATTGAGAACACCAGCAGATAGCATTAATAAGTAGTTTTTGTTCTGAAATCCCCAAGATAAAGAAAAACAGGTAGACCAAAGTATGCATGGGGAAAGAGAACTTCTTCTTCGTACACTTGAACATGTTCAAAGAAAGCAATGGTCAGCTTGAGGTTACGTCTATCTCCATAGAACTTTTCCAGGAATGGTACTGGTGATGGCCACATGTGCTTTCTCTGTTCCTCATATGTTGGGAGTCTTTGAAGCAGAGAGAAAGAGAACTGAAGACAGACGTGAACATTATAAAAAAGCATGGAAAAATACTGAAGAGATGGCATAGGACAGAAAGGTTTGGAGTGTTCCTGAAGGCCTGTATTCCACAAAGAGCTGAAAGGTAATAATGATGATGAAGTGAATAACCCTGCAAAAATAAATGAAACCTTGAAACAAAACAGACGTCTCAGATACTCCAAGCTAACAAACACCACCAGGAAGACAAATAACAGTTTGTGGACAGTCAAAGGTACAGCACCATGAAAATGTACCTGATATCATCACTTGTCTACCTCAGTAAGTTGTCTTTCATCAGAAAATATAAATTATTTTACTGAAAAACATTTCAGAACATTTCCATGAAGGAGATTAATGGGGAACATATAGAAATACTCAGAAGATATGCAAAGCAGGTTTGAAGAGACCTAACCAATCACAGCCTGATGATATAAAACTGTTTTTGCAGATAGCTAGTCAAAGCCTGATGATATGAGAAAGCTGTTTTGAGTAAATAACCAGTCAAAGCCTAATGAAATGATAAAACTGTTTTTGCAGACAACTTGTCAAAGCTTGATGATATGATAAAACTGTTTTTGCAGAGACCTAGTCAAAGCCTGATGATATGATAAAACTGATTTTGCAGATAATGTGTCAAAGCCTGATGATATGAGAAAGCTGTTTTAAGTAAATAACCAGTCAAAGCCTAATGATATGAGAAAGCTGTTTTTGCACATAACTATTCAAAGCCTGAATATATGAGAAAGCTGCTTTTACAGATAACTAGTCAAAGCCTGATGATATAAGAAAACTTTATGTAGATAACTTGTCAATACCAGATGATACGCTAATGTTGTTTTTTTTTTGTTAGATAACTACCAAAGTCAAATTCTGATGTAAGGAGAAAATTAACTGTGCAGAATTCTAGTCAAAGCCTGATGAAATGAGTAAATGTTTGTGCAGCAGAAGTCCACGATGCTGAATAAAATGAAGAATGGGAAGTACATTTGTATAATTATTTATACAATAAATACTTCACTGCTTTCTATCTTTGATCAGACAATATTTCTTCCTTGTGAGGTTAACACCAGGCATTAGGAGCAATAAAACAAGTTACACTGAAGCCTTATTACAAATAACAAAGCTGAAGCTGAGGTTTCAAGCAGATTCATACTCTTACAAATTCCTTTTCACATACGCCAACTAAGCTGTCTCCACAAAAATATACAAATTTATAAGCCATTTTAAAGCAGTTTGATGAGCTTAGAAAAACCTCACACATAAGCTACTTTACATATAGGCTAGGCCTAGGGCTCATCGAATTTAAAAAAAAAAAAACAAGATTTGCTTCTTTTCAATAATTATAATGACAATGTAACTGGCATTATCAATACTGACTCATTCTTATATTTGCAGTTTGTATGCCTTCTCCTAGCAGCCTTATTCAGCTGAGAGTGTTTTATATTTTCATGTTTCCTTCACAATGCTATTTATATACCAGCATTAATTTTTCACTGTGACAATAACATACTTTGTACCTTACCAGTAATATTACTAACAAATGTAATCATTACTACTCCATACTATCACCAGCTAAGCCCTGTACAATTACTAACAAATGTCAATATTACTACGCAATACTATCACTACCATGTGGGCCTACAATTATTAAAAAATATTAACTTCACTTTTTAGTGATATTACCAGTTAAACCATGTAGGTCTACATATAACTTATTTTGTTTGATTTCTTGCAGTGTTCTTAATTAAAAGTGGAGATGTTTGGCCCCATACACTACCCATCTTAAACACCAATTAGTGACTGACCTGGTAATTCAAAGTTCACAGTGAGTGACATATTCAATAACCCATATCTGGCCTTGATATCTATCTACACAAGTGTTAACTAACACCCAATAAATACATTTAAAAAAATTTAATGTGGTTTTTCACCTAGCCTATATTCCATAAATTATTACCCCTCATATCTTACTTTCTAAACCTGCTCTCTCATCACATAAGCTCAACATCCTTTAATTTGTTTTTTTTTTTGTTTTCCCTTGTCAGATTATTATCATTTTCCATGTTTCCCCCCATAACACACGGAACCACTGTTGCAGCAGGTCCCCTTGCAGGAAGCCTGCATCAAAGCATTCCTGCCTAAAATGATGAGGTTGCCTGAACCATGCACAACCTCATATTAGTCACCTTTTACGAGGGAGCAGTAATTCTATTCTTTGTTTCCTCTGAGGACCCCCCAACGCCACCACTCCTTTTCCAGGGGACTAACTGCACTGCGCCCTTTTCTTATAGTAAGTAGGCCTAGGTGTAAAAATTCATATTACCACCACGCACATTATACATTTTGAATAAACAATGTAAGCCTATGCATCTTCCTTAGTCGATGCACCCATATTACAGAAAGCCCTTGTTAATGTCAAGTTGACTACACCTACAAGTTGCTCTCATGAAAAATCTTTGAACTAAAGCTTTATAATTAACTGAAGAGCTGTAGATGATACATTTGCAACATATTTTGTTCTATTCACTCATTTTTTACAAAACATAAAACATACAAAGGCTACATTTTCTGCCTTAGAATCGATGTGGGAACCTCGACATAGGTCTTAAAAAAAAAAAAGAAATAATAAGGCCTTGGTTCATACCGCAGCGTACATCATTTACGTTTACAACTGAGAAACGTGTTGCCGGTATCTATGATAGATATTTATTACTTTTTGTATTTATTCTCGAATGCGCGAAGAGAAAAAACTCAAAAGTAACACCTACCTCTAAAATGCAGTCCTCAAACAAAGAAATCCCTTTTGCAGTTTGTCGAGATCGATGTCTGCAAGCTAGACAAGAAAGCCAGTGAAACAGTCAATGAAACATTCGGTGATTCATTCCTGCCATCCCAGAGATTGGAGCTTCACTTCCGGGGTTGCAGAACGGGCAGGTCGTCTGTTGCTCCGCCTCCAGAATTTGAAGTGTCAACAAAGAATGCAAACTTTCAGAGCCGGTCCAACAATGCTCAGATCGTGCAAACAACTTCTTGGTGGAGGTTATGATACGACTGATGAAGCGCAAATCCTTAAACACTTATTTACTCGATTTTTTTCCCACCGAGCGTGGATATTATTTTTTCTTGTATCCAGTGTGGATGGGAAGGGGATTGGGAGCCTTGGGCGGGGTGTTAACAAATTGTATTGGACATAAAAGGGAAATAATAGATATTTAACACTTTATTTTATGTCAAACACAAGTTTTGTCCCTTGGTGTCATTATCTTTTAAAGATAATGGTGGAGAAAATAAAATGAAAATAAGCAAGGACAGTGGAGTATTTACGATTTTTTTCTGGTACGGCTAACTTTGTTTGTTTGTTTATTTGTTTGGTTTTTTTTTTTTTTATTTTATCTTTTGTATTGTTTGTTTATTTCTTGGAAAGGGGAGGTCACACACACATACACAATTTTGGTTTTGATTTACTCTATTTGGACCGAATGGAGGGGGTAAGACGTTATTATATTGTCTTGAATTTATTACACTATATATCCTAATTCCCAACGGGCTGATCACTCGTTTGCCAGTCACTTTGATTACGGAAACAACGACAAACGGATTGATTTGTCGTTGCCCTAAAGACGCCATTAGGCGTGATGGGAACAACGGCAAAGAAAATCTATTCGCTGTTGCCCTTAAGACGCCACTAGGCGTAATGGCCACTGACTGCTTTGCCGGTCGTTGCCTAAGGACAGAAGAAGAAGAAGAAGAAGAAAATATCCTAATTATTACCCATCGAGGGTTGAACGGGGTACTTTGTTTAAATAAAATAAAAAACTTAAGAATAAAGAACAATTTTGTACAGCTAATCGGACGGTTGCCTGTTCGGGGTGCAGCTCAATGTTGGAGACACTTCTCTACCAAACCTTAAGTTGTTATAATATGGTAATACGATAATAGCAGCAGTAGCCTCTTCACTCATGACTGACTATAGGACTGCGCCACTGAAGTGATAGCGCTCAGCTGCTTTTTCCCTGGTTTTCCTTCCGGTGTTTTCTTTTCTCTTCTGCTTGTTGAGAGAGCTTCTTTTCGCACAAATTGAGGTGGCGCGGTAAAGAGAATCGCCACTTGTTGCGATCGGTAGCTTCATCCTCCCAGGTTGCTGGATTTATGTCCTATGCCTTTATGTCTCTCTTGTACACATCTTTGAACCTCAGCTGCGGTCGTCCGACTGTTCTTTTACCATCTACCAGTTGTCCGTAGAAGATATGTTTAGGGATGCGACCATCTTCCATGCGGCGGACATGGCCAAGCCAGTGTAGTCTGCGCTAAGCAGTGTATATATACTTTGACGGCCAGCACGTGACAGCACCTCTACATTTGTCACTTTGTCCTTCCACGAAATACCAATGGTGACACAGGCATTATATACCGCAGCTTTGGTCTTCATTGTGAGTTTGGAGTGTCCCCAAACACGCGTTGCAAGGCGGGCAAAGATGGCTGCAGCTTTGCCAATTTTGCTGTCAATTTCTGTGTCCGGAGAAAGTTTGTCGTTGATGGTAGATCCTAGGTATGTGAAGTGGTGCACCACTGAATACGATATTAGCATTGTTTCAAAGGTGAATAAGCATCCGTCAAAACACGTATGTAACCATTCAAGTATACGGACTACCCAAAGCAAGTTCTGAGTCCCTCATCTAATAAGAGGAGCAGAATCCCACCCCATCCCCACCCAATCTATTTATCATTAGACAAGGAATTAATGAAGAATAGTTTGGTTTTCAAGAGAGCAGCGGAACAAGTAAAACAATATTTTGTGCAAGATTTCTTCTTCTTTAAGTACCCAGCACTTTGTTGTGTAAGACTTCTTCAAGTAACCAGCACTATGTTGTGTAAGACTTCTTCAAGTAACCAGCACTATGTTGTGTAAGACTTCAGTAAGTACCCAGCACTATGTTGTGTAAGACTTCTTCAAGTAACCAGCACTATGTTGTGTATAACTTCTTTAAGTACCCAGCACTTTGTTGTGTAAAACATCTTCAAGTGCCCAGCACTATGTTGTGTAAGACTTCTTCAAGTAACCAGCACTTTGTTGTGTAAGACTTCTTCAAGTAACCAGCACTTTGTTGTGTAAGACTTCTTCAAGTAACCAGCACTTTGTTGTGTAAGACTTCTTCAAGTAACCAGCACTGTGTTGTGTAAGACTTCTTCAAGTAACCAGCACTTTGTTGTGTAAAACTGCTTCTTTTTCATCAAGTACCGAACACTACGTTGTGGAAAACTTCATCTTCAAGTACTGGGCACTAAGGCTTCTTCTTCTTCTTCTTCTTCTTCTTCTTCTTCTTCTTCTTCTTCTTCTTCTTCTTCTTCTTCTTCTTCTTCTTCTTCTTCTTCTTCTTCTTCAAGTGCTATGCCTTGTGGCTGAGGTGATCATGTCTCTCAACAACTTCCTGCCCCCAGTGCTGTCTATGAACTCTGTTGTTGACTGCCACGATGTCAAATTGTCCAATACATTCTCTCTTTGTCGTCCTCTTTTTCCTACAATCTTTCCTGTTTTCATAATACAGGGTGTCCCTAAAGTCCTTGTGCAGTTTAAATCTTTCTTTAATAGCCAATAAACAATCTGTAACATGAAAAAGAGTGAGATTTAGTTCGTTCAATTGTAAGAATGTTAATATTCAACATAGCCAGCATTTTTGTTTTAATGCAGAGTTATTTTCCGAAAGCTTACTAGACATTCACATTAGGAGAACTTCAAAACTGCGTTCAGCTTTGTATCCATAATGACAGACATACTGACAAGTTAACATTTGCACAATTAAATATGTTAAATCTTGAATAAATTCCCTCTTCTTTCGCTTGAAGACTGTTTATATCTTATAGAGATAACTTCACAAGGACTTTAGAGCACACTGTATATTCCAGCTTTCTTCTTCATGTACTTGTAACAACCCTAAAGAAAGTGGATTGATTCCCTTGAATATACTAATCTTCCCTTGAGCACTGTCTTCTTACAGGACATCCTGTTTATTCCTTTTAGCTGTCAGTGGTATTATTAGCATTCTTCAGTTATTGTTGTTATCGATCCACCGGCGCTTGGGGAGAAGATACAACATGTCTGGAGAAAAACACCATAGCACATTATGTGTTAACATGCAAAAAATACGAACAGCACAGAAAACAACTAACGGAATACTTAAGAACCCAAAACTCGACATCACTGTCACTGGAAAATGTACTGAAAGTTGACCTACCCAGGGAGCTACACAACATAATAAAATTTTATATTACCAGAGCAAGAACCAACATATAACAACTAGAACAAATTAGAATGACAAGGGAAAAAAAACCCCCAGTAAGTCCATTTAATACCAGTAGAAGAATTATATTTAAAAAAAAAAATAAAAAACAAACAAACAAAAACCACCAGTCCAAAACCAACAGAATCCCAGCAGAAAAAAAATGTCAGTAGCGAGAGAGAGCAACTTGGTATCATTGAAGAAGAAACATTACAGGCACCATAGACATTAAACAATGCCACAACAAACGGCAGATAAATTACAGCCTGGAAGAGCCAACAAATAAGACAAACAACAAAGTAATACACTGTGTGGAAACATGAACACTATATACCAAAATTATAACCCACATGGGGTTGAACCGGGTATCCCTTGCACAAGAAAACACCAGTTTTCAAGTGCGGGGTTAAAAAACCTATACCTATAAAGAAGATACCGTACTATATTTAGATATCGGAGAACATATTTTATTATCTTGAATTTACTACACTATATATCCTAATTACAACCCATGAATGGTTGAACGGGATATTTTGTCTTTAAAAACAACAACAACTTTAAATGAAAAACGCATTTACCACAAAGATTATCAAACAACAATGGGGTGTAAAATATTTAGGACCACAGCAGCCTAATGACTGTTCTTGTCAGTACCGTAATAAAAACGAACTTGAAAACCTAACACAAAGTGATATTTCAGCGCGAGAGGTTTCCAGTTATTATAAAGTTCTTATAACTTGTAATTTTTCAGCTTTTCAACATGTAACAATTAAATATCGTATCTTGTTAGTGTTATCTTGACGATGAATAACCAGTACTGTATTTGCTGTGCATGATATTGTCATCTTAAAACCATTGTTGTGTTCTATGGCAACACGTATGAACATGTAACTACAAAAATGTTTGTAGAAATCCCTCCAGCAAAATAAAATTGGTGCTGACACTGCTTGTTTGACTGTTTTTTTTTTTTTTGTTTTTTTTTTTTCAGAGGGAAAAAATATCTAGTTCAACCCTTGATGGGTTATAATTAGTATATATAGGCTAGTGTAATTTATGCAAGATAATAATTCTGTTTTCCGGTATCAACATTTGGTATAATCTACACACTCCACTCAGTTCAAACAGAGCAAATCAGAATAGTGACATTGTATGAATGTACGTGTGTGCTCCCCATTCCAAAAGGTGGAAACAAAAATCGAGAAAAAAAAAAAAACAGCCAAAAAAAAAAAAAAAATTCAGACAGAAGTCTCAAAACTCCAATGTTAACAAGTGATGTTAACAAGACGGAGACGAGCAGAAAAGCCAGGTATCTACCAAACAACTGCCACAATCAACAATTACTACAAGACCCCTACCAGAGCTCCATTTACCCGCCACACGTTTGAAGTGGTGAGTTAAATTTAGCTGGACTAAAAATGACATTGACTGTGCTCAGTTCCAATGATTTCTTTTTAAGGAAATGACAAAGAAAGCTGCGTGAGATAAAGTTGTAAGAGGCGAGCAATATAAAGTTGGCCAGGCAGCTCACAATCTCATCCAATTAAATTGTTATAAAAACTGCTGCAAGAATTCGTGAATCATTTTATGTAGGCTTCTTGCAAGGGGCCAGCTGCAGTCGTGGTTCAATGTGTTATCATTAGGAATGACAGCGGAAATATAATTGTCAGTGTGCATTAACTATTGTCGTAGATTTTTTATAGGAATTTAAGATCAATTATGGTCCGGTCTGAATAGAACTAGAACAGGTGATAGCTCAGTGGGAGATAAGGTAAAGAAATAGATTTTCACGAGTGAAATGGTGAAAGGTAAAGTCTGTCCCTGGATTTGAGATAATCTAATCCAGCCTATCGGTTACGACTGAGATTCTTAGATCAGACAGTTTTCCTATAAATATATATTGATATATTCAACAGCTGGCATTTGCTGATGATGTTGCCCTGATTGCTAAATCGGAGGCACATCTCCAATCCAACCTGCAAGTCTGGAAGGAAGAGCTGAAGAAGAGAGGGATGGTCATAAGCAGCTCTAAAACAAAATCCATGGTGATATCACGAGAAGAAAGAAGACATCAGATTAAGCTGGGAGAACAGGTCCTGGAGCAGGTCGACCACTTTAAATACCTCGGAGCTATTATAGACCGAAAGGGAGGCATCAAAGAAGAGTTGGCCACTCGAAAAGCAGCAGCTGGGAGACTTTTTCAGGCCATAAATCGTGGATTCCTCAGCAAGAGAGAGGTTGGTAAAAAAACGAAGATGGCTGTATACCGCTCCACCTATGTCCCAGTCTTGACATATGGATGCGAGTCATGGGCAATGACTACAACCCATAAAAGCCAGATCCAAACCTCAGAAATGAGGTATCTGAGGAAGGTGGTTGAAGTAACAAGAAGAGACATGGTCCGCAACCAGACAATACGTCAAGGCCTAAAATGCCACCCCCTGCAGACCCAAGTAGAACAGTCCCAACTAAGATGGTTTGGCCATGTCTGCAGAGTGGGAGAAGATCGGCTACCACGACAAGCATGGGAAACAAAGAGCCAAGGACCCAGACCCCCAGGACAACCCAGAGTCCACTGGGAGGACAACATTAGACAATCTTTGAAGGACCGAGGACTAGAATGGAACCAGGCCAGGAGGAAAACAGCCGATAGGATAGTCTGGCGCTCTCTCTTCCAAACCTCTACAACTCACGGTAGAAGGGGAATGACTAAGTAAGTAAGTATATTCAACCACTCACATCTACACACACACAGATAAGTGAAAAAACAATATCAATGGAATATGGATCTTTTGGGACGAACTGACCAACACACGTAAATAAAGTTTATGTAAATGTTATTTATCATAAAGAAACTACACAACAGCAAAAATTTCAATATCAATCAAAATCAAAATAAACATAGACTAATGAATTAATTAAAGAGTTAGACTCATAGGTGTAATCCTCCCTCCCTCTGTTGAGACAGGATCCCGTTAGAAGAAAGTTATTAACCCCCAAAGAGTCACAGATTTATACGCTATGGTCTAGAAATTCCCTCTACAGTAAAGAACAAAGTTTATACGTTAATCTATTCTGAAAGGGACAGCATTAGCAATAACTTGCATAAAAAAAGATACAAAGTGAGTACATGGATTATACAATAAAAGAATTATTCATCCCTGCTTTCTCTCGCTCTGACAAACCTGTGATCACATCCAGTCACTATTACCTAATAGGTGCTTTCACAACATCTGGAACAATCGTTAAGGTACACACAGCAAATCCAAGGTTGGGTTTTGGCGAAACAAGCCCCAGTTTCTCCAAGACTAATTAATTTAAATGACAGGAAACGCTTGATTCGTTACTATTAGTAGGATGCTGATTATGTCACTTCACTTTTTTTGTCCAGATAGGAAAATACTTAAGAGATCTAACGTTTACAGTGTACAGTAGCTTGGAATATTCGATCGTTAAATCGAGTGTCAGGTAAATAAATCTGTTCAGGATAAATCTTCTTCCCAATTCTGTCGCCACCACAGGCTGAATGTATATGAAATTGGGAAATGAAATCTGGATATCTATAAGTCTAGTTACAATTTATTCTTAATATTCTTTGGGTTGGTACTCTGTCTCTTTCTGGGTGTAAAACACGAGGGCAGACAAGTCACCTTGAAAACCCGATATTTATAACAGAATTTGCTCTTGTACTGTTGGACTTACGTCCGTTATTCTCAGATTCATATGGAAGCCGCTGGTAAGGTTTAGGGTTTGACCCAATACTGTGTACAGGAGAAAAAATTCAAATACTTTACCATAATAAAGTATTCTCAATCCTATCCTTAACCCGTGTAAAATATAATATATTTGTCCACTTCGGTTATTTAACTTAAATTATAACTACAAGCTTAGAGCTTGCCTTATCGTTTAAAACTTCCGTGAAATAAATTCTAGTCATTTAAAAAAATCAATCATCATGAATTAGAAATAAATACAGATTTCGTCAATACTCATGATGAACTGTGCATTTACTTAGTTGGTTAAAATATTATCTGACTGGTTACTAGCAGTTAATTAAATTTATTTTATAGCTGGAAGAGTTTAGCTAGAAATTATTATTTATTCTGCTAGCCGATGTAATACAGTAAATCCTAGAGAAATATAAATGACGGACCTATCTAGTAAATCACTCTGCACAAAAACTTAGAGGAATATAATTACCTTCACACAAACTTCTAAGACTATCTCCAACGAAAAACTAAGAAACTATCCTAATACACGGGATTCTAGAAATCGCCGCTAGATGTCTTTAACATCTGTGGAGTACTGAATAATGAGTTTAAAATGCTGGGGTTTATATATTAAATCTCCAGAAAATCGCTCGTACTAGTTACTTTTAACACCTACGGAGAATTCTTCGTTCAGATTTCGGCTTATACGTAAATCAAAGCCATTCTTCACGCTAGAACCAAAAACCAGAACTCACGCTCTCTCGCTTAGATCAGGCATAAAGTAATTTGCTAATCAGTGCAAGTTTTATACGTCTCTGCTCGTATGAGCCACTCTAGCGAGCAATGTCCTTTGATCTGGTGATTCTCACCGTGTTTAATTACCTTTCTAAGCGAACGGATTACAAGGGAGGTAACATAAATTTTCTCACCTTGGTTCAAAATTATTCGCTCTAGTACTCACATTTTATTTCCCCTGATCGCTGTCTGATCTATTACAACGATTTTCAATCGCTGGCGTTTTATTACAGCTCAACGTTAGCTAATAGGTCTGCTGGTAAACCTTCATCAAAGGAAATAGCGAACAGCAATAAAATATGCGTGCTGAATTAGAAAAAAAAGACAGATCTGAGTTTAGGAGGGTTTTGTGTTAACAAAACATGCGTAGGTGAAAGCTAGGTAAAAGAAAAGTGTCGATAATGAAATAGATATATGAAAGCTATTATCATAATATGTCACAACTATAATGAAAGACGGCGACTGCAAGGCAGCATTTATGCTGATCGTTATATTTATCATTATATTTCTTAAGGAGAACAAAGGGCCGAAACACTCGATCGACGTGTGGACTACTTCTGATAGCAAGACAAAGAACGGCAATTATGAAAAAAATTTGCTGGAACAACTTGGGGTGCAGATGAGAAAGTGCTTAAGACGTTGTACACAGGGCGAGTGAGGCCAGTTCTTGAATATGGCATGGCAGCATGGGCAACAGCAGCTAAGACAAACTTCGATAAAATTAGCAGACTCCAAAATCAAGCAATGAGAATTATAACGGGAGGCATGAAGTCAACACCTATAAAAGAACTCGAAAAGATTACATGCCTCCAGCCAATGACAGATAGAAGAGACTGCAGGGCTCAGCAACAGGCCGAAAAATTCAAAAGACTAACAGATCACCCAATGTGCCATAGAATAAATGCTCTTAGAAGGCAAAGACTCAAACGAAGTAATTTTGTAGAATCAACCAAACCACAAATGAGAGCAGTATCCATAGATGAAATATCCACTGTTAAACCCATCTACACTACATACAAGCTTCCAGTTTGGAAACAAAATCGTTTCCCTAAAATGATAGAAAACATTCCTGGAATTGAAAGTAAAAAGAGCCAAACTGCAACAGATAGAAAATCGATAGCCACAAAATTCACAGAGAAACATTATCCACGCAACACCTGACCCATGCATACACAGATGGATCAGCAACAAATGCAACAGAAAATGGAGGTGGGGGTGTCTTTCTGACCTTAAGCACTGGTGCAGAAAAAAGGCTGTCAGTGGCGACAGGACGATTCTCCAGCAACTTCAGAGCAGAGGCAGAGGCCTTGAAAACTGCAGCAGAGGTTATATTGACAGAAGAAAGGGCAGAGAGACAAGTTGCTTTCTTTACTGATGCACAGTCAGTAATCGCAACGTTGAACAGCCAAAATAATACAGACCTGGATGATCTCAGAGTAGTGCTCCGCAAACTTTGTCAACAATTCAAAAGTGTTGTGATCCAATGGATCCCATCTCATTGTAACATCACCGGCAATGAAGAGGCTGACAGAATGGCAAAAGAAGGTTCACATCTACCTCAGCTTGATGCAAGCATAACTTTTGAGGAGGCAAAGAGTTTTATCAGAATCAGATACAGAAACAAATGGAATGTAGAACATCCAGGGCACACACAGAATGATGCGTACTACCAGCTCCACAGAAGAGAACAAGTGGTAATCTTCAGACTCCGCATTGGCCACAACAGATTGAGATACCATCTATTCAACAAGCTAAAGATAGGAACTACCGATCAGTGTAACTGTGGCACTGATAAAATGACTGCTGAACATCTGCTTCAAAGTTGCCCCTTATATGTGGTACAGAGAAAGTGCATATGGCCGACGCCAGCTCCTTTCGCGGAAAAGCTTTACGGGAATTCAAATAGCCTCAAACTGACTCTTAGCCTCCACAGTCCTCCGCCAGGTTGTTCTTGGTCGGCCTCTCTTTCGTTTTCATGTTTTGCAGTCAGGACGTCCGTTCTCATGTCAGTGGCTTCCTTTCGGCTTTCAACACTGACAGTCATACGAGCCTCAGACTCCGGATGTCCGTCCCGCAGCAAAGTTTGTTTATTCGTTGTTGTTTCCGTAACTTCAATTTTTTTTTTTTTACATAGACAGGGGTGTTGTCACCGTTGGGTTCGCCAAGGTTCAGGCAAGGTTTAGATGAGCAGTGATTCGGTTTTAATAAAGTAAAAGAGTGTGGAAAAATGGTTTAGGAAAAATGAATAGATTGGGATACAGACTGTTTGTCTTAGTTGAAGGGAGATAAAATGTTGCATAGAGATACTTTTGTAAAAAGGGAAGAAACTCTGTAAATCACGGTTGGTGAAAACAAGGCTGAATTAGACTTAAGCAGGTTTGGTGAGTCCACAGCTATGGTTAAGAAAATTAGCATAAGAAGATTTTTGTAGTAAGCCTTAAAGAAGAGAGTATAAGATTAAGGTAAATTATCAAAGGGAAACAACGGAGAATTAAGTTCTTTGTAGGTTTTAGTGAGCTGAGAAGAAAAAAAAAACGCACGGGAAAGACTGAGTGGAGTTTAAAATAACAGAAGACAGTTCACTGAAGTTCGCCTACGAGGTAAATAAGCGTGAGCATGTTTTTCAGTGAGTGGAAAAAAGGCGGACCAATCGTTTTAACTGGAAAACAAGGGAGAGATCAGCTGAGAATGATTAGAAGAGAGAACAAGTTACGGCGCGCTGTTGAGCGGTCGTGTTTTAGCAGTCCAGGTTTGAGGAACCGACGTGGCAAGATTGTGTTTCTGCCGGGTTCTCAAGTGTAAACTCTGTGGATGACAGAAGTTTTTTCTAAATAGGTTTAAAGATCTAGATTGAATAGCGGTAGCAATTCAGGAGATTAGAAAGAACTGTGATTAAAGTATAAGTCTAGCATTTAGGAGTGATAGTAGGGATTGTGATTATTGTGAAGATTCTGTGTGATCACAGTAAGTATGCTCTTCCCTCATTTTTTGTAGAAGAAATGTTTCAGAAATCCAGATGAAATACTACAGGGGTAATGAAGCTTACAATTAAGCAAGCTCATGATGAGAAGAAATGCTGATGAAAGTACAAGATTAACTACAAAGGGGATAACTTTTTGACTAAGTAAGAGTCTAAGAGGAGACATAGAAGAACATTAATCTGATAGCCACATTTGGCTTTTGCACAAATGAATTATGAGACATCGTCAATGATAAGTATGACGAGTAAGAAACTGAAGAGTAATGACATTTGCGTGATAACTCATGCGCTCTCTCTCATGTGTAAGTATATGGAGGCTGTTATAGATGCATCTAATTATTGATTTGCTTGTACGAATTATGAACTGATTGTACTAAGATTAATTGAGATAAACCTGACAGAGTTAGTCAGAAGGGAATAAGCACACAACTGTAAAGGTTGTTGAGTGGAAGTGTAAACAAGGTGTTAGCATTGAGAAAGAAAACCACTATACGAAGTTAGTCACTGAGTAACAACTATGAAGGGATAGAACAAGCCAAGGGTTGGAAATAAGACGGACCATATCTCATCCAGGAATTGTCATCTCTGGCGGTGATGGCCAGTGCATAAGATATTAACCTACTTGGAAGATATACCAGCAAAGAGAATAACATATATGTGGTGGGTTTTGATGTTAAGAAGGTTGGTGTGTAGTAAAGTTGTACTTGAGTGAGGTCAAGCTGTGAAGGTCTCTGATGTAAACAATTGATAGCTGTGTTTCAGAGAACCTTGCTGCTACCACCATACGATCTCACTCAAAGTTATATTTTGGCCTAGTATGATTGAGAGCTATGTCTAGTGTCTAGGGTAATGTAAGAGTGATGTTAAAGAACCTCAATACAAAAACATACACATACATATATTAAATAATATGATAAACTCAACTAACTTCAGTTGTTAACTTTTATAGTTTAGAATTTCTTCTTTTCAACTTTATTTGTCCTGAACCTAAATTTGTTTTTGCCAGGACTACAACTCAATTTGAATCAATATATATATATATATATATATATATATATATATATATATATATATATATATATATATATATATATATATATATATATATATATATATATATTATATATATATATATATATATATATATATATATATATATATATATATATATATATATATATTATATATATATATATATATATATATATATATATATATATATATATATATATATATATATATATATATATAGATTTACACAAACAGGACAATATGTCCAAAGTACATTGTTAAAATTTTCAATTGGTGATACTTAATCTAGTTTGATTAACTGGTACTTGGAGACAGGTTGGGGATTTTTCATCATCCCACTGTTCTTTTGTTTCACCTATGATTGTTTATTTTAGTCCTTGGGTGGAAAGTTTATTGATATACAGGAGATTCGCTAAACGTTTCTGATAAGTTGTCCCAGGCCAGATATTAAGACTTATCTGGACCCTGGAATCACAGCAGTTGTAGTAGATTCGGCCACAAGCCACAGTCTCTTCTGGTCTTGCAATACTTTGGTATAGAACTCGTACCAGAGACTCCTCACAATATTGCAGAAATTCTCACTCATAAATTTACTGGCACCAGACAAGTGCCAGCAGAACCCCACAAAATTTCAATGAATAACACAAGGAATACGTTGACTGGCAATAGGAATACAGTTTTGTTCACTTCTGCCTCTGTCCAGTCTGCTGAAATATCGAATGTACACAGCACTGCTGTTCTCAACGCACCTTGCTTCTACAACTATTTTGATCAAATGGCGTCTAAGCCTTCTAAGTTTAAACGCAGCTTACCAAAGCTGGCCAATGACTATGCATATCTCATTTAAAAAAATATCTTGCAAAACAAAATTTCAAACTTTTTCTTCGTTACTCTGCTAATATATTTTTAGTTTGAGGTCGGCCAATAATCTTTCGCCTTCCTTTAAATACTATCCAATCCAATTCCCCGTACCTTCTTAGTCTTTCTTTCCCCAAAGTTTTTTTTTTTCTTCAAAATATGCCATAAAAAAATAAGCAGCCATGACTTTTCCTGTCAGTCCGTCCGATCCTCTATAGTATTATGGCCATAATTTGGTCATTTAGTGGACTATTTGTGTAACTGACAACATATTCTTGCTCAGAAAGTCCCAAGGCACCCGAATATATAATTTTTATGGCCCTATGTATCTTGGTTCAGAATTCCATATATTTTTTTAATGTTATTTGTTTATTTCTAGAACTACTACCGGTTCACTTCTTTTTTCCATGTACTTTCAAACTAATTACGAGAATCTCCCGTAGTACGTTAGAATTACGTCATTCTCAATAAGAGCTAAGCCTGTTTTCGTGACCCAATTGTCTACATGTTTTAACTTTTACATCGTATTTTGAAAATCGCTCAAGGCAAGTCTAGCCAATGCGTTTCTATTGGCTTTTATTTTGAAATCAACGCGAGACGAGTTAGCATTGGGCCATCTATCCTTCTCTCCCCCCTTTTTCCGACATACTCTGTCTTCTAGGCAAATACTTGTTTGAACTTGGAAAAAGTGTTACGTTTAATCTCAAGGTCACTTAGGAACATTGGGTACCTTTTATTCGGCCATAAGTCGTTATCAAAACTAATTCGCTGGGGCGTGGGTGAAGAAAACAATTCTCTACCAACTTTTTAGTTCTATCTTATTTTTGACTTTATGCACTATAATGTTATATTCTAATTTAGATATTGTATTTAGAATCTCGCCACAATCTTGATGATGATATAACAAGGCATGCCATCAGTCACCTAGTTAAATAGATCGCCACCTAGTAACATTGAGAAGAGGTAGCGCTGTTACAGTGTCAGCCCTATGCTAAAACCCCCAACCTGGAGGATCGGCCTTTATTTAAAGGCCAGTAAATTTTTTTTTTTAGCAATAATAAAGCAAGGTTTATTCAAAACCCCCAAAAAAGATATCAAGACAATTAATTCAACAATCAACGAGAGTCAAAAGTAGAAAATGGAATAACAAGACTAGAAGTCCTGCTATCACAATAAAAAATAAATTTATTTATTTACTTGGTACAAGGACCTATTTTCGAAGTCCCCTTTCTGTATCAAGACTGGCTTTTTAAAATTATTTCAGACATTGTGAACGTCAGTTACTTAAAAGTGTGATTTGGAAAAGCAATAAAATGGGTACATTTTTTTTTACTGTATTCTTAGAAAAAA
Source organism: Oreohelix idahoensis (assembly GCA_024509875.1). NCBI lineage: Eukaryota > Metazoa > Mollusca > Gastropoda > Stylommatophora > Oreohelicidae > Oreohelix > Oreohelix idahoensis. The sequence goes on from JAMPIV010002216.1 coordinate 105,917, forward strand.
GGCTTCATTACAAGTCCATAAAGCGTCGAAATGATAAATATAAAGTAAACATTTGGATGGCTCCAGTAGTGTGGGGGAGAGTGTTAAGTGCCTTCCGATTAGCTTATAATCCACGTTTGAACGAAGCAGTTAAGTAACCCAGCGTTGCCACTCAAGTTCTAGAGATAAACCCAGATGTTCTTCTTAAAAAAAACCCAGAAATACCCAGATTATTTTATGCCTCAAATACACGGGATAGACGATGCTTACATAATCTTTTATGTGCATCTTTAGCACAAATAATCTGTGTGCTACCAATGTTTATGTATTTCTTCATTTTTTTTAATTACCCAAAATTCACAATTAAATAAAAATGATTTTAATAACACCACAATATATGAACTCTTGAAAATGAGATATTTTAACTAATATGCTTACATTAGTTACATTAACAAAATGTTCCTCAAATTAAATATAAAATGTTAGTTGTAACTATTTACTGATGAAAAATGTCCATGTCGACAACTTCTCCTTCGTCAAGATCATATGCGTGAATTGACAACGTGGAATCTTGATTATGAATTTCCAAAATCTTTGCATATCTTTGCCTACAACGTCCTTCACGCACATCTTCAACCACGCTTTTACTAGGATTAATAAACTTATGACAAACTCCATCTTTGGCAACTGCTTGCTTGACTAGTATTCGATTGGAAACTGTTTCACACAAAAGCTTGTTGGTTTGTTTAGTTTGAACTAAGTTAACCTTCGAAAACACTCTTTCGACGCATGCTGAGGAGTGAGGTAGTGCCATAAGCGTGCACATGAGGTCAGCCAAAACTTCAAATTTCTTCTGGTTATTAGCATCTGTTACTTATTGCAGTCCCAGCCAAAATGCGGGCGGATCCTCATCCACTAGATGTCCAAGATCTTTTCGGTACGAAGCCAGTTCTCGCCATTGATCAGACAGACGATCAAGGCTCTCTTCTGAAACAACTGTTGGGAACTGCGCTGCTAATGGAATGACACAAGGTTTGTTGATATCGAGAGCTTGCTTTGGATCCAACAGCTGCATTTGCGCCAGAACACTGTTTTGTTCAAGTGGGAACCTGCGTCGTATTTGAGTACAAAGTTCAATCAGGTATGCCAATGCATCCTTGCGAAACTGGACTTCTTTATCTCGTAACGGTTGTCGGATTAACTGCGCTTCACATCGTCCACCCAGCTCAATGTAATTCAGTTTCTTGTGCACCTGTACATCCGAAGGATAAATGTTGGCAAGAGTGCGATGCTCATGCTGCAATACTTCCTGCATAATAAACATACTGAGAAGAAAACGATACCCTCTTGTTACACTCGTGTACACTTTGTGAAGACGGAAGTTCTCGGACTGGAATTCCATGTTCATGACGTTAACTTTACCCAGTATGTAGCCGACAAATAGAAGCATGTGCTTCGTGCCAACAGTGTTCATCGTCTGCAAGATTTGCCCCGCACCGTCGACGTTGTCCACTGAAGTTTCGGATTGGAAATACAAGTGCAGAGCACCCCATTGCTCAAGGATCCTCTCAATGACTGCTTCATGGAACAGCCAGCGTGTTTCACACAGCTTCAACACTTTATGTTTCTGGGCCTCAACTACATCTTGTATTAACTGGAACTGGAGATTTCTTTTACTACTACGCAAAAAATAGAAGCAGACATTCTTTATGAAAATTTCAAGCCAACATGGTAGGTGGTTGCTGGCAGCATTTGCACAAAGTGCAAATGAATGACAAACACAGCCGAGAACAAAGACATATGGAATCTCTTTCTTCAGATGTGCCTGTAAACCACCCGCAGTCCCCATCATAGTGGCACAGTTGTCTGCAGCAAAACCAATGACATTACTAAGCGGGATTTCATGCGTGCTCAACAATTTCTTAACAGCTGTAAACATGCCAAGACCAGTCCCATCCTCCACCTCAATGAGGTCTAACAGTGAATCAACTACTTTTCTTGTTTTTGTGTCACAGAATCGCACAACGACTGCCAACATCTGGTTCGTAGAAATATCAGTACTCTCATCAACGAGTATAGAAAATTTCTGATTTCTGCAAATGTTTATAACTTCAAGCCGCTCAAAATGAGCAATGCCGCACTGCATCACATAGGCAGCCTTGGTGCGCTTCAGTGACATTTTTTGAGCAATTGTGCTGTCTGGAAATATCTGCTTGCAACATTCAATCAAATGATCAGCTTGCGAAAACGGAGTACTGTATTATGTTCTGCCATGAAAGCCGACAACACTATCTCCGCTTTAGCAATTTTGTCTTGGAGACAGGGCTCTTTTGGTTTGATGAAAAACTTGTTAATGTTCAGAGTTTTGCTTTTGGCTTCGAAGTTTTTCATGTGCTTTTATGTGTCAATAAAGCTGTTTTGTTGGCATTAGTTAATGTACAGGAACAGACCGTACAAATCGCAGCATAGCGATTACCAGAGTCCGGCTTTATCCAATCCTTCAGTTCGCTGTCTGTTAGCCATTCCGCACAAAAAGCCTGCTGATGCTACCACAACTACCTAGCGTACCTTCATCATCGCTCATTTTATAATCTTATAATAACCAAAAAAAAAAAAAAAAAAACCAATACCGGTATGCTGTTTATCTGCTTAAGTCTAAAATGTAAAAAGAATACTTTATAACACATCGCAAAAATGACTGAGAATTGCAGATGACAGCCATTAACAGAATAACATGAAATAGATAGCTGATGTAAACGAGTAAAAAAAACAACGTCATTGATGTGGTTAAAAACAAGAATTAAATTTAAGTGGGATAAAAAATATATAGCTTACTTACTTAGTCGTTCCCCTTCTACCGTGAGGTGTAGAGGTTTGGAAGAGAGAGCGCCAGACTATTCTATCAGCTGTCTTCTTCCTGGCCTGGTTCCATTCTAGTCCTCGGTCCTTCAAAGATTGTCTAATGTTGTCCTCCCAGCGGACTCTGGGTCGTCCTGGAGGTCTGGATCCCTGGCTCTTTGTTTCCCATGCTTGTCGTGGTAGCCGATCTTCTCCCATTCTGCAGACATGGCCAAACCATCTTAGTTGGGACTGTTCTATTTGGGTCTGCAGCGGATGGGATTTTAGGCCTTGACGGATCGTCTGGTTGCGGACCATGTCTCTTCTTGTTACTTCAACCACTTTCCTCGGATACCTCATTTCTGAGGTTTGGATCTGGCTTTTGTGGGTTGTAGTCATTGCCCACGACTCGCATCCATATGTCAAGACTGGGACATAGGTGGAGCGGTATACAGCCATCTTCGTTTTCTTACCAACCTCTTTCTTGCTGAGGAATCCACGATTTATGGCCTGAAAAAGTCTCCCAGCCGCTGCTTTTCGAGTGGCCAACTCTTCTTTGATGCCTTCCTTTCGGTCTATAATAGCTCCGAGATATTTAAAGTGGTCGACCTGCTCCAGGACCTGTTCTCCCAACTTAATCTGATGTTTTCTTTCTTCTCGTGATATCACCATGGATTTTGTTTTAGAGCTGCTTATGACCATCCCTCTCTTCTCCAGCTCTTCCTTCCAGACTTGCAGGTTGGATTGGAGATGTGCCTCTGATTAAAAATATATAGCACATATTTTACATTTAATTATAATATAAATATAATGTATAATGCTCAGTGCACAAAATATACATACATTGTAAATGCCAATTGTCAAATATACCCAGATTAATGCAGATTTTGAAGAAAAAAATTACCCAGATACCCAGACCGAAGCCCAAAAACCCAGATCTAGTAAGAAATGCCCAGCTGTGGCACCACTGATGTAACATTTTCCCGATTCTTTCATATGATTGTAAGGCAGTTACGCCGTCAAAATTTAGTTCCTGTACCACGGTGTGGCGTGGAAGACAGGAAATCTGACTGAGGTCTTAAATGTACGGTATATCGCGGCTTTCTTAAATTAATATAAAACACATAACAACTAAATTAGCGTGAAAAAATATTTTTTTTTAAGAATTTATATTAAAGAAACATCCAATAATATAAAATAAATCAGTTTTTGTATAAGCGTTGTAAAATACTTTTATTTGCATATATTCTTTTGTTAAAGTAATTTACAAATAATTTAAGTTTCTTTGTCAAAAAATGTAGTTATTTAAATAAACATTATCTAATGTTACTTCCCTTTATAATAATTATGTTTTTGATTATTTTTCTATTTCCCTTTACAAATTGTTTACGTTTCGGATATAATACCTTTTTCAATCTAATTAACGTATCTAGTGCGGCATTGCTCATTTTGAGCGGCTTGAAGTTATAAACATTTGCAGAAATCAGAAATTTTCTATACTCGTTGATGAGAGTACTGATATTTCTACGAACCAGATGTTGGCAGTCGTTGTGCGATTCTGTGACACAAAAACAAGAAAAGTAGTCGATTCACTGTTAGACCTCATTGAGGTGGAGGATGGGACTGGTCTTGGCATGTTTACAGCTGTTAAGAAATTGTTGAGCACGCATGAAATCCCGCTTAGTAATGTCATTGGTTTTGCTGCAGACAACTGTGCCACTATGATGGGGACTGCGGGTGGTTTACAGGCACATCTGAAGAAAGAGATTCCATATGTCTTTGTTCTCGGCTGTGTTTGTCATTCATTTGCACTTTGTGCAAATGCTGCCAGCAACCACCTACCATGTTGGCTTGAAATTTTCATAAAGAATGTCTGCTTCTATTTTTTGCGTAGTAGTAAAAGAAATCTCCAGTTCCAGTTAATACAAGATGTAGTTGAGGCCCAGAAACATAAAGTGTTGAAGCTGTGTGAAACACGCTGGCTGTTCCATGAAGCAGTCATTGAGAGGATCCTTGAGCAATGGGGTGCTCTGCACTTGTATTTCCAATCCGAAACTTCAGTGGACAACGTCGACGGTGCGGGGCAAATCTTGCAGACGATGAACACTGTTGGCACGAAGCACATGCTTCTATTTGTCGGCTACATACTGGGTAAAGTTAACGTCATGAACATGGAATTCCAGTCCGAGAACTTCCGTCTTCACAAAGTGTACACGAGTGTAACAAGAGGGTATCGTTGTTAAAACAGGGAACTCGGAAATGCAGCAATATTACGGGAAGAAGTGGAGAGGCTATATGTTCGTTGAAAGGAGGGAAGTCGATAATTTAGATATTAATAAGAACATAAGAAATGAATCAAACATAATAATACTTAAGTGGCGACTCGTTGACTTCGCGCTGGTGTCTCAGTGTGTGCGACGGAACGAACGGAATAATTTGTCTTCTCTTTGTTACTTTCACAATTGCCTCCACGGCTGGCGGAGTTGTGGAATTTAAAGTTGCTACCATAAGTGAAATGGGTTCATTTTTGATGCAAGACAACAGGAAGCTGAGACGCTTGGGAGTCATGACCCAAGTGGGCCCGCCCCCCTTAGAGTGTAAAGGAGTATATAGGGCCGAAACACTTGTCGGACGGGGGGACTTCTTCTGATGATCAGATTGCTTCCTGTTGTATCGCTCTGTAAAGAGTTTCCTATCATAGTTACATGGTCAAACCAGTGACAATCGGGAAAAGACCGATTGACTTCTGGAAAGACAGATGACACTGGGAAAGACTAGAAACCGGCTGACCGGGTTAGCACCCCGTAAGCTGTATTCAATTGCTATAGAACCCAAAAACGATAGATGCCCCCAGGATTCACCGAAAGGGGGGGAGAATGATGAATCCACAGGCGCCTCATTGGAATCGACCAGACCCGTTACACGGACTTCGAGCTCTGAACAACGGCTGGAGTTTCCATGTGCCTGTGGTAGGGAATTCTCTACTCAGAGAGGAATGAAAATCCACAGAACGAAAAAGGGGTGTGTGAGATCATCAGGGGGAGATCAACAGCGCTCTGTCTCGACGGATAAGACGTTAGAAGAACGCAGCCAGGAGTCAATCCACAGTGCTGAGTACATTCAAGTTGATCTGCCTGATGATGATCTCACACACTTCTTGGACGGGAAGAGAGATGCAATCAAGTTTCCACCCGCCAGTGCAAAAGGGCTTTGGGAACAGCGGGACGAAGCCTTGGCAAAAGAGTTGGATAACAACCTGAAGCAGATAACTTTGGAAAAGAAGCTGGAAATCTTCGGCGACATAATATATCTGCACTGTCGCAAAGTGTTCAGAGTGAGGGAGGCAAGGGAAAGTAACCCACCACGAAAAAGCAGAAGACAAATTAAAATAGAAGAAATCAGAAAACAGAAGAAGCATGCCCGAAAACTGTTCAAAAACGCAGTTGCCGCAGAGAAGGAAGGGTTACGACAGGTTTGGGAGCACCTGAAAGGCCAACATAATGCCCTTTGTAGAGCAGAAAGGTTGTGCAGGAAGAAAAGGAAGACTCGAATGGATAGGGAAAGATTCTTCAGGGAGCCCTTCAAGTTTGCCAAAGAACTGTTTGAGCAGCCACGGTCGGGTACGCTAAACATCAGGAAAGAAGACCTGGAAGAACACCTTGGAATGACATATTCAGATGGTCGCAAAGATGAGCCGCTCAGCAGCATGGCAGGCCTTAAATGGCCGAGTAAGCCAGGAGCTGAATTTAACACTAAGCCCCCAACGGTGCAAGAGGTAGAAAGCATTGTCCAGAAAGCTCGATGCAAGTCAGCTCCAGGTCCTAATGGTGTTCCATATGTGGTGTATAAGAGATGCCCTGAGGTGCTCAAACGACTGCTTCGTTTACTGAAGAGTGCGTGGAAAACCCAGCTTGTAAGCAAGGAATGGAGAAAGGCGAACGGAGTCTACATCCCGAAGGAGCAAAATTCCACAGACATCAGTCAGTTCAGGCCAATCTCACTACTCAATGTGGAAGGGAAGATATTCTTCTCAGTGATGGCGGAAAGACTCACTACATACCTCCTGGCAAATGGGTACATTGACACTACCATTCAGAAAGGAGGTATCCCAGGTACACCAGGATGTCTAGAGCATGCCACAATGATATGGGAAGCAATCCAAAAGGCAAAGTCTGACAGAACAAACCTCCATGTAATCTGGTTGGATTTAGCGAATGCTTATGGATCCGTTCCACACCAGATGTTGTGGCAGGCCCTAGAAATGTATTATGTTCCACAAGAGATTGCAGCAATGCTGAAGCTGTATTTCGCAGGGTTTGCTGTCAGATTTTCAACCAGAGAGTACACAACGAAGTGGATTGGCCTTGAAGTTGGAATTGCGATGGGATGTACCATCTCTCCGATACTATTCGTGATGGCTATGCAGGTAATCCTCAATGCGGCTGAAGGAATGGCTATAGGTCCAAGGCTCGGTGGAATGTGTCTCATGCCACCGCTCAAAGCATTCATGGATGACACAACAATTCTGACATCAGATGAACATCAGGCCCGGAGGATGTTAGCACGCCTGGATGAACTAGTCAGCTGGTGCAGAATGAGCTTCAAACCCAAGAAGTCGAGAAGCCTATCAGTCAGGAAAGGGAAGATAGCAGAGGTCATATTCACGGTTTCCAACCAAAGAATCCCTACTGTCATTGAGGAACCTGTTAAAAGTCTTGGCAGGGTGTACGATGCCTCATTAAAAGACTCGAAGGCAGTGCAACAGACAATAGAAATGGCAGACAGGGGGCTACAGATCATAGACCAAAGCAGACTCCTGGGGAAGTTCAAACTGTGGTGCCTCCAGTTCATGTTGATACCAAAGTTGCTGTGGCCACTGCTTATATATGAAATAAGCACAAGTACAGTGGAAGCCATAGAGCAGAAGGTCAACAAGTTCATGAGAAAATGGCTAGGAGTACCACCAGGTCTGTCAGATGTAGCACTGTACTGCAAAAAGTCAAAACTTCTGCTTCCTTTCAAGTCAGTTGTTGAAGAGTACAAAGTTGGAAAGGCAAGGCTTGCAATGATGCTACGCGAGTCAGCTGATGACGTGGTTAAGTCCATTCAGCCCACACTGAAAACGGGAAGGAAGTGGAAAGTGGAAGAAGCTGTTGATGCTGCCCAAGAGTCACTCAAACTGAGGGAGGTAATCGGATACACACAAACGAATAGACGGGGATTTGGTCATGGAGACATCCGCTGGTGGTCCAAGGCATCAAGCAGGGAGCGCAGAGACATGGTAGTTCAGGAGATACGAAAAGCTGAGAATGATAAGAGGTTGCAAAAAGCAGTGCAGCAGGTCCAACAAGGCCAATGGACTACATGGGAAGGAGCCCTGCAGAGGTCCTTGACATGGAATGATATATGGCATATGGCACCTCTTAGGCTCAGCTTCGTTGTCAGATCACTGTATGACCTGCTGCCATCGGCCACCAACCTTGTGAAATGGGGAAAGTCGGATGATGAGCAGTGCCCCCTGTGCCAGGGGAGGCAGACACTTGAACACGTGCTCTCAGCGTGTAAGGTGTCATTAGGGCAAGGGCGATACACTTGGCGCCATAACAAAGTGCTAAATGAGCTTGCTGCGACAATAGATCTGGCAAGAATGAAGGCGAATAGCAAAGTCCGGCCAGACACCGCAAACACATACTTTCTGAGGGCAGGAAAGTCAGCACACCCCAAACCGAATAAACCTGGTAGCAGTTTACCATCTCTTCTTGATTGTGCAAATGATTGGGAGATGGCGGTAGACCTACCTGGACGAGGGGCATATCCAGAGAGTATCCGAAAATCGCGGAGACGGCCGGATATAGTGCTTCATTCTGCAGCAACGCTTCAGGTCATACTGATTGAACTGACCGTGCCATTTGAATCCAGATTAGATGAGCAACATTCGTTCAAAGCGGCCAAGTATAGTGATCTGGCCGCGGATCTGAGACACGATGGGTTCACTGCAAGGGTCATGGCTGTTGAAGTGGGTGCAAGAGGGCTTGTGGCTGCATCAGTGTATGATCTATTGAAACTGTTGGGGCTGAGGGGACAGTCGAGAACAAGGGCCCTGAAGAGGCTTAGTGAAACTGCCGAAAAGGCATCAGGCTGGCTGTGGAACAACCGCAATGGGGAATGGAGATCGTAACAATAAACGCTGCGGTACAGAAAACACCAGGAATTTTTCTAAGTCCACAATACGCTGAGGTTTGTGGTGGACTAGTGAACGGGCTGCGACTCAGGGGCGACAAGCGGTGTATACTATAAGGGGTGTCAGTATCAAAAGTCCAGTGGGGAACGCGCAGTGGCGACTCGTTGACTTCGCGCTGGTGTCTCAGTGTGTGCGACGGAACGAACGGAATAATTTGTCTTCTCTTTGTTACTTTCACAATTGCCTCCACGGCTGGCGGAGTTGTGGAATTTAAAGTTGCTACCATAAGTGAAATGGGTTCATTTTTGATGCAAGACAACAGGAAGCTGAGACGCTTGGGAGTCATGACCCAAGTGGGCCCGCCCCCCTTAGAGTGTAAAGGAGTATATAGGGCCGAAACACTTGTCGGACGGGGGGACTTCTTCTGATGATCAGATTGCTTCCTGTTGTATCGCTCTGTAAAGAGTTTCCTATCATCTTAAGGCAAAAGAAAATCATTGGAGACATTTCTTTCAAACACTGAACCCTACAACTAACTCTACAACAGATGTGTGGAATAAGTTAAAAGCCATTAAAGGCAGAACTAAACATATGATAATACCTAATATAAAAAGACCTGAAAGGGCAGAGACTGACTGGCAGAAAGTAGAGGTGCTGGCCAGGTACTACCATAGAGATAGTTATAAGGAAATTCTAGGACAGGCTGAAGTCAACAGAAGAGCAACACTTCTTAAAAAACTCAGTAAATAAGTACCTTATAATACTAAAAATTTATCATATTTAAATGGAAGAAGTTGAAAATACAATAAAGGACAAAACAAATACATCAGCAGGGCATGACATCTTGAGCTATGAAATCTTGAAACACATACCAAAAAGTACCATAGAAATTATAACATCCCTTTTTAACAAAATTTGGAATACAGGAAAAATTCCCAAAACATGGAAAACAGCAGTAATTATTCTAATACTAAAACCAGAAAAAGATGCCCATGATGCCAGTTCATACAAGCCAATTTCTTTAACTTCCCATCTAGGTAAAATATTAGAAACCATAGTAAATAAAAGATTAAAGTTTTATTTGGAAAAGAATAATTTATATAATCAAACTCAGTCAGGATTTAAGAAGAACAGATGCACTATGGATCAGATAATTAAATTGGAACATGAAGTAAAATCGGGATTTCAAAAGAAAGAAAAAACTGTGGTAGTATTTTTAGATATAGCTAGGGCTTATGATGAATGCTGGAGAGAGGTTGCTCTCTTTAAAATGAAGAAGATAGGAGTAACCGGTAAAATATATAATTATTTAGAGAATTTTCTGCAAGATAGATATTTCACTGTTCATGTAAACAATGATATATCAGAACTGTATGAACAACAAAATGGAATACCACAAGGATCAGTAATCTCTCCTTCAATTTTTACAATAATGGTAAATGATTTAGGTGAGGAATTTAATGATATAACAAATAAATTGTCACAGTTTGCAGATGATGTTGCAATATGGAGGAGTGGGAGACATCTGCCAAAATTATATAAGGATCTACAGAAGCAAATAAATAAAGTAAGTAAATGGATGACAAAATGGGGTTTTCAGCTGAATACAAATAAAACATTGGGAATGATCTTCAGTAAAGGTAGGGTTGTAAAAAATAAAATTATAGACATAAATAAAATATCCAAGGGCAAAACATTAATACAGTGCAAACCACTCGATATCTAGGAATGATATTGGACCAACAGCTGAACTGGAATAAACACATAGATAAAATAGTGGAGTCTTGCAGAGGATTGACTAACTTATTAAGATATTTGAAAGGTAATGGATGGGGTGCAAGCACTAAGACAATGCTCACTTTTTATAAATCTTTTATTAGAGGAAAAATAGCATACCTGGCAACCTCCTAACACAAAAATCTGTACGCCGGACCAAAAAAATCCTTACAAACACCCAAAAATCCTTACGCAAAAAATATATTAATAAATTATACGCAATACAGTTTTAAAATGAGAAATGACATATACAAATCTATTAGCATTTGAATTATTGTGATATAAAACATGCTAATAGTCTCATGCTGTTCTTTACATATAAAAAACTTAGTGATCATGAGGTACACTATTCTTTCGATGTACAGTGTTTTGTATTATAATCAACACATGCACTTTTAGCACTTTGCAGAATTGCATTTGTGGGCTTAAAGTCTGCACAGCATGTATCAATGTTAATCTTACACTGTAAAATAGAAGTGAGTGTGTCCGCATTCATGGACCTCCTGCAGTCTGGGTGGATTTTTTTCATCATTGAAAATGATCTTTCACAGTCAGCATTGTCTGTGAGGGAGTATCAGTAGTCGCTGAATGATGACTTTCAAATTAGGGAAGCGGATGCACCAGTACTAGTTTTCTGGTCGACAACTTCCAGCCAATAGCTACAGAAGCTCTTTTTCTGACCACTATCTGTTAGTAGAGGCACACACACATCAGACAACATACAGTAGTCATCGAACTCATCTTTCAGTGCTTCCTGATCAAGATCTTGGGCAAAAGCATCTGCCAATCTGCAGATGTTTGGATACCTGAGATTATCTTTAATGCTTGGATCTAGCACTTTTAAGTCCTTTAGAACCTAGTTATCAAAGGGAAATTTATCAGTAATTTTTTTAACCACTGATGTGAAAAAATTTTGACATCCTTGTCACGTAGACATTTATGATCTATAAATTGCCTATATCTTCTTCTTTTTCGGTCACCCGTATCCTCTATTTTTATTATCGCTCTTTACTTTTTTTCCTGTGTTTTTCGCATTCGTTCGTTTGCGACTATATACATTACTATTTTCCCATTCTTACGTTTACCTGTTTCTTTTCTCAAAACTGAGAACGCAGTATGACGTAACGTGTCAGTATCTACAGAGACGGGAGAGCGTTAAATGCATTCTATTTGCATTAGATGTCAGGACACGAAACTGTGACTTTCGCTTATCCCAGACATATCGAGCAGACTAGTGTCTGCACTTTCAGCTGACAGGCGCGGTTTCTGGGGCTGAGCGCTCAGGAAAGGCGCGATAAATGACGTCTCCTTGGCGCAGTTTCAGACATTTGTCTGGGAGTTCGCATCTGACATGTAGTTTCCAAGGTAGATTCTCAGTGTCAAGTGATATGACACTCACGCTGCACGGCCAGAGTTGGCGTAAGGTGCGAGAAAGCAAAGTGTCAGTTATGGTTCTCAGGATGAGTTTCTGAGGTAGGTGCGAGAACTGCCCCTGCATTGCAGAAAAGTTGTCTACATTTGCATCTGACATGTAGCGCTACGGCCGTTTCTTAGACAGAGGTGTCAGAGAGGCAAAGTGTCAGTTCACGGCAGTCTTCTAGTTACGTAAGTGTTATAGACGGAAAAGGGGATTATTTCGGTTTGGCGAAATAAACGTTTACCTCTTTGTCTGGTAATAGATATAACCAGAGTTTGGAAATAGATTTTCATTCTCGCTCCTAAATTCGCAGTAGACAGGTTGCTCGGAACAGAATAAGCCGTATAGCGAAGTTTCTCAGTTTGTTTCGACAATTTGTCGAACTTCTAGACTTCCATAAATTTAAGCATATAATTCTTAAGTTGTGCGACTACCTGTAGTTCTGTGTGAGGTAAAATTATACATATTATCTAGTATTTCGTGAAGTGTTTAAAGTGTTAAATCGCTTATTTTATTTCACTAGTTAGATTTGGTGCAGAGCGCTAAATACATAAGTCTGTATTATTTTCTAGTGACGTGTTTCAGTGGAAAGCAGAATAAATTATAATTTCTAGCTTAAACAACAATGTAGCTATAATGAATTTAATTTTACTGCTAAATAATCAGACGAGAAGAATTTTTTTCTAAACTAACTTATAATGCTAGAAGCCTCATGAGTGTTGACGGAATACGCACTGTCACGTGAAAGATAATTTATTTTACTATCTTGTCCATAATTTGATTACTCCTTTAAATGTTCTGTTTTCCGAGACATTTTGTATTTTCGTTTCTTTCATATTCTACCTACATTTTTTCACCTTCTCAACCCCACCCGAGGTTGTTTACGCTGGCCAGCTGCGGTCAGCTAACGCTAGACGTAATGTTATCTAAACGCACCTGTTCGACCAGAGAAACATTTCTCGGGTCCGCTTTAAGTGTTAGAACGAGCCTAAGACGGTTTCTGTGAAAGAAACGGTTCGTTAGCGGCGGGTACCCTCTGTGGTCCCAACAGGGGAATTTCTCTGGTCGCTTTAAAACGTTTGATGACGAGCGGCTGGTACCCTTTGAGGCCTGGGTAACGAGTGTGATCTGTTTCAGGGGAAGATAACAACCCGCGGTAAGTCTTTGGGTTTTCGCCCCTTAGACAAGATAGAGCATAATGTTATGCATTTCTCTACCTGGGGAACTTTCGCACGATTTCTTTTGTCTTACTCTAGATTACGTCTTTCGCCGAACTTCTGTAGGGATACGCAGGCCAGGTGTCCGGGGGGAGCGTCCCTTGTGATCTATAAGAGTAGACTGGTTTTAATAGACAAAGACATTCGTAAATTTTCCTGGCCCGTAGATGACCATCATGAGATAAGGCAAACGTTAACACAGTACTAGAATGTGTTTGCCTATGTTCTAGTCATTTTTCGGGGTGAGTTGACATATCTTATAATTATAATATTAGATTCATGTTAGCTTTTATATATATCTGTTAGGGAAGTGAATTTATTTCTGAGGACTTCTCCTAGTAATTTATTCAGTGATAAGGTAGCGCTGTCTACGGCCTATTAAGTGGTGCTTACACTGTTACGGTTTATCATGGGTTAAAAGTTAAACTTACAATAACAGATATTAGGCGTAGAATCAGTCCACGAATGCTTACCATTGGGTTAAGAGTCAGCAAAATTAACTGTCATTTCTGTAAGATAATGTCAGGTGTGGATTGTTCACTTTAAAACTGAATAGTGAGATGCAGGCAATAACTCTGGATTATAGGAGATAGTAACTTATTCCTTTTTGAAAGATATTTCTAGTGGCAAGGGAGGATCATTTTATGCTTACTTGTGTGGCTAGGCACTAGTCTATAACTTTCACTGAAAGCAGTCACCAGGCATAGATATAATTATATCGTATGATCTAGCCACAACTGTATTATTATAGCAAGAACATTGCATTTTCTTTGTACTCATTTTGTGGAAATGCTAATATATTTCCCAAAGGGGACATACGATTTATTTGTGTAATGTCAAATGCTGTAATCTGTTTATGTAAATTCATTTAATGTTGTAAGATGAATAAGCATATTCATTTAACTGTAACTACAGGTTAGGTTTCCTGTATGTTGAGATTGGGAGAAGAGGAGTAGATTGTTGCTGTCAGAACAGTTACTGACAGGTACCTGGGTGTGCAAAAGATATTAAGCCTATGCGGGCGCGTGTTGATAATTGATATTTTTAAGGAACAGGAGACATGGTTAAAGACAGCCCTAAACTATCATAGCAATAACTACAATAAATCTAATCCCATAATGGAGCGAAACTTTCTGTATAAAGTTAGTGTGGTTTTAGCGTTGCTTGAAGTTAAAAGGTGTCTCTTTTGGGTCTCAGTTTCAGGGAGACCGACTCGCGAGAGCAGATTCCAGTCAGGCGAAGAACGAAATATTCTCTTCGATCTAGAGGGGTTCTGAATACCGCTAGCGTCACGAATCGTCAACCCCGTTCCTGAATCAAAACCCCTTTTTGTCAACGCCAAGTTAAGCTCACGCAGTGCAACGGAGCCAACGCTAAATCTGGAATCGCCAAACGCAGTAGTAGTTCTCTACTCGCCTATTGGATTACCAGCCAGAGCATTGCGGCTTCCAGAATATCAAACCCGCTCATCATGCCTATAGCAGAATTCCATATCACCCGCCTTTTTTGTGCCTAAACGGGGCACTCAGCAAACCACAGCCAAACCAGTTTAAACAGGATTTACAGCCAAGCGGAGCCTTGCGCCGGATAAGCGCGCCTGGGTCTCTTTGTCCTCAAGTGACTTCTTCTGGTGTATTTCCTGGATATTTAAAACCTCGCACGTATGAGCAGCCATCTATGGACAGAGTTCCAGCCCCACTCACGCTATAAGGGGAGTCACCAACGTTTAGCACCAACAAAGAAAGTTTTGTAGGCTAGTCCCTCACGAAGGATCTACAAGTAATTCACTTCCTGGAGCTAGTACATTTGGTCCCCGAAAAGCGGACAGGCTGTCGCCCAGTTCAATCAGTTGGTCAGCAGGAGATAAACAGCGTCCCCCAGCCCAACTCGCGCCAGTAGGGGGGGGGGGGGTCACCAACGATAGCGCCTATACAGTGATGTTATTCAGGTTAATTCCATCACCGATGGAGGATATATACGAAAACACCACTTACTGGAGTTACTTCAGCTGGTCCCCGAAAACCGAAGGACTGTCACTCGATTATTTATCTCTTTGTGTTCTACAGGTTTTATGAATGGTGATCTGTGTGTGTGGTTGTTGGTGTATATGATTATTGATGAATATTTGATTATTGATGTAATTTTATGTTGGTGTGATGATATTCATTATTTTCATGCTTTTCTTCTTTAATAAATTTTACACATTTATTAATGCGCTGTTCACGACCATCCATATTTGTATTTTTAGCTCTTTACTATAATCTCTATGTATGATAAGAGAAAAGAGAGAGAGCAGGAGGTGCTTAGACAGACATAAGTGAGTTGAGGCTTGGAGAGAGAGATCATTTTGGTAAATCTTCTTCCAGGTTGTCTCAAGTCCATCTCCTATTTACACCTTTCTGTGTGTGTAATCTATAACTCTGTCAGTCCACTATCCCTTGTCGATTTCACTAATGTTGTCCAACTCGACAAATACTCTACACTCTAACTCAACCACGACACGCACGTATTCCTAATTCATAAGGATTGTTGATTTTTAAATATACTTACTTCACGGGAAGTTTTAAATGATAAGTCAAGCGGTACGCTTGCAGTTTAAGAATGTAAGTTATAATCCGAGTACGTAGCATGTATAAGTATTTTATTTGTAGTTTTTTTCTTCCCTATTCAGTGAATACTGGGGTAACCCAAAACTTTACCAGCTTTTAGTACAAGAGACATACCTGTGAGAAACATAAACAGTTTTTTATCTTTTAACCACGTGGGTTTACAAGTTAACACCTGTCTGACAGTGTGTGTGTCTTCATAAATAGACAGAGTAAAACTCTCACTAACGGGTTCTATTAAAGACTAACTGTGTTATTCTGGGCCTTTGAGCCAGATCAGATTTTTCTGCACAAGCTCTATGTACAAAATTTAGCCGGTGTGGCAACTAACATATTAACGTCAGTAACAATCCGACAGAGTATTGATTAGTAGTGTGGTGACCAAATATAGCCATTTACTGAGATAAGGCACCGGACCTGACATTCCTCATTTCTAGAAACCTACGCTAGTGACAATGTGCTCTGCTAACTTTCGTGCCTGGACAAATTTTGTGTGACTTAAACAGACATCCGAAAATTAAGAACACCCAAGGAATCGGTCCCTGAGACAGAGAATTCAGTACGTCTTTTGGCACTGGGGATTTCTTGGTCAAGACTGCATTTACGGGTCTGTGTGAAGGTCCTAGGAAAAAATTATGTTTCGAGAGGCAGCGATCAAAGCTGTAAGTATAAATGTGCACACGTGGCCACGGCTGAATGAATAGAGTGAAAGCAGGTCTGAGTGTTATTGTTACCGTTGTATTTTGGCACCTATTTGCTGTCATAACTTTCTTTATGCACGTTTGGTTTTTTTTTTTTTTTTGCTAACAATATTTTCCCTTAAACTAGATTTATAGTATCAGGTCTGTTCATACCTTAAACGGGGAAACATCTTAGACAAAACCCTATGTATCTGTGACTCTCTGGGGCTACCACTTTGTCCTTTTTCAACGGGACTGTGGGCTAAACATCGAGGGGAAGGATCTTACTGTGGGTCTATCAATTTTGTAGCATTTTTATTGACTTTATGACTATTTGTATATGCTTTGGTGTAATTTCTATGTGTTGTGAAGAAATTTTAGATGATAATTAAAATTTCTCTTGAAATTAATCAGCGTGTTGGTCAGCTCGTTCTAGAATATTTATATAAGCATTTGTTATAGTTTTCCCACGTCTGTGTGTCTACCTGTCGTCACTTGAATGTGCGTGCACGTGAGTGGATATATATATATTTAATGTATATGTGTTAGACTGTCTGACTACTTTAGATCTGTCGTAGAAGATAGGCGAGAGAGAGAGAGAGAGAGAGAGAGAGAGAGAAGATTTCCCGCTCTCAGAGACAGCCTCTATCACTATTCTACCACCTCACTCGTGGAAATCTATTTTGTATTTCTATCTTACACTGTGACTATCACTCATTCCAACCTATTCAGAAGGGACCAACCCAAGTCTTAATTCTCCTATCAAAAATCTACGACAATCCTCAAAAAATGAACTCTTTACTCCACTATCAAGCTCCATTTCTTCGATAAATGCTCTGTTTGAGAGGCCAATTGCCAGTATACTGTCATCATGCTGCACCCCACGATCACTAAATTTGATATAGGCCTACCTCAAGTCAACAACCTGTTTAACATAATTCATCTCCACAAATTTAACTAAAAATGTTCTAAGCAATCTGTCCATTTCCTCCATCATGCCACCAATCTGCGACTCATCTGTTTGAAAGAGTTTATTAAACTTTTTTAACAGTGGCAGAATGAAACTCAGAAGACGATGGGTCAGCTGGGTTAGTGGTGCTTTTAAAAGTCTATGGATGTTTTGGACTCTGCCAAGCTTTTCCACATCATTGTGGCTTTCAAAATAAGATGAGAGAGCTGTATACTGGTTAGTAATTCTATCCACTACCTTCTGCAATGACAGCCAGCGAGTCTGACAATGTGTTATGTCTAAATATCATAACATTGGTTGTATACGATCACTTCCTGGTTTGTTGTTTATAGACGGTTGTCATGAGTTTCCGGAAGTGACGTCTTGACTTCTGCTAAAAGATATTGGCAGACGTGGGCTTGTTAATCTGGAACACGAACGCGTCTCTGCAGCGCATTCCGCTTGTGTCTTTTGACCAGTATGCATGGCGTGTGTCCGCTGGACTAGATTTCAGAGTATGTCCTTCGTTGGAGTAATATGATTATCACACCTGCAAGATGTATATTACCATCATTGCCTTATGCATGCATTAACTATATAATGTCAGTTTAGGGTTAAGCAGAGTGTGTGGAATTCTTGTGCACGTAAGCTGACTGTTCCATTAAACTGAAAGTATCCAAATCAAGGACAGTAGAGACATGTGCTTAGAAAAGCTTCGATGTCGAATCCTATTCAATATGGAGTATATGTTAATAAATGTGTGAACTGTAAAAAGCAGTTAGGCCTTATTGACTGAGTACCTGTGGTGCGGGCCAGGGAGTATTGAATGAATGGCCATGTTTAATATTTCATAACTACTACAATGGAATCTATGAGGATAACCCTGGAAGGGAACTCAGCAGGCCAAGCTTTATAATAAAGAGTGTCCAAGCATTGAGTCTAAGGCACCTATAGTACAGGACGTCTGGTGGACTGTTCCTGAGAAACATAAATAATATAATATAAATTATCCCCGCATCATTCTTGGGGGCCAAGCTAAAGAAAGCAGAAGCCTAAAATTAGAAGTCGAGGACTTTTTTCAAGATGGCGACACTGATCGTCTGCCTGAATATTTCAAGCATGGAAGGGATTTGCAGCTATGATATCAATTAACGTGCCTCAAAGTGTCACTAATACACAAAAGTGACTTGCTCATGGATATAAGTCAAATGAATTGACTGTTTAATGTAAATTTTCAAGGATTTTATCAAGAAACATGGACCAGAGCGATGTCCGTCATATGTCATTATGAACCAATCCTAGGCCTAACCAGAGCCTAAAGTTACAGAACATCACTGTATTCCTTGCTTGGAGAAATCTCAAGGAGGATTTTTTTTTGTGGCAACAGATAAGTAGATTTATCGTTACATACAGCTTGACTGTAGATAATATCTGTTGGCCTGAATTATAATTTCACAAATTATTGTTTTCATTATGTCAGTGTGTTTGTAACTAGCGGGAGGCTGGTGGGACTCGGTTTTCTTAATTTTTTTCCGCTACAGCTAGGTTAAATGAGAAAATCGAGCGTTCTGTAGGTCTGTATCTGTGTAATTCATATTGAGGAGCCAGTATATTTTGCTGGTTTGATAAAAATACTGCCTCATTTGAATTTAGCAGATCCATTTCTGTCTAGTTGTAAAGTCATGTTTACATATTGTTTGTTATCATAAGTCCTGTCATTGTTATATTTTATTAAGTTTGCTACATTATTGTTTGTAAGATTGTCCATTCTTCCCTTACTATCATTTAGTTCATAGATGTTATAAGTGTTGGGATACGCGTCTTGTCTTGTTCTATTGTCATAGAGCATTATTATAATTTATTGTTATATACATTTCATATTAACTCCTTGGTTTAAACATTTGTATTTCCTTTAGTTGCTCTAACCCTGTCTTCTTGTCATTGCTTGTTGTAGTTATTATTTTTGTCCCTGCTCCATATTGTATATTTGACTAACATCTATATTATTGCATTTATAGACTGATGTGAGATTGGTGGATTGAATATTGAATATTTGTCTGACATATTCATATATATAAAAGTTTAAATATTGTGCATATACTGAGAATCACAATAATAAGAAACCATGACTTCATTAAAGGATTTATTGAAGATTGGTAAAGAATTTAATTTGGAAGGTGAAGCATTGCAAGCCTATGTGGATAAAGAGATAAAGAGACAAGAAGATCTCAGGAAAGAAGAATTATTGGAAAAAAGGAGACAAGAAGAACTCCATAAAGAAGAATTAATTGAAAAAAGGAGACAAGAGGAACTCTACAAACAAGAAATGGAAATAGAAATAGCTGAAAAAAGGAGATCAGAAGAATTGGCTCTTGAAATAGAAAACTTGGAAAACCCAGATTGAGAAAAACAGGACAAGAGCAAGGCAGAGAATGGCAATCATGAAAAAACTTGCTGGCACGAGTTGGGGAGCAGATGAGAGAGTACTGGAGAAGCTATATACTGGGCGAGTGAGACCAGTCCTGGAGTATGGCATTGCAGCATGGTCAACGGCAGCCAAGTCAAACTTTGACAAAATAAACAGAACCCAAAACCAAGCAATGAGAATCATAACAGGGGGCATGAAGTCAACGCCCATAAAAGAGTTGGAAAGGATTGCTCACCTCCAGCCTATGGAGGATAGAAGAGATAGCAGAGCCCAGCAACAAGCCGAGAAATTCAGGAGGCTGATAGACCACCCAATGCACCAGAGAATAAATGGACTTGGAAGGGGAAGACTGAAGCGAAGCAACTTTGTAGAGACAGTCAAAACAAAGATGACAGCAGACCCCATTAATGCAATGTCAACAGCTGCGCCAGTGTGTACTGCACACGGGCTGCCGGTTTGGAACCGGCAGTGCTTCCCTGGGGTGATGGAAAACATTCCTGGTATTGAGAGAGGGAACAGCCAAAATGAAACAGAGGGGGGAGTCCTGGCCACAAAATATGTAGAGAAACATTGCCCAAGCGGCGCCTGGGTCCGTGCGTGCACAGATGGATCGGCAACTAATGCAACAGAAGATGGGGGTGGAGGAGCCTTCCTGAGCTTAAGCAATGGCACACAAAAGAAGATAGCGGTCGCAACAGGGAAATTTTCGGCTGGCTTCAGAGCGGAGGCGGAGGCCTTAAAGACTGCATCGGAGGTTCTGGTGGCAGGGGAGGGCTCAGAGAGACCAGTGGCTATCTTCTTGGGTGCGCTGTCGGTGATTACAACATTGAAGGGTCGAAGTAATGCTGAGCTGGATGACCTGGGAGTGACACTTCGCGGGCTGTGGCAGCAGTACAGGAGAGTTGTGATGCAGTGGATCCCTTCTCGCTGCAACATCCCTGGAAATGAGGAGGCTGACAGATTGGCAAAGGAAGGGGGAAAACTTCCTCAACTTGACACAAATATAACCTATGAGGAGTCCGGGAGTTTTATCAAGCGCAGATGCAGGCACAAGTGGGAAGAAGAGCATCCAGGCCACACAATGAATGATCCTTATTGCCAGCTCAGCAGAAGAGAACAGGTGGTAATCTTCAGACTTCGCACAGGTCATAACAGATTGAGATACCAACTATTCAACAGGTTAAAGATAGGAACTACTGATGAGTGTGACTGTGGCACCGATAAAATGACTGCCGAACATCTGCTTCAAAGGTGCCCAACATATGAGGAACAGAGAAAACGCATATGGCCATCACCAGTACCATTCCTGGAGAAAATCTACGGAGATATCAACAGCCTCAGGCTAACCACTGCTTTCTTTGAACTTATTCAAGTTGAAATCTGAGGGTGAACGAAGAAGAAGAAGAAAATAGAAAAATTAGCCTATGCTAGATCTCAAGAGGGTAAAGCTCAAGAGGAGATAAAATCTCAACAAGCTATAAGATTAGCTGAGATTGAACTTGAAAAACTAAAATTACAACAACCACTGTTGCATCCTGGGGTAGGTGAAGATAAAAATAAAGATCATACTACTGCCATAAGGATTAATCTGCCAAAATTCAATGCGTCCATAGACGACATTTCATGCTTCTTAAATAGATTCCAAACTTATTGAGAAGAATGTAAGATTGACAAATCTACTTGGACCTGTAGACTTATGAATTTATTGGTAGGTGAACCATTAACTGTAGTCTCCACTTTGGATGACCAAACCAGAAAAGATTATGAAGCTGTTAAATTGATTTTATTGCAGAGGTATCAATTAGATGATGAGGGTTACAGACAGAAATTTCGTTCTTTGTACCCTGATTCTGGAAAAAACTTCACTGAATTTATTTCAGCTGTTAAATTAAATTTTTCTAGATGGATTGAATTATCCAAAAACTGAGAAAACTTTTGAGGGATTGTCAGATTTAATTCTAAGAGACAAAGTTTTGTCATCAGTTAGTACTGATTTTCTTGCATTCTTACAGGAAAGAAAACCTGAGAATCTGACTAAACTACAAACTTTAGGACGTCAATATCAAGTAGCACATCCTAACAGAGTATTGAGCAAAAACAATGTTAAGGATTCATTACCAGCTGCATCTGCTAGGTCATTTCAGGACAATGCACCTAGATACAGATCAAACAGTATGATAGGAATCAAAGATTTAATCCATCACATAATTACAGCAAGAACAGTGGTAGATACAATTTTAATAAACATCAACCTCAAAGAAATTTTAATTCAAATGAAGAAGAACATTTTTATCCACAAACCTCTTTTAGATCAAATAATTGGCAAAATAGAGGAGGATATAACCCTAAACAAAATAGAGGTCAAAAATCTTTTTACAGAGGTAATGATCAAAATTCACAGAATAAAAGATCCTATCATAACAATACTACCAGGCAACCGAGAGGCCCCGAACGTACTAATGCTGTAGTGCATGATAATGATCATAACCTTGATGCTATAGTAACACATGCAAATTCATGCAGTGTGGATTTATCAAATAGTGACAATTGTACTAATTGCAATTCTTTATTTCAGCCTCAAGGAGTCCCAAGGTTATTGTGCGGACATCCCCTTCCAGTCATGTCATCATTTGAAAGTACTGGATCATTAATTTTAAATAAAGGTTTTGTCAATAATCAATTGGTTTCTTTGTTGCGCGATACAGGGGCAACAACTATTGGAGTTCGCCCAGCATTGGTAGATAGGTCTGACTATACAGGAAAACATGTGAAATGCATCACATTTGGAGGAACTGTAGAATATTACCCCACGGCTGAGGTATTCTTTGATACGCCATATTTTACAGGAAGAACACTGGTATGTCTGTTGGAAAATCCAATTGCTGGGATTATTTTAGGAAACATACCTAAATTACATGATTGTTCAAAGGAGGATATCGAGATATGGGAAAAACAACATTTACTTTGTTCAAATGCTGTGACTACTATGGCTCAGGCTCACATGGAGAAGAATCAACACATACCACTTGTTGATGTGTTACCTGAAGATGTAACTGAGGAAAGCACTTCAGAGGAAGACGAAGAAGATGATAATGATAATGATGATGAAAATCATCATCAACAGAAGAATAATGATGATATTCAGATAATGGATGATGTCAATACTAATAATGATACTGTATTTCAGATGGAGCTCATTGATAAGGAAACCTTCATACAAAGGCAAAAAGACGATATTTCTTTAAGAAAATTTTTTCATATTGCTCATTTAAATGATGTAATGGTAGATGACAATGCTAAACACTGGTATACTATAAAGAATGGGATATTAGTAAGAAACTATCAAGATGCTAATTCCTTAAAGAAACAGATTATGGTATTATGGTACCAGCTTGTTTTCGTCCATTTGTCTTAAGACACGCACATGACATTGAATGTGCTGGACATTTAGGTGTTGCTAGAACCAAGCAAAGAGTGTTGGCCAACTTCTTTTGGCCTGGCATTACAAAAGACGTAAAACTATTTTGTCGTACGTGTACCACTTGCCAAAGCTTGGCAATTAAAAAACCAAAACATGATGCTCCTATTCAGGCATCTGACATATCTTTGGGGCCCTTCGCAAAGATGGCCATCGATATTATTGGCCCTTTAAAGGTTACATCAGCCAGAGGTCATCAATATGTTTTGACCTGCATTGATATGTGCACACGCTGGCCGGAAGCCATACCAATAAAAACCATTACTACAGTAGATCCTGCTGATGCACTATTTTTGATTTTTAGCCGTATAGGTTTCCCTGAGAACATTTTATCTGATAGAGGAAGTCAGTTAGTTTCTGATGCTATGAAACAGGTTATGAATATGTTTGGGATTGAGAGATCCCTTAGCTCAATTTATCACCCACAATCTAACGGGAAAATAGAAGTTCTCAATAGATCCATAAAACAAATGTTACATAAGGTTACCATTAAATATCCACAAAATTGGGACAGAGTTCTCCCCGCTATTTTATTTGCTTACAGGGAAATTAAAAATAAACATACAGGCTTTAGTCCATTCGAGTTGGTTTTTGGTGCCAAACCAAGAGGCCCAATGTCAATATTAAAACAACTATTAATTGGAGCTGAGATGAATGAAGAGGTTCAAACCTCAAACCAATATGTCATCAACCTAAGGAAAAAATAATAGACGCATGCCAAATTCCAAAAACTCATCGGAAAAGGCAAAACTGAGAGCGAGGTTATTTCTTAACCAAAACCGCAAATTACGCCAACTGTGGCCTGATGATGAAGCATACGTACTATTACCCAAGAAAGATAACAAACTATTGGTGTCATGGAGAGAACCTTACAGGATTGTGGAGAAACTGTCTGATGTTGATTATAATATTTCAGTAGATGGAAAAGAAAAAAACTTTTCATATCAATATGTTACAGCAGTTTCATACACGTCCACCACATCTTAGACCAGTCTTTGAAGCTCTTGATGAATCTGTCACTCGTCACTCTTCTTTGGCTGTGATACAGGAGGAAAATTCTGATTTGACTAATGGAAATGAGTCACTCTTAGTGTCACCTAGTATTCACTTTTTAGCTACTGAAAGTTGGAAAGATGTATCCATATCTCCAACGCTGTCTTCGGTTCAGAAAGATCAGGCTACTCAATTGTTACTGTCTTTTGCTGATGTCCTTACTGATGTGCCAGGACATACCGATATCATCGAACATGATATAGTTCTTACTGATTTTCAACCTATTAAGTTGAAACCCTATCCTATACCTATACACGTACAGACTCAAGTGAATGAGGAATTAGAACAGATGGTGAAATTAAACGTCATTTCTCCATCTCATTCCCCTTACAGTTTTCCGATGGTCTTGATTCGGAAAAAAGATAAATCTATACTCATATGCATAGATTTTAGACGTTTAAATTCTGAGACCATAAATGACGCTGAACCACTCCCAATGTTAGAGTCTTTATTAGACAGGTTAGCTTCGGCTACATTCTTTTCTAAATTTGATCTTTCTAAAGGCTATTGGCAAGTGCCATTAACGGAGAAATCCAAGCCTTATACTGCCTTTGCTACGCCATTAGGTTTATTTGAATTCAATTATGTCTTTTGGCTTAGTAAACGCGCCTGCGACCTTCGTTCGCATGATGCGAAGACTCTTTTCCGATAGAGAAGATCTTATTACCTGTATAGATGACATTTGTCTCTTTCATCAATCATGGGATGAACATGTAAAGGGTATTCAGTCCTTACTTCACACTTTACGTCTCCATAATTTAACTGCACGTCCATCTAAAATTAAAGTTGGATTTCGGGAGATTTCATTTTTAGGATATAAAGTAGGAGGAGGTTTCTTGAAAACTGACGATACTACTATCTCTAGAATTCTAAACCTTGATGTGCCCAAAACAAAAAAAAAAACAGGTTAGGAGTATTCTCGATTTACTCAATTTTTATCGAAAATGTATCCCTAATTTTTCTGAAATTACATCTGTTTTATCGTCACTTGTGAAAAAACATTAACCCAATAGAGTTATATGCAGCCATGATTGTTATGTTGCGTTAAATATACTGAAACAAATGTTTTCAAAAATGCCTATCTTGAGATTGCCTGATCCTGCCAAACATTTTACCCTCAGAGTCGACG
Organism: Oreohelix idahoensis; assembly: GCA_024509875.1. Classification (NCBI taxonomy): domain Eukaryota; kingdom Metazoa; phylum Mollusca; class Gastropoda; order Stylommatophora; family Oreohelicidae; genus Oreohelix; species Oreohelix idahoensis. The sequence continues at coordinate 131,648 of JAMPIV010002216.1, forward strand.
CCTCAAAATCCTCGATTGGAGGTTCGTTGTTGCAGGAATGGAATGGCTGTCTGCATCCCACATTCTATGTCAGTAGAAAGCTAACGCCTACGGAGCAGAGGTACCCCATTATTGAGAGGGAGCTGTTGGTGGTGGTATTTTGCTTTTCCAAACTACAGCACTACTTGCTGGGAGCAAGTTTTACACTAGAGACTGACCAGAGAGCCTTATCGTATTTGAAAACAGCACGCTTCAAAAACGAAAGAGCTGCCCGTGCCTCTCTGGCTCTCCAACCCTATGAATACCAGATAAAGCCTATCAAGGGAAGCGTCAATGTCATAGCCGATGTGTTGTCTTGCTGTGTGAAACATCCACTGGTTGACGAATCAAATTCTGCTTCAACACATTTATAATGACCAAACCTGCGTTATGTTGCTGTTGACAATTCAGAACTATGACGCAACTTTAACGTGAGATCAACTGCTACATAGACCATCCAGTAACAAGAGTGGTACATACTTCAGAAAATTTGCTGCCACAGTGCTTCGTCATGTACAGAAACAATCTGCTAAACTACAAACAGTATGCCAAGCATCATGATGATGATGTTTTTTCGTATAACCTACGTCGACTAAGATATTAAATCCTTTGCCATGTGGTTACTAATAAGATTATTCCAGAACTATACTACTTTACTACATACAGTTTATAGAATGACTATTTTCCGGATATAATGGCAATGCGATTTATTCCAGACAAATTCCGTGAATTATTCAATAATTGTTCCTTTAAAATGGACTGCTACTTGCATAAAAAGGGAAACAACTAGAAAATGCCGATGTCTGAAAATTCAAAGGGGACATAACAAAATAAATGTTTCATTTCAACTTGGACTTTGATAATGTAGGATACAGAATGAATAACAGTGACTTTCAATTCTAGTCCTATTGCTGGGAAGACAAACATGGACAGTTGAAATACATGGAACTTATATATTGCAGTGAACTTCTTTGTTACTACAGATGAAAATGACTTTGCATCGTCGAAAATAATCTACAAATGCGTGAGAATTGTGATCTATGAACTTGTGTTTGAAAATACGTGATTGAAAAATGAACGTCTTGCAATAATCACTATTGACATTAAATAATTAATATAATTAATTACTGGATATAATTTTCATTCATCTAAACCACAAGAGGTTACATACAAAGTGTAATGAGGTAATTTAAAGTGTTCATATATTACTTAATATATTTTCACATTGCAGTGTATTAACATGATCAGTCATCCCATCAGACTACATGCATACAGATAATCATAACTATTTTGACATAATGTCGCAGTCACTCATTATGAATTGATTTGTCTGCCTCATATGATCTATTATGTCATTGATTGCTAATTATGCATGTCATTGATAAATAGGGAGACTTACATGACTGACATGACATAGGGTGTTTGTTGACATGAGTGTATGAGTGCCTTGACTGACACATATTGACATTTTTTTTTCGCACTGCCCTTTTATTAATATGGTGACCTCACAGTAGTGTCAAAAGAGATGTCTCTGAAATAGACAATGGGTTTAGTGATCTCATTACTGGATTCCACACCTTGTGTGTCTAATTGTCGATTGTAGAGTACGCATCTTCGTGCTATATCAATGGGGACAGTTGTAGGAGGTTCAGGTGTCACCTGGTTACTCCAGTGATTTTATGGATTTGCAATGGAAATAATGAAAAGTTCCTTTTCATTATTTTTCTGCAGGGGGGAGTAAATGTTATGTCTAAATATCATAACATTGGTTGTATACGATCACTTCCTGGTTTGTTGTTTATAGACGGTTGTCATGAGTTTCCGGAAGTGACGTCTTGACTTCTGCTCAAAGATATTGGCAGACGTGGGCTTGTTAATCTGGAACACAAACGCGTCTCTGCAGCGCATTCCGCTTGTATCTTTTGACCAGCATGCATGGCGTGTGTCCGTTAGGACTAGATTTCAGAGTATGTCCTTCGTTGGAGGAATACGATTATCACACCTGCAAGATGTATATTACCATCACTGCCTTATGCATGCATTAACTATATAATGTCAGTTTAGCTTAAGCAGAGTGTGGAATTCTTGTGCACGTAAGTTGACTGTTCCATTAAACTGAAAGTATCCAAATCAAGGACAGTAGAGACATGTGCTTAGAAAAGCTTCGATGTCGAATCCTATTCAATATGGAGTATATGTTAATAAATGTGTGAACTGTAAAAAGCAGTTAGGCCTTATTGACTGAGTACCTGTGGTGCGGGCCAGGGAGTATTGAATGAATGGCCATGTTTAATATTTCATAACTACTACAATGGAATCTATGAGGATAACCCTGGAAAGGAACTCAGCAGGCCAAGATTTATAATAAAGAGTGTCCAAGCATTGAGTCTAAGGCACCTATAGTACAGGACGTCTGGTGGACTGTTCCTGAGAAACATAAATAATATAATATAAATTATCCCCGCATCACAATGTTTAAGAATATTCAGGTCATCTGCTTCTGTGAATAGTTGGAACTCCTTATAAGCCTTTCGTCGTTTTGAGCTGTGCTCAAAAAGATAGTACATGTCTAACAAAAGGTCTTCTACTGGCACAGTCAACTGTTTGATTCCATCTTGTGCACATAAGTTTGCAAGGTGGCAAATGCACCCAATACTAAAAACATAAGGGTTCCTCTGCTTGATCCTAGTAAGTTTGATTTCCCCACCATGACATTGCAGTCGTCACTAGCAAAGCCGATGCAATTTTTCCATGGAATATGAAATTTTGTGAACAGATTATCAACATCACTGAATATCGCCTCACTGGTTCCACCACTGCATACAGGCATGTTCAACAATCTCGTTCTTGGTCCCAATCCTTCTTCAAAAACTCTCACCTTAATAGCTAACCGCTTCTCTGTTTTCTTGTCATTTGATTCATCAACCATTAATGAGAAGGGTGTTTCCCTGCACAGCTTTATCACTGGTTCTGTTGCAAATGGAGCCAGGCAGTTTTTAATGATAAGTGTTGTCTTGGTCCTCTTCGACTGGAACTTTCTGGCAATATCACTGTCAGGAAACATTACAGACGCCAAGTCACAAAAGTGATCAGCAACAGATGCAGTTAAGTTATGCTGGGCAATGAAATTGGCAAATAAAACTTCAGCTCTTATAATGCCACCCTCTTCCTGCTTTGGGTGGGCAAAAAAGGTCTTAATAGATGCCCCCTTCTTCATTGCAAACATTTGTTAATGCAATTTCGATTTAAAATGTACTTTCAGATCATATAACCCTGAAGCTACTACTTTGATATCTTTGCTGCATTATCTACAAAAAGCATGGGTTGATCCTAACTTGGATGCATCTACAATGCCAGGAAGAGTTTAACCCATTCGACCTGAAACTTACCATAACCTGCAAGCTTTTGTTTCTTTGAATTAGGCTCAGCCATCATTCAGTGGATGAAATATTTCAACTAATAATCTTTGTAGACGAAGAGAATGATTAAAAAATACAACGAACAAAGCAAACGGCTAACAGCAAAGAAAAAATAAAAATAAACAAAATTATGAAAAGAATATCAAATCTAGGAAGAAAAAACGTACCACCAAAAATTTACAAAATTATTATTTACGAGTTGGTAGCCTAGGCCAGTGATAACAGATTGCCACTTTATTAAAAAATAAAGCAGCGAATCTCGAGAGCTGGCATAAAGTAGGCCTACTCAATGCAAATAAACTTTTTTTCTAGTTATGTAGGGCCTACACAGAATATTATGACAATTTATCGGAAATATATTGAGGGGCAAGATGTAGGCTTAACTGGAAAGATTAAGGCAGCGATTAAATTGCAACAAAGCAAAACAAGAGCAATATTTAACCAAGTTATAAATACTTAGCTTTTTAAAACAAAATGGCGTCGTTGATAACAGGTAACTTTAAAAATACGTGATGTCTCGCAGAAAACCGAAAGCGTTTGAGGCCGAATTCAAAGTGTTTGCCGAATTCTTGGGTATAAAAGGATTTAGTTGGTTGCTAGGAGAGACCTCAGTTTAAAAACGAACGCCAAGATTTCCGGAATTAAAAATATAAAAAAATTGGTTAAAAAAAACCTGGGCTAGAAAATATTTTCTGATTTAAAATTAAAAAAAACTTGGGTTGGACAATTTTTTTAGAATTAAAAAAAAAAAATTGGGGGGGAGAAAAATCCGTACAACGAGTCTGTACGGCCGTACACTGCTAAAAGTATCAAAAATCCGTACATTGTAAGAAAAATTCGTACAGGTTGACAGGTATGAAATAGATTATGGAAGTATAATATTTGACTCTGCTGCACACAGTAACAAGATTAAATTAGACAGAATTCAGCATCAGGCTTTATGTAGAATAGCAGGTGCAATCAGATCAACATCAATGGGAGCTATAGAGGTGGCTTTAGGAATCATACCCTTAGAATTACGGAAAAAGGAGTTAAGACTAAATTACATGAACAGAGTTATGTTAGATAAGTCTCACCCAGCACATACAGCTTTTACCAGATGCCAACAAACAACTCAGGCCAAGCCACTAGATACCCTACAGGATGGAAGTGTATGGAGGAAATTGTCCATCTGGGTACATTAATTACATCAATTAATAACAGTTGTGAATACAAGCCAGTGATTCCGCCCTGGGAGATCAAGAAACCAGACACGGACTACCACCTAGCAGAAATACTTAAGAAAACAAATAATATAGAAAATATTAAAAACACAGCCAATAAATATATACAACAAATATCAAAAGACAGCATTACTGTGTACACAGATGGATTCAAGGGGGAGGATGGCAAATTGGGGATAGGAATATATACTACTCGTTAAAAGTCAAGGGCCACCCTATTATTTTCAATACACTTTTATATAAGCGCATAGAATGATTAAATGAAGGAAGTTTTTAGTAAAAATGGGTGCAATATCTTCCTCTGACAGTCCTCTATGCACGTTAAGCATAAAAACAACTCACCGACAATCATGATGATCACGTGCAATTTGGTTTGCTGACCATACATTCACATTTTTAATCTGTTTTTTCAAACTTCCGTACAACCAAACAGGTGAAGTAATCGTGCTGATTGACATTCCACGTGCAAAGGCGACTTTTCGTGAACAGAGTTCACTCTTAATTTGTTTTACAATCAGCAGACTTAGGGTAGTTTCATCCCTTTCAAAAACCATGCCACAGAGAAGAAGTCTTGACACCTTACAAAGAATGAGGGCTATAGCGTGGGTTGAAAGTGGTTTATCTGTCCGTGGCGTTGCTAGACGGCTTGCAGTGTCACACTCTACTATCCAAAGAATTTTGGAGAGATTTCAGGCCACAGGAAGTGTGGAGGATCGCCACCGGCCACGTCGAGCTAGATGCACCAATAGACATGATGACCGGTACCTCTTGTTGTCAGTCCTGTGCCATCGAACAGTGACTTGTTCCACTCTAACATGTCAGCTGAGACACACAGTAAACTTTAATGTCAGTCAAAGCACCATTCGCAGACGTTTACATGAATTTGGACTGGCTGCTCGACGTCCTGCAGTCAGAATCCCTCTTATTCCTGCTCATCGCAGAGCCCGTGTTGCTTGGTGTCGCGAGCACATCCGATGGACAAGGCAACAATGGAGTCAAGTTCTCTTTACTGATGAATCTCGCTTCACTGTGTCATTCAATGATGGCAGGATTCGAGTTTGGAGACGACCAGGAGAGCGATTTACTGATGACACAATTCGAGAGGTGGATCGTAATGGTAGGGGTTCTGTCATGGTCTGGGGAGGCTTCTACAAACACGGCAGGACCCCACTCTACATCATCCAAGGCAACTTGACCGGCCCAAGATTTTAGAACGAAATCTTGAGACGAATTGTTCAGCCTGCTCTGGAGGCCATAGGTGGTAATGCCATCCTCCAAGATGATAACGCTCGACCCCATCGAGCTTGTGTGGTGAATGAGTTTATTCAGCAACATGGGATCATCAGGATGGCGTGGCCAGCTCATTCACCTGACCTTTCTCCGATTGAGCACCTCTGGAATGTCCTTGGTCAAGATTGTCAACAAATCACCCCCTGCCAATGGATGTTGCACAGCTGCCTGCATTTCTGCTTCAGGAATGGCAAGCTGTTCCTCAGGATACTCTTCGGACCCTTGTGGACTCGATGCGTCCACGCTGTCTTGAATGCCTTGCTGCAAACGGTGGTCATATCCGATTTTGAAATGTCTATTTGTCCAATATCTATTGTGTGACTTTTGAAAAGGCGGGTGACACACTTCACAGCTTCATTGCATTTGAGTGTGTGTTTCCATTTCTTTACGTGACATGTCAATTTGGTGTTCAATAAATGCCGTTTTAACTGATACCAATTACGTTTATATCAGATTTGTTTTATGGTTTCAACCAAGGTTTTTCTAAGTTGCCCTTGACTTTTGACGAGTAGTATATATTCCAATATCTTCTTCTTTGATCCTTAGCCGCCGACCGTCAAAGCAGTCAGTGGCCATTACGCCTGGTGGCGTCTTGTAGGTCAACAACAAATTGATTCCACTCTGCTCGGTCGGTGTCATTCTTCGTACAGTGCCCCAACTCTGGTTCATATCTCGCATCTCAGCCTCCACAGTCCTCCGCCAAGTTGTTTTTGGTCGGCCTCTCTTTCGTTTTCCTTCAGGGGTCCATAGCATAGCTGTTCTTGTGATGGCATCGTGGTCTCTTCTGAGGACATGACCAACCCAGCTCCAGCGTCTGCCAGCTATGATGGTGTGCATGTCCTCTTGCTTGCTCCGAGTAAGCAGATCTTGGTTGGTGATGGTATTCGGCCAAAAGATTCGGAGAATTTTTCTTAGGCATGTTGTGTGAAAAGAGGACAATCTCGACACCTCCCTCTCTGCAACTCTCCAGCCCTCCGCGCCATAGAGAAGCACAGAAAGCACACAGCTCCGACACAATCCCAATCCTGTGCCTGTGCCTCACCGAGAGGACCCCCAGACGCTGCCCAGACCAAAAAAGGCTGCTCCCGCTCTGTTCACTCTGCCGTTGATGTCTCTGCCCGCTCCGCCGTCTGGCGTTACCATGCACCCCAGGTATGCGAAGGCATCTGTCTGTTCCAGCCGCTGATTCCCCACTGACATGGGCCGAGGGTTGCCCATACCGAGCGCCACGACCCCCGTCTTCTCTAGGCTGATGTCCAAGCCCACCCTCTGGCGACCCCCACCAAGTCCATCCGTTTCTTCCCGGATGTGTTGATGTGAATGTGCCAGCAGTGCAATGTCACCTGCATACTCCAGATCCTCCAATGCAGAAAACGCAGTCCATCCCACTTCTCCCGGACTGCCCTCCGCCGTCCGGCGTACCACCCAGTCCACGACTGCCAAAAATAGAGTGGCCGATAAGGGGCATCTCTGCCGCACCCCCGCCCCACCCCAAAGGCCAGGCTGCCCTGCCCAACGCCACACGCAAAGTTGGCACAAAGGTCTTTCTCGATTGACACCATGCAGCCTGGAATTCCACAAGCCCTCAGTACCCTCCACAAACTGCCATTATGCATACTGTCCAAAGCCCTCTCAAAATCAACGAAATCAATGTACAGCTGTCTCCGCCACCCCGAGCACTGCTCTATAATGCCCCCGAGGGTAAATATATGACCTACACATCTTCTGTTCCCTCCAAATCCTGCCCGCCCCCTCCTCAGCCCGTGGTCCACCGCCTCCGAGATTCTCTGTACAACCATCCTGCCTAGTATCTCGCTGGGAACCGAGAGAAGAGTCACTCCTCTCCAACTATTGCAGTCCGCAAGATCTCTTCCCCCCCCCCTTTCCCCCTTTGGGCAATTTGACAATTATTCCCTTTCTCCACTCTGTTGGTGTTGTCCCTGTTTTCCAGACTTGTGCAAACAGTGGTTCTAATAGCTCCGCCGCCAGCTCTGGGTCTGTCCCAAACAGCTCTGCATTTAAGTTATCATGACCAGGAGCCTCTCCATTCTCCAACCCCTTGATTGCTGTGATAATTTCTTCTTTTCGCGGGATGTCTCTATTAACATCTAGATCGTTTTCAGCCTCATGAACATTCAATTGTGTCTCCGGTGGCCCCCACCCAGAGCCTCTCCGAAATGCTCTGCCCACCCCGCCTCCCGTCCCTCTACTGCCGTGACGAGACCTCCGTGCCCATCTCCCACCAACGCAATATCGTTTGCACCCCGTTCTCCACTGGTGATCTCAGCCATTTTGTATACCGTGCTTTGTTCATCCCTCAGTGCCGCCTCTTCTGCCTGTCTTGCAAGGTCATCCAGAAATGTCCTTTTGTTAGCACGGGTTTGACGTTTAACTTCATTGTCCAGCTGACTGTACTGTTCACTATATATTGCCTTTAACCTGGGAGACTTAGCTTCTGTTTTCTTTCTTTTCATTTCTGTTCTCTTCGCTATGGTGTTTAGCGTATCTGGTGTTATCCAGTCTTGGCTCTTTCTTTCCTGGAATCCCAAGCATGACTTGCTGCTTTCCTTGTATATTGTTGAGATGGTGTTGAATCTCTGGTCAACATATCGGTCTTTGTTCTTTCCTGGCTTTTGATAATCTCATAATATTCCAATATGGAAAATGGCAAAAGAATATAGCATCACGGAAAATTCATTCATTTTCACTGCAGAGATGGTGGCAATACTAAAAGCACTAGAAATATTCTCGAATAACCCTCCCAAAAAAATTAACAGTTTTAACTGACTCTCTTTCAACAATTAAAGCACTTAGAAACTTACGAGAATGTAGTAGACCTGATATAGCAGAGGAGATATTTCTGGCTACTACATACTTATATTCCAGAGGATGTTCAGTCTTAATTGCTTGGATACTGATATGAGTAAATATCATATCATGTTTTGTATTCGATCACTTCCTGATATATATTGTTTACACACGGTATCCCGTGGTTGCAGGAAGTGACGTCTTGACTCCTGCTTTGAATTGACAGCAGACGTGAGTTTTGATTTGGGACAAGCTAGCGTCTCTAACCGGCAGTCTGCTTGTGTCGTTTGACCAGTATGCAAGGAATGTGTCCAGTAGGACCTGCTTTTAAAATGTGTTAATTGCCTTTGGGCATCTTTATATTTCACCTGCAAGATCGATTACCATCACTGCCTTATGCTTTCATTAACAGTATAATGTCAGATTAGTCTTAGCAGTGTGTATGGAATTCTTGGGCACGTAAGTTGACTGTTCTATTAAAACTGAGAGTATCAGAATCAAGGACAGTAGAGACATGTGCTAGTAAAAGCTACGATGTCATATCATACTCAAATGGAGTAATGTGTTAATAAATATTTGTGAATCGTGCCAAGAAGTTAGGCCTTGTTACTGAGTACCTGAGGTGCGGGCCAGGGAGATTGTGTGTGACTGGCCATATCTTAAATATATATTATAATTCCTGAAACGGAATATGCAAGGAGAACCCTGGAGGGTATTCAGCAGGCCACTGTATTAAGGAGTGTCAAGCCTGAAGTCTAATGCACTCTTACCACAGGACGTCGGGAGGACGGTTCCTGAAATAATAAACATTCTTAAAATTTACCCGTACCAGTTTCTGGGGGCCAAGCCATTGGATGCCTTACAAGCCTAAGAGCGCCTAACGAATCTAGGACTATTTTTTCAAAATGGCGGCACGAATCGTCTGCCAAAAGTTTTTATGAATGGAAGGGATTTCCATCATCATGAATGTGCCTCAAGTTGTCACTAAGTTATAAAAGTGACCTATTATTACACAGAAGTCATAGGAACTGACTATCTTCATTCAAGAAGCAAGTATTTTATCAAAAATCATGGACCATATCGATGTCCTTCGATGTCAGCATGAAGCAATTCTAAGCCTAACCAAATACTAGGCTACAATCATCACTACATCCTTCCTTGTCGAAGTCTCAAGAGGGATTGTTTTCTTGGCAACAGATAAGTCTATTTATTGTTACATACAGCTTGGCTGTGAATATAATCTGTTTGCCTGATATCTGACTTCACCATATGTGTTTTCATTACGTATTTTTGGTTTTGTAACTAGCGGGCTGGATGGAGGGACTTGGTTTGTGATCATTCAATACCGCGAAAGCTAGGTCGAATGAGCAAATCAAGCGTTCTATAGGGCAGTATCTGTGTGATTCAGATAGAGGACATAGCATACTCTGCTGGTTGTGTAAAAGTTTGCCTCTATTGAATTTAACAGATCCATTTTTGTTAGCTGTGTAGTCATGTTTATCTATTGTTTGTTCTCATAAGTACTGTCATTGTTATATTTTATTTAGTTCGTTGCATTATTGTTTGTAATATTGTCTAGCCTCATCTTACTATCATTCATTTCATAGATGTCATAATTGTTGTGATATGCGTCTTGTCTTGTCTATTTGTAATAGAGCATTAATTTAAATTAATTCATATATATTTTATAGTTATTCCTTTGTTTTCCATTTGTATTTCCTTTAGTTGCTCGAACCCTGTCTTGCTGTTCTTACCTGTTGTGGTTCTATTTTTTTCATTACTCCATATTGTTTAGCTGAATACATCTACTATTGCAATTATAAATTGATCTGAGATTGGTGGAGTGAATATTGAATATAGCTGACATATTCATATACATAAAAGTTAAAATATTGTGTATTATTGATAAACACAAGGTTAAGCAACCATGACTTCATTAAAGGATTTATTGAAGATTGGGAAGGATCTTAATTTGGAAGGTCCAGCTTTGCAAGCTTATATTGATAAAGAAGTAAACAGACAAGAAGAACTTCGCAAAGAGGAATTGGCAGAAAAAAGGAGACAAGAAGAGCTCCATAAAGAAGAATTAAGGAGACAAGAAGAGCTCCGTAAAGAAGAATTGGAGGAAAAAAGGAGATCAGAAGAGTTGGCTCTTGAAAGAGAAAAATTAGCCTATGCCAGATCTCAAGAAGAGAGTAAATCTCAACAAGCTATAAGATTAGCTGAGATTGAACTGGAAAAATTAAAATTACAACCACCACTGTTGCATCCTGGGGTAGGTGAAGATAAAAATAAAGATCATACTACTGCCATAAGGATTAATTTGCCAAAATTTAACGCATCCATAGATGACATTTCATGCTTCCTAAATAGGTTCGAAACTTATTGTGAAGAATATAAGATTGACAAATCTACATGGACATGTAGACTTATGAATTTATTGGTTGGTGAACAATTAACTGTAGTCTCCACTTTGGATGACCAGACTAGAAAGGATTATGAAGCTGTTAAGGTCATTTTATTGCAGAGGTATCAATTAGATGATGAGGGCTATCGTCAGAAATTTCGATCTTTGCACCCTGATTCTGGAAAAGATTTCACTGAATTTATTTCAGCTGTTAAACTGAATTTTTCTAGATGGATTGAACTATCCAAAACTGAAAAAACTTTTGAGGGTTTGTCAGATTTGATTCTAAGAGACAAGGTTTTGTCATCTATTAGTTCTGATTTTCTTGCGTTCCTGCAGGAAAGAAAGCCAGAGAACCTAACTAAATTACAAACCCTAGGACGTCAATATCAAGTTGCACATCCTAATAGAGTATTGAGCAAAAACAATGTAAGGGACTCATTACCAGCTGCATCGGCCAGATCATTCCAAGACAATGCACCTAGGTATAGATCTAACAGCATAGATAGGAATCAAAGATTTAAACCATCACATAATTACAGTCAAAATAGAGGTAGATACAATTTTAATAAATACCAACCTCAAAGACATTGGAATTCATATCAGGAGGATAACTTTTATCCACAAACCTCATTTAAGTCCAATAACTGGCAAAGTAGAGGAGAATATAACTCAAAATCAAATAGAGGTCAGAAATCATTTTATAGAGGAAATGATCAAAATGCAAATAAAAGATCTTATCATAACAATACTTCCAGACAATCAAGAAACACTGAAAGTACCAATGCCATTGTTCATGATAATAATCAGAACCATAATGATATTGTAGCACATGCAAATTCATGCACTGTAGACTTAGCAAATAGTGATAACTGCACTAATTGCAATTCTTTATTTCAGCCTCAAGGAGTGCCAAGATTATTATGCGGACACCCTCTCCCAGTCATGTCATCTTTTGAAAGTACTGGTTCATTGATCTTGAACAGAGGTTTTGTCAATAATAAATTAACATCTTTACTCAGAGACACGGGTACAACCACTGTTGGTGTGCGCAAGGCCTTGGTTGATAAGGTGGATTATACAGGAAAACAAGTGAAATGCATAACTTTTGGTGGAACTGTGGAATATTACCCCACAACAGAGGTATTTTTGGACACACCTTATTTTACAGGACGAACACTGGTATGCCTCTTGGACAATCCAATTGCTGGAATTATTATGGGAAACATACCTAAATTGCATGAATGTACACAGGAAGATATTGAGATATGGGAAAGACAACACTTATTATGTTCAAATGCTGTGACTACCAGAGCTCAGTCTCGCATGGACAATGATCATCACAAACCAGTCATTGATGTGTTACCTGAAGATATAACTGAAGATATCACTTCAGAAGATGAAGAAGAAAAGGAAAATAATGATGATGATATAATTCATTATCAACAGGAAAATAATGATGATATTAAGGTAATGAATGATGTGAATAATGATGATGACAATTTATTTCAGATGGAGCTCATTGATAAGGAAACCTTTATACAAAGACAGAAAGATGATACTTCCTTAAAAATATATTTTCATATTGCTCATTTGAATGATGTAATGATAGATGACTGTGCAAAACACTGGTATACTATCAAAAATGGGATTTTAGTAAGAAACTATCAATTTGCTAATTCCTTAAAGAAACAGATTATGGTACCAGCTTGTTTTCGACCATTCATTTTACGACATGCACATGACATTGAATGTGCAGGACACTTAGGTGTTGCTAGAACAAAACAAAGAGTTTTGTCATATTTTTTTTGGCCAGGAATTACGAAAGACGTCAAATTATTTTGTCGTACATGTACCATCTGCCAAAGTGTAGCAACCAGAAAACCAAAACATGATGCGCCCATTCAAGCATCTGATATTTCTTTGCGTCCCTTCGCAAAGATGGCCATTGACATTATTGGCCCTTTAAAGGTAACATCAGCCAGAGGTCATCAATATGTGTTGACCTGCATAGATATGTGCACACGCTGGCCAGAAGCTATTCCTTTAAAAACCATCACCACGGTAGATATTGCTGATGCATTATTTTTGATTTTCAGTAGAATAGGCTTTCCTGAAAACATCCTGTCTGATAGAGGAACTCAGTTAGTTTCAGATGCTATGAAACAGGTTATGGATATGTTTGGGATTCAAAGATCCCTTAGTTCAATATACCATCCTCAGTCTAATGGGAAAATAGAAGTCCTCAACAGATCCTTAAAACAAATGCTACATAAGGTTACAATTAAATATCCTCAAAATTGGGACAGAGTCCTGCCAGCTATTTTATTTGCGTATCGAGAGATAAAAAATGAACATACAGGCTTTAGCCCATTTGAATTGGTTTTTGGCGCCCGACCACGCGGCCCAATGTCTATATTAAAACAACTTTTAATTGGTGCTGAGATGAACAAGGAGGTTCAGACCTCATATCAGTATGTGGTCAATTTGAGGAAAAAAATAATAGACGCATGCCAGATAGCAGTAGGTTCATCTGAAAAGGCAAAGCTTAGGGCGAGGTTATTCATTAACCAAAACCGCAAATTACGCCAACTTTGGCCTGGTGATGAAGCTTACGTATTATTACCCAGGAGAGATAACAAATTATTAGTCTCATGGAGAGGAACTTACAGGATTGTGGAGAAACTGTCTGATGTTGATTATATTGTCTCAGTAGAGGGAAAAGAAAAAACTTTTCATATCAATATGTTACAGCAGTTTCATACACGTCCACCATATCTAAGACCAGTCTTTGAGGCTCTTGATCAATCTGTCTGTCGTCATTCTTCTTTGGCTGTCATACAGGAAGAAAATTCGGATTTGACTGATGGTAATGACTCATTATTAGTATTACCTAGTCTTCACTACTTGTCTACTGAAAGTTGGAAAGATGTTGATATATCACCAACTCTATCTTCCTCCCAGAAAGAACAGGTTACTTCTATCTTACGTTCTTTTACTGATGTCCTTACTGATGTCCCAGGACACACTGATATCATCGAACATGATATTATTCTGACAGACTTTCAACCCATTAAGTTGAAACCTTACCCTATTCCTATACATTTACAATGTCAGGTTAAAGAGGAACTAGAACAGATGGTGAAATTAAATGTCATTTCTCCATCTCATTCCCCTTATAGTTTTCCGATGGTTTTGATCAGGAAAAAAGACAAATCTATACGTATATGCATAGATTTTAGACGTCTAAATTCGGTCACCATCCACGACGCGGAACCACTTCCCGTGTTGGAGTCTTTATTAGATAGACTAGCTACAGCTACATTTTTTTCTAAATTTGATCTATCTAAAGGCTATTTCCAAGTACCATTAACGGAACGATACAAGCCTTATACTGCGTTCGCAACCCCATTAGGACTCTTTAAATTTAACTATACGTCTTTTGGTTTAGTTAACGCACCTGCGACCTTCGTTCGCATGATGAGACGACTCTTCTCTGACAGAGACGACCTTATTACTTACATTGACGACATTTGTCTGTTTCATCAATCATGGGATGAACATTTGAAGGGTATTCAATCCTTACTTACCACTCTACGTCGTCATAATTTATCTGCACGTCCATCTAAGACTAAGATTGGATTTCAGGAGATTTCATTTTTAGGTTATAAAGTAGGAGGAGGTTTTTTGAAAAAGAGGATACTACTATCTCTAGGATTCTAAACCTTGATATACCTAAGACCAAAAAACAGGTTAGAAGTATTCTAGGGCTCCTAAACTTTTATCGTAAGTTTATCCCTAATTTTGCAGAATATACGTCTGGGTTGTCATCACTGGTGAAGAAGGAGTCACCAAATAGGTGTGTTTATAGTCGGGATGTTCATGTGGCTTTAAATAGATTGAAATGTCTGTTTTCCAAGTTGCCTATATTGAGATTGCCTGATCCTTCTAAACATTTTACTCTTACAGTAGACGCTTCCAAAACGTCCATTGGAGATTCGCTTTTGCAAGAATGGAAGGGCTGTTTACATCCAACACTTTATGTTAGCAGGAAGCTAACGCCGACGGAGCAGCGTTACTCGGTCATTGAGAGAGAGCTACTGGCTCTTGTGTTCTGCTTCTCTAAACTTCAACGCTACCTGCTTGGTGCAAGTTTTACACTCGAGACAGACCAAAGGGCACTTTCTTACCTGAAAACAGCGAGATTCAAGAATGCTAAAGCAGCGCGTGCCTCATTGGCCCTTCAACCCTATAATTACCAGATTAAACCCATCGCAGGAAAGTTGAACGTGATGGCCGATGTGCTATCCAGATGTGTGAAGCATCCGCTATCGCCAGTTGTCTCCGCAAATGCTGCTTCAATCCAACTTTGATGCTCAATAATAACACTACTTCCTTTGGGACAAGTCAGGAACTATTTCGCAAAAAGTGTGGCATCATGAACTAAGGCACATGCCTTCTTTTAACTCATATAGTGCATACTTCAGATATTACAACCACATTGCTTCGTCATGCACTTAAACCGGTTGAAAAACTAGAGACACTATGCCAAGCAACATGATGATGATGAATTACTGTCCATCCAAAATCAAGATATATATTCAAGCGTTCGTCATATGATGTCTAATGCAATTGCTCAAGAACAATACTCCGTTACTTCATGCACGTTGTACAATGACTTTTGGCAGTATAACAATCCAAGTCGGTGCAATTAAGATACTTGCTGCATTTTCCAAAACGTTTTGCACTAATTAACTGTCTCAAACGTTGTGTAAAAAGGGAAGTAACTAAAATTACTGACTACAAAGTTCAAAAAGGGACATAACCAAGAAATTACATTTCATCACATACTTATGTAATTCTCAAGTACAGAATGAACAATAGTATCTGTGCTGCATATGATATTGCATGGAAGACAAACATCGACAACCAACATAGATAGAAAATGGATTTTCTTCAATGAACTATTTCTTTCCGGCATATATAACACTGATGTGCGAACTAGTGACTCACTGAAACTTTAATTCTTTTAAATACCTCTACAGAAAGAACTGTGTATGGTCTAACATGACCAGTTTAATAACACTGGTGATATTACATTGCTTCATTAGTGTATCATTATATGAATTGAATTACACTCGTGCTTCCACTTAGATAACCTATATCTTTCATATGTGTAGATATTAAGTAATATATCTTCATATGACATCTCATTAACATTGTCATTCACCACATGATATTGCATACATACAAATGTTAATAATTATTTTGACATATTGTCACAGTCACCACTTATATTTTAACTTGTCTGCCTCATTTGTTCTATTATGTCTTTGATTGCTTATTATGCATTTCATTTGATAGATAGGTAGACTTACATACCGACACGACTTAGGGCGTTTGTTGACATGGTATGCTGTGTGAGTGCCATGACTGACATATTGACTTTTCTTCACTGCCTTCTAATTAATGTAGTTACCTCACATTTGTGTCAAAAGAGCGTCTGCTAACGATAATGGGTTTAGTTATGTTATTACTAAATACCACACCTTGTGTGTTAAAT
Organism: Oreohelix idahoensis; assembly: GCA_024509875.1. Lineage (NCBI taxonomy): Eukaryota > Metazoa > Mollusca > Gastropoda > Stylommatophora > Oreohelicidae > Oreohelix > Oreohelix idahoensis. Next base: position 148,376 of record JAMPIV010002216.1, read on the forward strand.
TGTCGATTATGGAGCACGCCTCTAGGTGCTATCATAATGATGACAGTTGAGTATTTGGATATTGTCATATGGTTTCTCCAGTGACCTTGTAAGATTGTACTATAAAAATAATGAAAAGTTCCTTTTCATTATTTTAATCCAGGGGGGGAGTAAATGATATGAGTAAATATCATATCATGTTTTGTATTCGATCACTTCCTGATATATATTGTTTACACACGGTATCCCGTGGTTGCAGGAAGTGACGTCTTGACTCCTGCTTTGAATTGACAGCAGACGTGAGTTTTGATTTGGGACAAGCTAGCGTCTCTAACCGGCAGTCTGCTTGTGTCGTTTGACCAGTATGCAAGGAATGTGTCCAGTAGGACCTGCTTTTAAAATGTGTTAATTGCCTTTGGGCATCTTTATATTTCACCTGCAAGATCGATTACCATCACTGCCTTATGCTTTCATTAACAGTATAATGTCAGATTAGTCTTAGCAGTGTGTATGGAATTCTTGGGCACGTAAGTTGACTGTTCTATTAAAACTGAGAGTATCAGAATCAAGGACAGTAGAGACATGTGCTAGTAAAAGCTACGATGTCATATCATACTCAAATGGAGTAATGTGTTAATAAATATTTGTGAATCGTGCCAAGAAGTTAGGCCTTGTTACTGAGTACCTGAGGTGCGGGCCAGGGAGATTGTGTGTGACTGGCCATATCTTAAATATATATATTATAATTCCTGAAACGGAATATGCAAGGAGAACCCTGGAGGGTATTCAGCAGGCCACTGTATTAAGGAGTGTCAAGCCTGAAGTCTAATGCACTCTTACCACAGGACGTCGGGAGGACGGTTCCTGAAATAATAAACATTCTTAAAATTTACCCGTACCAGTTTCTGGGGGCCAAGCCATTGGATGCTTACAAGCCTAAGAGCGCCTAACGAATCTAGGACTATTTTTTCAAAATGGCGGCATGCATCGTCTGCCAAACTGTTTTATGAATGGAAGGGATTTCCATCATCATGAATGTGCCTCAAGTTGTCACTAAGTTATAAAAGTGACCTATTATTACACAGAAGTCATAGGAACTGACTATCTTCATTCAAGAAGCAAGTATTTTATCAAAAATCATGGACCATATCGATGTCCTTCGATGTCAGCATGAAGCAATTCTAAGCCTAACCAAATACTAGGCTACAATCATCACTACATCCTTCCTTGTCGAAGTCTCAAGAGGGATTGTTTTCTTGGCAACAGATAAGTCTATTTATTGTTACATACAGCTTGGCTGTGAATATAATCTGTTTGCCTGATATCTGACTTCACCATATGTGTTTTCATTACGTATTTTTGGTTTTGTAACTAGCGGGCTGGATGGAGGGACTTGGTTTGTGATCATTCAATACCGCGAAAGCTAGGTCGAATGAGCAAATCAAGCGTTCTATAGGGCAGTATCTGTGTGATTCAGATAGAGGACATAGCATACTCTGCTGGTTGTGTAAAAGTTTGCCTCTATTGAATTTAACAGATCCATTTTTGTTAGCTGTGTAGTCATGTTTATCTATTGTTTGTTCTCATAAGTACTGTCATTGTTATATTTTATTTAGTTCGTTGCATTATTGTTTGTAATATTGTCTAGCCTCATCTTACTATCATTCATTTCATAGATGTCATAATTGTTGTGATATGCGTCTTGTCTTGTCTATTTGTAATAGAGCATTAATTTAAATTAATTCATATATATTTTATAGTTATTCCTTTGTTTTCCATTTGTATTTCCTTTAGTTGCTCGAACCCTGTCTTGCTGTTCTTACCTGTTGTGGTTCTATTTTTTTCATTACTCCATATTGTTTAGCTGAATACATCTACTATTGCAATTATAAATTGATCTGAGATTGGTGGAGTGAATATTGAATATAGCTGACATATTCATATACATAAAAGTTAAAATATTGTGTATTATTGATAAACACAAGGTTAAGCAACCATGACTTCATTAAAGGATTTATTGAAGATTGGGAAGGATCTTAATTTGGAAGGTCCAGCTTTGCAAGCTTATATTGATAAAGAAGTAAACAGACAAGAAGAACTTCGCAAAGAGGAATTGGCAGAAAAAAGGAGACAAGAAGAGCTCCATAAAGAAGAATTAAGGAGACAAGAAGAGCTCCGTAAAGAAGAATTGGAGGAAAAAAGGAGATCAGAAGAGTTGGCTCTTGAAAGAGAAAAATTAGCCTATGCCAGATCTCAAGAAGAGAGTAAATCTCAACAAGCTATAAGATTAGCTGAGATTGAACTGGAAAAATTAAAATTACAACCACCACTGTTGCATCCTGGGGTAGGTGAAGATAAAAATAAAGATCATACTACTGCCATAAGGATTAATTTGCCAAAATTTAACGCATCCATAGATGACATTTCATGCTTCCTAAATAGGTTCGAAACTTATTGTGAAGAATATAAGATTGACAAATCTACATGGACATGTAGACTTATGAATTTATTGGTTGGTGAACAATTAACTGTAGTCTCCACTTTGGATGACCAGACTAGAAAGGATTATGAAGCTGTTAAGGTCATTTTATTGCAGAGGTATCAATTAGATGATGAGGGCTATCGTCAGAAATTTCGATCTTTGCACCCTGATTCTGGAAAAGATTTCACTGAATTTATTTCAGCTGTTAAACTGAATTTTTCTAGATGGATTGAACTATCCAAAACTGAAAAAACTTTTGAGGGTTTGTCAGATTTGATTCTAAGAGACAAGGTTTTGTCATCTATTAGTTCTGATTTTCTTGCGTTCCTGCAGGAAAGAAAGCCAGAGAACCTAACTAAATTACAAACCCTAGGACGTCAATATCAAGTTGCACATCCTAATAGAGTATTGAGCAAAAACAATGTAAGGGACTCATTACCAGCTGCATCGGCCAGATCATTCCAAGACAATGCACCTAGGTATAGATCTAACAGCATAGATAGGAATCAAAGATTTAAACCATCACATAATTACAGTCAAAATAGAGGTAGATACAATTTTAATAAATACCAACCTCAAAGACATTGGAATTCATATCAGGAGGATAACTTTTATCCACAAACCTCATTTAAGTCCAATAACTGGCAAAGTAGAGGAGAATATAACTCAAAATCAAATAGAGGTCAGAAATCATTTTATAGAGGAAATGATCAAAATGCAAATAAAAGATCTTATCATAACAATACTTCCAGACAATCAAGAAACACTGAAAGTACCAATGCCATTGTTCATGATAATAATCAGAACCATAATGATATTGTAGCACATGCAAATTCATGCACTGTAGACTTAGCAAATAGTGATAACTGCACTAATTGCAATTCTTTATTTCAGCCTCAAGGAGTGCCAAGATTATTATGCGGACACCCTCTCCCAGTCATGTCAATCTTTTGAAAGTACTGGTTCATTGATCTTGAACAGAGGTTTTGTCAATAATAAATTAACATCTTTACTCAGAGACACGGGTACAACCACTGTTGGTGTGCGCAAGGCCTTGGTTGATAAGGTGGATTATACAGGAAAACAAGTGAAATGCATAACTTTTGGTGGAACTGTGTGGAATATTACCCCACAACAGAGGTATTTTTGGACACACCTTATTTTACAGGACGAACACTGGTATGCCTCTTGGACAATCCAATTGCTGGAATTATTATGGGAAACATACCTAAATTGCATGAATGTACACAGGAAGATATTGAGATATGGGAAAGACAACACTTATTATGTTCAAATGCTGTGACTACCAGAGCTCAGTCTCGCATGGACAATGATCATCACAAACCAGTCATTGATGTGTTACCTGAAGATATAACTGAAGATATCACTTCAGAAGATGAAGAAGAAAAGGAAAATAATGATGATGATATAATTCATTATCAACAGGAAAATAATGATGATATTAAGGTAATGAATGATGTGAATAATGATGATGACAATTTATTTCAGATGGAGCTCATTGATAAGGAAACCTTTATACAAAGACAGAAAGATGATACTTCCTTAAAAATATATTTTCATATTGCTCATTTGAATGATGTAATGATAGATGACTGTGCAAAACACTGGTATACTATCAAAAATGGGATTTTAGTAAGAAACTATCAATTTGCTAATTCCTTAAAGAAACAGATTATGGTACCAGCTTGTTTTCGACCATTCATTTTACGACATGCACATGACATTGAATGTGCAGGACACTTAGGTGTTGCTAGAACAAAACAAAGAGTTTTGTCATATTTTTTTTTGGCCAGGAATTACGAAAGACGTCAAATTATTTTGTCGTACATGTACCATCTGCCAAAGTGTAGCAACCAGAAAACCAAAACATGATGCGCCCATTCAAGCATCTGATATTTCTTTGCGTCCCTTCGCAAAGATGGCCATTGACATTATTGGCCCTTTAAAGGTAACATCAGCCAGAGGTCATCAATATGTGTTGACCTGCATAGATATGTGCACACGCTGGCCAGAAGCTATTCCTTTAAAAACCATCACCACGGTAGATATTGCTGATGCATTATTTTTGATTTTCAGTAGAATAGGCTTTCCTGAAAACATCCTGTCTGATAGAGGAACTCAGTTAGTTTCAGATGCTATGAAACAGGTTATGGATATGTTTGGGATTCAAAGATCCCTTAGTTCAATATACCATCCTCAGTCTAATGGGAAAATAGAAGTCCTCAACAGATCCTTAAAACAAATGCTACATAAGGTTACAATTAAATATCCTCAAAATTGGGACAGAGTCCTGCCAGCTATTTTATTTGCGTATCGAGAGATAAAAAATGAACATACAGGCTTTAGCCCATTTGAATTGGTTTTTTGGCGCCCGACCACGCGGCCCAATGTCTATATTAAAACAACTTTTAATTGGTGCTGAGATGAACAAGGAGGTTCAGACCTCATATCAGTATGTGGTCAATTTGAGGAAAAAAATAATAGACGCATGCCAGATAGCAGTAGGTTCATCTGAAAAGGCAAAGCTTAGGGCGAGGTTATTCATTAACCAAAACCGCAAATTACGCCAACTTTGGCCTGGTGATGAAGCTTACGTATTATTACCCAGGAGAGATAACAAATTATTAGTCTCATGGAGAGGAACTTACAGGATTGTGGAGAAACTGTCTGATGTTGATTATATTGTCTCAGTAGAGGGAAAAGAAAAAACTTTTCATATCAATATGTTACAGCAGTTTCATACACGTCCACCATATCTAAGACCAGTCTTTGAGGCTCTTGATCAATCTGTCTGTCGTCATTCTTCTTTGGCTGTCATACAGGAAGAAAATTCGGATTTGACTGATGGTAATGACTCATTATTAGTATTACCTAGTCTTCACTACTTGTCTACTGAAAGTTGGAAAGATGTTGATATATCACCAACTCTATCTTCCTCCCAGAAAGAACAGGTTACTTCTATCTTACGTTCTTTTACTGATGTCCTTACTGATGTCCCAGGACACACTGATATCATCGAACATGATATTATTCTGACAGACTTTCAACCCATTAAGTTGAAACCTTACCCTATTCCTATACATTTACAATGTCAGGTTAAAGAGGAACTAGAACAGATGGTGAAATTAAATGTCATTTCTCCATCTCATTCCCCTTATAGTTTTCCGATGGTTTTGATCAGAAAAAAGACAAATCTATACGTATATGCATAGATTTTAGACGTCTAAATTCGGTCACCATCCACGACGCGGAACCACTTCCCGTGTTGGAGTCTTTATTAGATAGACTAGCTACAGCTACATTTTTTTCTAAATTTGATCTATCTAAAGGCTATTTCCAAGTACCATTAACGGAACGATACAAGCCTTATACTGCGTTCGCAACCCCATTAGGACTCTTTAAATTTAACTATACGTCTTTTGGTTTAGTTAACGCACCTGCGACCTTCGTTCGCATGATGAGACGACTCTTCTCTGACAGAGACGACCTTATTACTTACATTGACGACATTTGTCTGTTTCATCAATCATGGGATGAACATTTGAAGGGTATTCAATCCTTACTTACCACTCTACGTCGTCATAATTTATCTGCACGTCCATCTAAGACTAAGATTGGATTTCAGGAGATTTCATTTTTAGGTTATAAAGTAGGAGGAGGTTTTTTGAAAAAGAGGATACTACTATCTCTAGGATTCTAAACCTTGATATACCTAAGACCAAAAAAACAGGTTAGAAGTATTCTAGGGCTCCTAAACTTTTATCGTAAGTTTATCCCTAATTTTGCAGAATATACGTCTGGGTTGTCATCACTGGTGAAGAAGGAGTCACCAAATAGGTGTGTTTATAGTCGGGATGTTCATGTGGCTTTAAATAGATTGAAATGTCTGTTTTCCAAGTTGCCTATATTGAGATTGCCTGATCCTTCTAAACATTTTACTCTTACAGTAGACGCTTCCAAAACGTCCATTGGAGGTTCGCTTTTGCAAGAATGGAAGGGCTGTTTACATCCAACACTTTATGTTAGCAGGAAGCTAACGCCGACGGAGCAGCGTTACTCGGTCATTGAGAGAGAGCTACTGGCTCTTGTGTTCTGCTTCTCTAAACTTCAACGCTACCTGCTTGGTGCAAGTTTTACACTCGAGACAGACCAAAGGGCACTTTCTTACCTGAAAACAGCGAGATTCAAGAATGCTAAAGCAGCGCGTGCCTCATTGGCCCTTCAACCCTATAATTACCAGATTAAACCCATCGCAGGAAAGTTGAACGTGATGGCCGATGTGCTATCCAGATGTGTGAAGCATCCGCTATCGCCAGTTGTCTCCGCAAATGCTGCTTCAATCCAACTTTGATGCTCAATAATAACACTACTTCCTTTGGGACAAGTCAGGAACTATTTCGCAAAAAGTGTGGCATCATGAACTAAGGCACATGCCTTCTTTTAACTCATATAGTGCATACTTCAGATATTACAACCACATTGCTTCGTCATGCACTTAAACCGGTTGAAAAACTAGAGACACTATGCCAAGCAACATGATGATGATGAATTACTGTCCATCCAAAATCAAGATATATATTCAAGCGTTCGTCATATGATGTCTAATGCAATTGCTCAAGAACAATACTTCGCTACTTCATGCACGTTGTACAATGACTTCTGGCAGTATAACAATCCAAGTCGGTGCAATTCAGATACTTGCTGCATTTTCCAAAACGTTTTGCACTAATTAACTGTCTCAAACGTTGTGTAAAAAGGGAAGTAACTAAAATTACTGACTACAAAGTTCAAAAAGGGGCATAACCAAGAAATTACATTTCATCACATACTTATGTAATTCTCAAGTACAGAATGAACAATAGTATCTGTGCTGCATATGATATTGCATGGAAGACAAACATCGACAACCAACATAGATAGAAAATGGATTTTCTTCAATGAACTATTTCTTTCCGGCATAATATAACACTGATGTGCGAACTAGTGACTCACTGAAACTTTAATTCTTTTAAATACCTCTACAGAAAGAACTGTGTATGGTCTAACATGACCAGTTTTAATAACACTGGTGATATTACATTGCTTCATTAGTGTATCATTATATGAATTGAATTACACTCGTGCTTCCACTTAGATAACCTATATCTTTCATATGTGTAGATATTAAGTAATATATCTTCATATGACATCTCATTAACATTGTCATTCACCACATGACATTGCATACATACAAATGTTAATAATTATTTTGACATATTGTCACAGTCACCACTTATATTTTAACTTGTCTGCCTCATTTGTTCTATTATGTCTTTGATTGCTTATTATGCATTTCATTTGATAGATAGGTAGACTTACATACCGACACGACTTAGGGCGTTTGTTGACATGGTATGCTGTGTGAGTGCCATGACTGACATATTGACTTTTCTTCACTGCCTTCTAATTAATGTAGTTACCTCACATTTGTGTCAAAAGAGCGTCTGCTAACGATAATGGGTTTAGTTATGTTATTACTAAATACCACACCTTGTGTGTTAAATTGTCGATTATGGAGCACGCCTCTAGGTGCTATCATAATGATGACAGTTGAGTATTTGGATATTGTCATATGGTTTCTCCAGTGACCTTGTAAGATTGTACTATAAAAATAATGAAAAGTTCCTTTTCATTATTTTAATCCAGGGGGGGAGTAAATGATATGAGTAAAAATATCATATCATGTTTTGTATTCGATCACTTCCTGATATATATTGTTTACACATGGTATCCCGTGGTTGCAGGAAGTGACGTCTTGACTCCTGCTTTGAATTGACAGCAGACGTGAGTTTTGATTTGGGACAAGCTAGCGTCTCTAACCGGCAGTCTGCTTGTGTCGTTTGACCAGTATGCAAGGAATGTGTCCAGTAGGACCTGCTTTTAAAATGTGTTAATTGCCTTTGGGCATCTTTATATTTCACCTGCAAGATCGATTACCATCACTGCCTTATGCTTTCATTAACAGTATAATGTCAGATTAGTCTTAGCAGTGTGTATGGAATTCTTGGGCACGTAAGTTGACTGTTCTATTAAAACTGAGAGTATCAGAATCAAGGACAGTAGAGACATGTGCTAGTAAAAGCTACGATGTCATATCATACTCAAATGGAGTAATGTGTTAATAAATATTTGTGAATCGTGCCAAGAAGTTAGGCCTTGTTACTGAGTACCTGAGGTGCGGGCCAGGGAGATTGTGTGTGACTGGCCATATCTTAAATATATATTATAATTCCTGAAACGGAATATGCAAGGAGAACCCTGGAGGGTATTCAGCAGGCCACTGTATTAAGGAGTGTCAAGCCTGAAGTCTAATGCACTCTTACCACAGGACGTCGGGAGGACGGTTCCTGAAATAATAAACATTCTTAAAATTTACCCGTACCAGATACCTTCACACGTTGGCATAGAAGGAAATGAAAAGGCAGATAAAGAAGCCAAGAAAGGTAGATCTGATAAAAATCTAATAAATGTAGGGATGAGTAAATCAGAGATTAAGAGCTTAATTAAAGAATTAATAACAGATGAATGGTGATAAGGATCTTTTTCTTATTAATGATGTCCACCAAATGATAAATATAAGTGGATGGAAGCAGACATCATCATCATCAGTTGATAAACTCTTAATACAAGACCCTTGCCCTGAGCAAGAGACATGCTGAGAAATCTGAAGCTCGCTCGAACATCACCAGAGTTAAATACTGTGTTGTTGTGTTGCTCGTGGTTCGAGTATGGAATGTCAACTTGAACTACGCAGTGGTGTGTAGACATAGATGGAGTGTATAATGTGCGAATGATAGGAAGAGTTCGTGGTGTTGACAAATGTTCTTTTCTCACACTCATGTATGGCTGGAAGTCATCGACACCAACGACTGTGTACCTTTACTAAAGTTTAATTGGACGTACACACTCGACAGCACAGATAGAGACAAATCACAGGTTGGCATAATACATCATGGTACAGTGGATAAATGGTCTTGCAATGTTATGTTACATGGGCACTCATGTAGAATAATGGTATAATGGACTGTCAGTAGCCAAGCACTCAGTATTGCCCATATATATATATCAACTGAGTTTACTGACAAAGCACGTCAGATTATAAACAATATCCAAGATGGCTTCTAGACCTAATCTCGTCTAGCGAAGATTCCTTAACATAATGTCCAGCACAGATTTTTCCATATAATTATATTGAACCGCTAGCAATGGGTTCTCATGTGTAGCAGTGATCTCTGGACTAATCAAGCGATAATACGGGCATCCCTTTTCTCTTCTTGAAAGTCACTACATGTTTGGTTCCAAGATGGCTTCACTCGTGAGCTGTCACTCACGTTTGGATACAGATAATGAATCTGTCCTAAAGTTAGTCATTCATTAAACATTTCATTGCTCTGTAGATTTGATCATGAACAATTGACTGCATTCTACAGGATATAGTGCTGCTAGGAATCAGAATCGTTTTTTTCATCTAGTTAGATGTATCCTCTCAGACGTACAAATCATCCCTACCGAAAAACGGTGGCTTCGTACGAGAGTTCAAAAGAGTATCTTTATTACCTTGGTTTTCAGAAATATGAGTTTGCCATTCCTTGGCAATAAGAATGAACACTGGGGTAAAGCATACACGATAGGTCTAGACGACTATCACTTTCCCCAAAAACCACTGAGATCACTTTTTTTCCCGGCATCAAGCCGACATAGAAAAACACAGCCCATCAGGGCGAAGCCAAAACACACCTCTCTCGCGACACATCCGCCGAACAGCCTTTGACCTCTCTAGAGACAACAGAACATATAGTTCGACTTAGATATGTAAAGATATACAGATATAAGACAGATTCGTCCTACACAGACAAACAATACACATAAATTCAGGCCATAGATATTCTGAAGCAAGAACAATCTATTACTACCCAAACAAAGAATAAATCGCAGTAAAACTGGATTCATCCGCGGAGTTCGATCGAAAGAGACGGCACAACTTTCAAGGGAAGTAACTCAATAATGACTTTCCCTTAAGCACTAAAAAATATCTATTTTGTTTACAAAATATTTGCGAACATAACAAGTATACCAATGTATAATATTGTAAGATATCAAGACTGCACGTAACAGTCTTACCACACCTCCCGGGAAAAAAAAATGGAACATTTTTTTTCTGTTTGAAATACATCTAGGAGCAACGTACAATAGGCTCACAACGCATGAATAATGCGCAGATGAAAATATCAGGAATACATATAACGCCTAATATGAGGCTAAGTCGACTTATGGAGCGACTGGTGAGAATGTGTCTCATAAACTGAGAGAAATTATTTCTCTATAAGTATATTTTTCCAGGAAGGTGTCATCAAAGTATAATACAATTCTGGCAATTACACGATGCCTAAAAAATTCATACCATCATTTCGTATTAGATATCTTACATTTATGATTTATGAAGAAAAAATCATCAAAGCACAGCGGTGAATAAACATCAATGAACCGCTATGTAGTGATACAATCATTATATTATTAAATTACAAATTTGTATCTATCATGATATAGAAAAGGAACTACTATAGAACTAGACATATCAAGAAGTCTAAGCCCTAATAGTTATGTGGAATCATGTGGGCATCTTGACAGAATGTCTGCCATCACATTATCTGATCCACGAATAGCTCGCACAGAGAAATGAAAAGGTTGAAGAGCAATTGCATATCGAGTAGACCTCGAGCTCTTCAAATTCTTACTCTGTATAGCAGTAAGGGCTTTTTGGTCGGTTTCTACTATGAAATGTGCGCCCAGAAGGAATCTCTGTAGTTTGAGGATCGACCAAACCATAGCTAATAGCTCACGGTCTAAAACCGAATAATTCCTTTCTGCCGCATTAAGTTTTCTGGAAATATACATTACAGGATGCAGAGTTCCAGAGTACTCTTGCATTAGTGCCGCTCCAATCCCAGTGGATGAAGCGTCACTACGAAGAACGAATGTTTTATCTTTAGTGGGTAGCACTAAAATAGGTGGTGTTGAAAACAATGTTTTAATCTTATCCAGAGAGCATTGGCATTCTTGAGACCAGTGGACCACATTAGGCGAACCTTTCTTTAGAAGTGTTGAAAGAGGTGCCATGATAGAGGATAGATTCTGAATGAATCTGCCATAAAATTGAATAAGACCTAACAGACTTCTCACCTGTTTTTTAGTCTTAGGGATTGAGATGTTAAGTATCTTACTAGTATTATGGTCCTCTGTCTTTAGGAAACCATGACCAACTCGGTGGCCTAGGAAAGAAATTTCGCTAAAACCAATATAGGCTTTAGAGGGTTTCGCTGTCAGGTTGTGCTCGCGCAAAGTAGACAGCAATTCATCTAACCCTGAATAGTGATCTTCCCAAGTATCGCTGAAAAGACAGATGTCGTCAAGATATGCAATGACATCTGACCGATAAGATAGGATTCGGCGCATCATGCGTACGAATGTAGCTGGTGCGTTCATAAGACCGAAAGGCATAAAATTCCATTGGAACAAACCTCTAGGTGTTGAAAAAGCCGTGAGAGGTTTGGCGCGTTCAGATAAAGGAACTTGCCAATATCCTTTAGACAAATCAAGTTTAGTGAAAAAATGAGATTTGGAGAGTCGAGTAAGTAGTTCTTCCAGTAAAGGCATAGGTTCAGCATCGAACTTCGTTACCTGATTCAATTTTCGATAGTCAACGCAAAGACGTATGTTATTGTCTTTTTTACGAACAATAACCATCGGCGAAGAATATGCAGAGGTGGATGGTTCGATTATTTTCAAATCTATCATCTCATCCAACTCTTTCTCGACCTGTGCTTGAAAATGTATAGGTATAGGATAAGGTCTAACCCTAATAGGAGTATGGTCAGTTAGAACAATGTCATGTTCAATGACATTCGTTTGTCCAGGGATGTCAGTGAGTACATCCTGAAATGTTTGCAACATAGTTGAAACTTGTCGCTGTTCTAGAGACAAATCAGGAGAGACAGTAACGTTCTTCCATGATTCACTAGAATGAAGTGGGATCATTGGAAGAGGAAGATTTACATCTGAAAAACTTGTTTCCTCATCCTGTATCACGGACAGTGATGAGTAATGACCATGTTGTACTGGAGAATTGTCCGTTGCTTGGAAAATGGGTTGCAAATAATCCGGACGTTCATGGAATTCAGTAAGCATATTGATGTGGAAGGTTTTATGCTTCCCATCAATATCGACAATATAGTCGACATCGGAAATTTTCGATATTATATCGTACGGACCTTTCCAAGAAATAAGTAATCTGTTTTCCCTACAAGGTAGTAATACAAATGCTTTGTCACCAGGACAAAGTTGTCGTAAGCATCTCTTCTTATTGGCAAATTGCCTTGCCTTCTGTTTCGCAAATTCAGAAGAAGAAGTTGCTAATTTGCATGCTTCGATAATCTTTTGTCTCAACGCGATGACATATTCGTAGGATGACTTTGTGTCATCGTCAATATTGTCAGATGTTATGAGATCGTGAAGCAACGACATAGGGCCACGCGGACGCGCGCCAAAGACGAGTTCAAAGGGAGAAAATCCTGTATGTTCATTGGGTACCTCTCTGTAAGCGAAGAGGGCCGCAGGTAAAACTCTGTCCCAGTCTTGAGGATGATCCTCAGTTATCTTCCCTAGTAAGTTTTTAAGTGTTCTATTAAGGCGTTCGACCATACCATTAGACATTGGATGGTAGATACTACTTAAAGATCTATCTATCTGCAGAGTAGACATTACTTGAGACATGGTATCTGATATTAGTTGGGTGCCATGGTCTGACAATATCTCTCCGGGGAAACCCAAACGAGAAAATATAAGCCAAAGAGCATCTGCAATATCAGCAGTAGTAATGCTCTTCAGAGGAATAGCCTCTGGCCAACGTGTGCACATATCAACACATGTCAAGATAAACTGATGTCCTCTGGCAGACTTGATCTTAAATGGACCAATAATGTCTATGGCCATTTTTTGAAACGGCCGAATAGGAATGTCCGCCGCCTGAATGGGTGCAGCATGCCGTGGACCTTTGGATTTAACTTCCTGACATACTTTACAAGATCGACAATAAATCCGTATGTCCTTGTTTACCAATGGCCAAAAGAAAGCCGCAAGGACTCTTGACTTAGTACGGGAAAAACCCATGTGTCCAGCACACTGAGAGTCGTGAGCGTGCTGCAAAATTTTAACTCTCAAATTCTTGGGAACCAGGATTTGAGAATGACTTGACGTAATGGAGTCTTGAACCATACGTACAAGTACGCCATTCTTCTTTGTAATCCACGATTTACGACTTGTGTCTTTATTCGGATCACCTTTAGTTGCAAGAATGAAGAATTTCTTCAGAGTGGGATCATCTTCTTGCTGTTTTATAAACGAGTCACGAGAAATTACCAAGGGATCATCTTGGTTATGCACTTCATTATCTTCAGTAGATAAAGTTTGAGGCATATTAAGAGCCTGAGCTCTAGTGACTACAGCGTTAGCAATCTGCATGTTTTGCCTTTCCCACGCGGAAATTTGTTGCGGAGTGCATTCTTTGACTCCATGAATGCGACCGATGATGAGGTCAGCGATCGGATTCGGGAGAAGACATGCGTGTACATCTCCTGTAAAGAAAGGAGTAGCAATCCTAATGATAGCAGTAGAGTATTTCTCTAATGTGCCGCCAAATGTTACACATTTGACTACTTGTCCAGTGGCACGGGAAGGATCTACGAGTGACTGCCTAACACCAATTGTGGTGCATCCAGAATCAAATAGCACAGAGACTGGATTGTTATTCACTAAACCCTTATGTAAGACAAGAGAACCTCTTCCATCATGCGCGACTGATGCCGGAAGAGCAGGAAGAGGATGGCCACAGCTTAAAGTAGACACTGTGGTTGGCTCAAATAACGTTTTGCATTGGGGGCACTGAGATGCTCTCCCAAAATCAAAAGCGGCACATGCCATATTACTAGCATCATTATTATCTTTACTCTGTTTATAGGCTTCATGGGACTCTTGTTGTGCAGAGTTTGCCTGAAAATGTGGTTTATGTCTTTTGTTTTGAGATCTACCTCGGTTATTATCACCTCTGTAGTTATTGTTACCTCTATTGTAACCCCTATTTGGGTTTGAGTCATAGTTCCCTTGGTTACCATTATCATATTCATTATAATGAGTATCTCTGTAATTATGATCTTGTTGACTCCAAGACGGATAACCCTGATAGTTTCTATAATTACTTCCTCTACGGAAATTCCTATAATTATGACCACCCCTGTGTCGAGAGCTATCAGCTCGTCTCCAGTTCTTTGAAGAAGAACCCTGAAATGATTGGTTACCTTGGTTTTGATAACTATTATGGTTACCTTTTTTATCAAATCTGTTTTGAGGTCCCTGAAATCTGTGTGAATAATTGGGATTGTATGGTGTTGCTGAAGCAACTGGCATACCCTCCTTAATCTTAGTGTTGCCAAAAGTCACGTCGGGGTGTGCAGTGACATATTGGGAACAATATTCTTCCATTTCCTTTAGAGATTTGGGTTTACGCTCATGTATAAATTCCAGGAATGGTTTGTTAACACATGACATAATCTTATCTCTGAGCAACAAATCCATAAGTCCTTCATACGTTTTTTCTGTTTTGGAAAGCTCAATCCAACGATCAACTGTGAGACGTGCCTTTGCAGTGAATTCTGAGAATTCTACCCCTGTCTCAGGCACCATCGTCTTAAATAAAAGGCGATAGCCTTCCTCACTTAGCTGGTATTTTTTTATCAAAGCCGCCCTAATGACATCATAATTATCCTTATCTGCTTCTCCTACAAAGCATAATCTAGTCAAAGATTCACCTTTCAAGTTTTCTGCTAATTGATTAGCGTATTGTGATTTATCCACATTATGTGTACGACAAGAACGTTCAAATCTATCCAGCCAGAATGTAATATCGTCACTGGACTGATTGAACGGTGGAACCTTAACCTTGTAAGTAGAAGGTTTACCATTACCACTAGATGCCTGATTAACATTAATCATAATTGTCAATCTCAATTTCTCTAACTCAAATTCATGTTCTCTTATTGCTTTTTTTTCTTCAGCCTCTCTGTCTAATCTTTTTTGTTCAGCTTCCCTGTCTAATCTTTTTTGTTCAGCAGCAGCTTCTCTTTCTAATTTCTTTTGTTCAGCTTCACTGTCTAATCTTTTTTGTTCAGCAGCAGCTTCTCTTTCTAATTTCTTTTGTTCAGCTTCACTGTCTAATCTTTTTTGTTCAGCAGCAGCTTCTCTTTCTAATTTCTTTTGTTCAGCTTTAAATCTCCTTTGCTCCACCTGCATCTGCAATTTCTTTTGTTCAGCAGCAGCCTCAGCTTCTCTTTCTAATCTTTTCTCTTCAGCCAGAGCTTTTCTCTTTTCTGCAGCTAATGCTTTGTCATATTGAGCAACTGACCATTCTTCTAATTGTTGACCAGTCTTATCAAGGGCTTTCCCTTGTATAATGAAGTATTCTAATGTAGACATGGTGTCTAACAATAATACTAATCACCTGAAACAATAATAATACCACAAGTTCTTAATGACTTGATTAATCAGTATACTATCCCAATATCTGTGGGTCACAAGCCTTAATAAGGTCTTGTATAACAGTAATAATAATCAGGTACTGGTTTATACCATAATCCAAGTGCAGTGCACAGGCAATTGTGTCTTATGAAATATACCTATATAAAACATATGTCAACCAACAGAATACATAAAGTACAAATAGGACTGACAATACGAAAACGTTTGCAGAAATCAAAATAAATCAAATAGGGAAATCAATGAAAATAATCACTGAATCTGCAAAGAATAACAACACAAATGACGTCACAGTATATGAATATAAATTGTGAATAGAACTGAAAGATAGAAAAGGGTAGACCAACAAATTACAAACAATTCAAAACAAAACTAAAGAACAAAGAAATATTACAAAAATAACAATAATTACAGACTTCACGGCTAACACAAAAGCAACAGTTGTCGCAAGCAAATTTTCAATCAAGAAAATTGCACCTATAGAAAACGCCCACAACGGACCCTCTATGACGTGGGATATTCTGTTGTGAGGACGCCGCCCAACCTTAAACACAACCCGCTGACATATAAACTAACATACTATACAAACAAATAACATGTAACATATCATAAATACATATATCATGTGTGTAATGTGTTGCAAAATAGGCTCAGTTTTACAGTAATGGCAAAGTTATTCTTGTAAAATAAATAAACTGCCACTTTATTGAAATATATATTCTGGCCTTAAATATTAAAGTTCATATATAGAAAACAAGATCCATCGATGAAAATAGGACTTCTTAGTTCAATAATACTGTCTTCCTGTTAACATTGAGCAGAATTGATCCAACTGTTCTGTGAAACTCTGTAATGTCTAATGTAAAAATGTCAACAACGCTGACCTACATACTGCATTCACTTGACAGGTCACGTGACGAAGTGTTGACAAAGAGCAAACCAATACTGCAAGTGTGTCGTATCAGCCACAGGAAACGGTCTGGTATCGGTAATCTGTTGACTTCTGAACTTCTGCGAGGTCAAACCCAGAAAGCTGGTCCACCAGTTGATAAGAATTTTTTTCTTATTAATGATGTCCACCAAATGATAAATATAAGTGGATGGAAGCAGACATCATCATCATCAGTTGATAAACTCTTAATACAAGACCCTTGCCCTGAGCAAGAGACATGCTGAGAAATCTGAAGCTCGCTCGAACATCACCAGAGTTAAATACTGTGTTGTTGTGTTGCTCGTGGTTCGAGTATGGAATGTCAACTTGACCTACGCAGTGGTGTGTAGACATAGATGGAGTGTATAATGTGCGAATGATAGGAAGAGTTCGTGGTGTTGACAAATGTTCTTTTCTCACACTCATGTATGGCTGGAAGTCATCGACACCAACGACTGTGTACCTTTACTAAAGTTTAATTGGACGTACACACTCGACAGCACAGATAGAGACAAATCACAGGTTGGCATAATACATCATGGTACAGTGGATAAATGGTCTTGCAATGTTATGTTACATGGGCACTCATGTAGAATAATGGTATAATGGACTGTCAGTAGCCAAGCACTCAGTATTGCCCATATATATATATATCAACTGAGTTTACTGACAAAGCACGTCAGATTATAAACAATATCCAAGATGGCTTCTAGACCTAATCTCGTCTAGCGAAGATTCCTTAACATAATGTCCAGCACAGATTTTTCCATATAATTATATTGAACCGCTAGCAATGGGTTCTCATGTGTAGCAGTGATCTCTGGACTAATCAAGCGATAATACGGGCATCCCTTTTCTCTTCTTGAAAGTCACTACATGTTTGGTTCCAAGATGGCTTCACTCGTGAGCTGTCACTCACGTTTGGATACAGATAATGAATCAGTCCTAAAGTTAGTCATTCATTAAACATTTCATTGCTCTGTAGATCTGATCATGAACAATTGACTGCATTCTACAGGATATAGTGCTGCTAGGAATCAGAATCGTTTTTTTCATCTAGTTAGATGTATCCTCTCAGACGTACAAATCATCCCTACCGAAAAACGGTGGCTTCGTACGAGAGTTCAAAAGAGTATCTTTATTACCTTGGTTTTCAGAAATATGAGTTTGCCATTCCTTGGCAATAAGAATGAACACTGGGGTAAAGCATACACGATAGGTCTAGACGACTATCACTTTCCCCAAAAACCACTGAGATCACTTTTTTCCCGGCATCAAGCCGACATAGAAAAACACAGCCCATCAGGGCGAAGCCAAAACACACCTCTCTCGCGACACATCCGCCGAACAGCCTTTGACCTCTCTAGAGACAACAGAACATATAGTTCGACTTAGATATGTAAAGATATACAGATATAAGACAGATTCGTCCTACACAGACAAACAATACACATAAATTCAGGCCATAGATATTCTGAAGCAAGAACAATCTATTACTACCCAAACAAAGAATAAATCGCAGTAAAACTGGATTCATCCGCGGAGTTCGATCGAAAGAGACGGCACAACTTTCAAGGGAAGTAACTCAATAATGACTTTCCCTTAAGCACTAAAAAATATCTATTTTGTTTACAAAATATTTGCGAACATAACAAGTATACCAATGTATAATATTGTAAGATATCAAGACTGCACGTAACAAATGGAAAGCAGAGTGGGATAAAAATCTGAAAGGAAGACATGCATATAAGATGTTCAAGGCTCCAACAAGAAAATGTCAGATATCTAGGGAATTGAAAATTCCCAGTAATAAGAAACTTCTCAGACTACAGCTGGGAAAAGGCTATTTCAGAATAGAAGAACCTTACTGTGCAGGATGTCTTCAAGACAATAATATAGAACATTTCTTGTTAAAATGTAAGAGGTATGACCAAATGAGAATACCAATATTAGATTATTTGCAAGCATCCAACTTACCTATAAATATAGAAGAGGTGTTGAGAATAGGCAGACCTAGGGAACTGCATAATATAGTCAAACAATATTTAACACGAACACATGTTAATATATAGTGGCTGGGAATATGAAGGTCTGATGCTGTTCTTTACAATGCATGTGACTTTTAACAGATGAAAGTCAATTAAATATCTGTTTAAGTCCGTTATATAACTAGCACCACCAGGCCTTTACACCCCTCCACTTTAATATTATTCTTGTTCATAGTTTCTTCTTGATTTAATTTTTTTTGTTTGTTGTTTATTTGGTTTTTTTTTTCTATTTATTTAACGTATAAGCACAATTGTGATTGTCTCTATTTACATTGATCTGACAAATGTGATGCCACTTTCTCATGTCGGCAGTTGTCCATATTATTTGGAATTGAAAACAATATATATCCTAATTATAACCCATCAGAGGTTAAACGGGATTTTTTTTCCATTAAATTAAAAAAAAATAATAATAATAAAAAAGTCAACGGTTGTGTATAATATCCCAGCAGAGCTTTTTTTTTTTTTTTTCATAAAGTTTTGCCTCATTTTGGCGGGGCGCGTCCTGTTCAACCTAGTCGGTTATAATAGGCGCATATCCAAACACAAAAGAGCCTTAGGTCTGAAACGTCTGCAGAGCTCTTGAAAATAATCAGATAAGTAACCTTTCAAAGGTGAATCATAAGATTGTAAGCAAGGTTGCCACTCAAGTTTTAGAGATAAACCCAGATTTTCTTCTAAAAAAGACCCAGAAATACCCAGATTATTTTATGCCTCAAATACATGGGATAGACGATGCTTACACAATCTTTTAGTGAAACTTTAGCACAAATAAGCTGTGTGCTACCAATTTTTATTTATTTCTTCATTTTTATTACCAAAAATTCACAATTATATAAAAATGATTTTATTAACACTCCAATATATGAACTCTTGAAAATGAGATATTTTAATAGTAACCTACTTACAGTAGTTACATTAACAAAATGTTCCTCAAATCAAATATAAAATGTTAGTTGTAACTTGTTGAAAATTGTCACTTGTCAGCGACTCGGCATCCATGTCAACAACTTCTCCTTCGTCAAGATTATATGCTCGCTGACCTTTTGAGACTTTCCCCATGCTATCAGCATAAAGAGTAAAATCTATGAAGGGGAAAAATGAAATGCCAAATAAAAGCGATTGGAGAGAAAAATGAAAAAAAAATGATACTGCCGTAGGGCTGGAGGTTTGAGAGATCACACAAAAGGACAGAGACAGACATTCCGTCACAAATATATCTACATAGTAAATGAATACTATGATTACAACAACAAAAATGTGCAATGTATATTTAGAGTCTGCATGCCATCAATGGTACCTCACGGCTGTTTGTAGCCTATACCAGAGCGCTCTTTTAGTTTCGGTGACCGGAATTCTGACACCGGGTAATAATCTTCATGAGCACCGTAAATGATTACTATACCTTGTAGCGGTATGGCAGCTTGTGTACCCTGACAATCCCCAGAGCTATGCCAGTGGGAGATTTACTCCTGGTAGGTTCAATCAAGCTGGACTGATCTGCGTGGGTAGGGGTCAGACAAAAGCTGGTACTCTGGTCCTCCAGGTTGGGGGTTTTAGCACAGGGCCGACACCCCTGTCTATGTAAAAAATCGCACATGTTACGGAAACAACAATAAATGGAAAAACGTTGCTGCGGGACGGACATCCGGAGTCTCAGGCTCGTATGACTGACAGTGGTGAAAGCCGAAAGGAAGCCACTGGCATGAAAACGGATGCCCCGACCGCAAAACACGAAACCAGAATTGGTTTTTGGAACGTCAGAACTATGAATGAGGCAGGAAAGCTGAGACAAATCACAGTAGAGATGAGGAACTACAAAATACATATCCTGGGAATAAGCGAGAGCAGATGGACAGATAAGGGGAGAATAAAAACAGCTACAGGAGAAACAGTACTTTATTCTGGCAGAGAGGATGGTCAGCATAACGAAGATACCTTCGTTATCCTGAAGAAAGGAATGGAAAGGTCTTTACTGGAATGGAAACCCATCAACAACAGACTGATAAGAGCAAGACTGAGAGGGAGGTTCACCAACACCACAATTATACAATGCTATGCACCATCAAACGACAGCGATGAAGAGATCAAGGACGAGTTCTATCAACAGGTACAAAAAGAAATGGAAACTACACCCAGGTACGATCTCATTATAGTAATGGGAGACCTAAATGCGAAAGTGTGAGCACACAATAATTATGACGAAAGAGTAATGGGGAAATGCGGCAGTGGAACAGCAAATGAGAATGGGGACAAATTAATAAGTTTCTGCAGTATTAATAACCTGGTCATTGGAGGAACACCTTTTCCACACAAGGAAGTGCATAAGTTAACATGGAAACCGCCAAACGGACGAGACAGAAACCAGATAGATCACATAATGATCAATGGCAGATGGAGACATGCATTACAAGACGTGAAAGTAAGAAGAGGCGCATATGTGGGAAGCGATCATCACCTAGCAGTAGCAAGACTGAAAGTGAAACTCAAAGCTGCTGGACCAGTTGCAGTCAAACAGAAAAGATACAACATCACGAAACTGAAAGATCCACGCACCAGAAAAGCTTTCGTGGTCGACGTAAAGAGAAGATATGAGATTATCAAAAGCCAGGAAAGAACAAAGACCGATGATGTTGACCAGAGATTCAACACCATCTCAACAATATACAAGGAAAGCAGCAAGTCATGCTTGGGATTCCAGGAAAGAAAGAGCCAAGACTGGATAACACCATATACGCTAAACACCTGTTGCGTACTTTTTGGGTACCTTAACGGTAGCAAAGTGGACATGAGTCTGGCTGTTGTTAAGATGGTACGCACCAGTGTAAGTAATAAGTAAATATTTATAATTAAATTCATCGCGCACGAAAGCGCACATATTTGTGGGTGAGATTTTTGGCGTGTTTGTTGCTAAACACGAGATGACGTAGGTCACTTCAGTGTATGATATTGGCTGATGGAAGTCAGACTGAGGTCTGCGTGTTCGAGTCCTTTATTGCGGGAAGTCTTCTACTGTGGTCTTGTTATGTGGCCTTCCATACAGAAGCCATTGCCGTAAGACTTTGCAGTAAGTTGTATTTAAGCCCCTGAAGATATTTATGAATTTTAAGCTAAAAATCGTATCTAGTCTGTACATTTTTATGGATCATCGTTACCTTCCATGTACCGAAATGGATTTTACGAATGAAATGGAGTATTAGGATCCAACCAAGTAAATTGGGCAAGTACGTGCCGATTTGTAGTGCATAAAGGAATATTATAGGTAAAGAATATTTATTCTGTCCGTTGGAATACGGAGGACAAAACCAGAGGTCAATCAAGTTATATACTTGAAGATTGGTAGGCACTAGTTATTATCATGCCTCAACTATTAGGCACAGTTGTTCCGGATTTTTTTAAAATATGAGGCCAGTTAAGAATGGAGTATCTACATTATATGATATATCCTTTGATTATGATCTGTGTGACTGCCCTTGAGGGGGTCAACCGTCATTGAGAACAGTTGTTAAGAAAAAGCTGCTCTAATATTACTAAAGGAACATTGTTTAATTTATATCGTGCCTTCATATTGATACACTGACATGTCTCCATATGGATTTCTATGAAAATCGTCAATGTCCGTGGATGTATACTTTGTCCGTCGTATCGTACGTCCACCATTGTTTGAAAGAATAAACGTTTGTAAACCTAATCTGGAGTTCCAGCATGCTTCACTTGGCGCTAGTATTATTTGACGTGCCCTATTATTATTACCGTTATCTGATCGCCACCCGACACATCAACATTCGCGTATCAGCATAAGGTAGTAGTCAGCCACCACGACACAATAGACTACCAGCAGTTAAAAAAATAAGAATAAGACTACTACAA
Source organism: Oreohelix idahoensis (assembly GCA_024509875.1). NCBI lineage: Eukaryota > Metazoa > Mollusca > Gastropoda > Stylommatophora > Oreohelicidae > Oreohelix > Oreohelix idahoensis. Next base: position 171,330 of record JAMPIV010002216.1, read on the forward strand.
TACCATAGCGAAGAGAAAGGAAATGAAAAGAAAGAAAACAGAAGCTAAGTCTCCCAGGTTAAAGGCAATATATAGTGAAAAGTACAGTCAGCTGGACAAGGAAGTTAAACGTCAAACCCGTGCTAACAAAAGGACATTTCTGGATGACCTTGCAAGACAGACAGAAGAGGCAGCACTGAGAAATGAACAAAGCACAGTATACAATATAACTAAAATCATCAGTGGAAAACGAGGTGCAAACAATATTACATTAGTAAGAGATAAGCACGGAAATCTCATCACGACAGTAGAGTGACAGGAAACAAGACGGGCAGAGCATTTCAGAGAAAATCTGAATAAAGAAACCACCAGAGACACAACTGAATGTTCCTGAGGCTGAAAATGATCTAGATGTTAATACAGACATCCCACAAAAAGAAGAAATCATCAAAGCAATCAAAGGGTAAAGAATGGAAAAGCTCCTGGTCATGATAATTTAAATGCAGAGCTATTTAAGACAGACCCAGAGCTACTAGCAGAACTATTAGAACCACTATTTGCACAAGTCTGGAAAACAGGAACAACACCAACAGAGTGGAGAAAAGGAATAATTGCCAAATTGCCCAAGAAGGGAGATCTTGCAGACTGCAATAATTGGAGAGGAATAACTCTTCTCTCAGTACCCAGCAAAATACTAGGCAGGATAATTATACAGAGAATCTCAAAAGCAGTAGACCACAAACTGAGGAAAGAACAAGCAGGATTTAGAAAGAACAGAAGATGTGTAGGTCATATATTTACCCTCAGGAACATTATAGAGCAGTGCTCAGAATGGCAAAGAAAGCTGTACATTAATTTCGTTGATTTTGAAAAGGCTTTTGACAGTATACATAGGGACAGTTTATGGAAAATACTGAGGGCTTATGGAATTCCAAGCTGCATAGTGTCAATCATAAAAAGCCTTTATGCCAACTTTACGTGTAGCATTGGGCAGAGCAACCTAACCTTTGAAGTGAAGACAGGAGTACGACAGGGATGCCCCTTATCAACCACTCTATTTTTAACAGTCATAGACTGGGTGATGCGCCAGACAACAGATGGCAATCCAAGAGGAATAAGATGGACTACATTTTCTGCACTGGAAGATCTGGAATATGCAGATGACATTGCACTGCTAGCACATTCACATCAACACATCCAGGAAAAAAACGGATAGACTTAATAAGTATAGCCAGCAGGTGAGCTTGAACATCAACCTAAAGAAGACAGAGGTCATGACGCTCAATGTGAGCAGCCCTGAGCCCATATAAGTAAGGAATCAGCAACTGGAACAGACAGATGCCTTCACTTACCTAGGATGCATAGTAACACCAGACGGCGGAGCAAGCAAAGACATCAACAACAGAATGAACAAAGCAAGAACATCATTTTTTAGTCTAAACAACATCTGGAAGTCCTCTCAGTACAGCACAAGCACAAAATTAGGATTATATCAGAGCTGCGTGCTTTCTGTGCTTCTCTGTGGCGCGGAGAGCTGGAGAGTTACAGAGAAGGAAATGTCGAAATTGTCCTCTTTTCACACAACATGCCTGTCACGCGTAGGGAGAGAGCAAGGTCGACACAGGTCACCTGATCTAGATAACAGTAAGAATATAGATTGATTTTCTTGCAATACTGTAATAGTGATGTTATTTGTTATGAAACCAAGAGGTTAACTGTCTGGAATCAAGGGTAATTAAATACCATGTAAGAATATCAGACAAATTGTTCTCCCACGTTGTTCCACAACTAACATACACCACATGATGTTGAGTCATTATTGAGTTACTTCCCTTGAACTCCGCGGATAAATACATTTTTACTGCGATTTATTCGTTGTTTGGGTAATAATAGATTGTTCTTGCTTCAGAATATCTATGGCCTGAATTTATGTGTATTGTTTGTCTGAGTAGGACAAGTCTGTCTTATATCTGTATATCTTTACATATCTAAGTCGAACTATATGTTCTGTTGTCTCTAGAGAGGTCAAAGGCTATTCGGCGGATGTGTCGCTTGAGTGGTGTGATTTGGCTTCGTCCTGATAGGGACTGTGTGTGTTTTGCTATGTCGGCTTGATGCCTTGAAAAAGTGATCTCAGTGGTTTTGGGGAAAGTGATAGTCGTCTAGACCTATCGTGTATGCTTTACCCCAGTGTTTATTCATCTTGCCAAGGAATGGCAGTTTCATATTCCCTCTACCAAGGTAATCAAAGATACTCTTATGAACTCTCGATCGAAGCCACCATTGTCGATAATTACGATTTGAATGTTTAAGAGAATATATTTGACTCGATGAAAAACGACTTCGATTCCTAGCAGCACTATATTCTGTAGAATGCAGTCTATTGTTCATGACCAAATCTACAGAGCAACGAAATGTTGTATGAATGACTAACTTTAGAACAGATTCATTATCTGTATTCAAACGTGAGTGACAGTTCACGAGTGGAGCCATCTTGGAACCAAAACATGTAGGACTTTCAAGAAGAGAAAAGGGATGCCCGTATTATCGCTTGATCAGTCCAGAGATCACTGCTACACATGAGAACCCATTGTTAGCGGTTCAATATTATTATATGGAAAAATATGTGCTGAACATTATGTTGAAGAATCGTTGCTAAACGAGATTAGGTTTAGAAGTCATCTGAAATATTGTTTACAAGCTGACGTGCTCAGTCAGTGACGTCAGATGATATATGTATGGGCGATACTGAGTGCTTGGCTATTGACAGTCCATTATACCATTATTCTACATGAGTGCCCATGTAACATTGCAAGACCATTTGTCCACTGTACTATGATGTATTATGGCAACCTGTGATTTGTCACTATCTGTGCTGTCGAGTGTGTACGTCCAATTAAACTTTAGAAAAGGTACACAGTCGTTGGTGTCGATGACTTCCGGTCATACATGAGTGTGAGAAGAGAACATTTGTCAACAACACGAACCCTTATCATCATTCGCACATTATACACTCCATCCATGTCTACACAACACTGCGTAGGTCAAGTTGACATTCCATACACTACAGTGGGGCAGGCAACACCATAGGGATCTTGTCAACTGATGATGATAGACGCCTGTCTTCCCGCCTAGGAGTGTTCTGGTGTACTTTATCAACATATATTATATCCAACTAAATATCAACTTTATCAACTGGTGGACCAGCTTTCTGGGTTTGACCTCGCAGAAATTCAGAAGTCAACAGATTACCGATACCAGACCGTTTCCTGTGGCTGATACGACACACTTGCAGTATTGGTTTGCTCTTTGTCAACGCTTCGTCACGTGACCTGTCAAGTGAATGCAGTATGTAGGTCAGCGTTGTTGACATTTTTTTTACATTAGACATTATAGAGTTTCACAGAACAGTTGGATCAATTCTTGTCAGTGTTAACAGAAAGACAGTATTTGTGAACTAAGAAGTCCTGGTTTCATCGATGGATCTTCTTGTTTGCCATATATGAACTTTAATATTTAAGGCCAGAATGTTTAATTGAATAAAGTGGCAGTTTGTTTGTTTTCATGAAAAATAACTTTGCCATTACTGTAAGACTGAGCCTATTTTGCAACACATACTATCATACACATAATTTATATATATTTATGTTTACATGTTATTTGTTTGTATAGTATGTTAGTTTCTATGTCAGCGGGTTGTGTTTAAGGTTGGGCGGCGTCCTCACAACAGAGTATCCCACGTCATAGAGGGTCCGTTGTGGGCGTTTTCTATAGGTGCAATTTTCTTGATTGAAAATTTGCTGCGACAACTGTTGCTTTTGTGTTAGCTGTGAAGTCTGTAATTATTGTTATTTTTGTAATATTTCTTTGTTCTTTAGTTTTGTTTTGATTTGTTTGTAATTTGTTGGTCTAACCTTTTCTATCTTTCAGTTCTATTCATAATTTATATTCATATATTGTGACGTCATTTGTGTTGTTATTCTTTGCAGATTCAGTGATTATCTTCATTGATTTCCCTATTTGATTTATTTTGATTTCTGCAAACGTTCTTGTATTGTCAGTCCTATTTGTACTTTATGTATTCTGTTGGTTGACATATGTTTTATATGGGTATATTTCATAAGACACAATTGCCTGTGCACTGCACTTGGATTATGGTATAGACCAGTACCTGATTATTATTACTATTATACAAGACCTTATTAAAGGCTTGTGACCCACAGATATTGGGATAGTATACTGATTAATCAGGTCATTGAGAACTTGGGGTATTATTATTGATTCAGGTGATTAGTATTATTGTTAGGCATCATGTCTACTTTAGATTATTTCATTACACAAGGGAAAGCTCTTGATAAGACTGGTCAACAATTAGAACAATGGGCAGTTGCTCAATATGACAAAGCATTAGCTGCAGAAGAGAAAAGATTAGCTGCAGAAGAGAAAAGATTAGCTGCAGAAGAAAGAAAAGCTATGGCGGAAGAGAAAAGATTAGAAAAAGAAGCTGAGGCTGCTGCTGAACAAAAGAAATTGCAGATGCAGGTAGAGGAAAGGAGATTTGAAGCTGAACAAAAAAAAATTGGAAAGAGAAGCTGCGGCTGAACAAAAAAGATTAGACAGTGAAGCTGAACAAAAAAGATTAGACAGGGAAGCTGAACAAAAAAAATTGGAAAGAGAAGCTGCGGCTGAACAAAAAAGATTAGACAGTGAAGCTGAACAAAAAAAATTGGAAAGAGAAGCTGCGGCTGAACAAAAAAGATTAGACAGGGAGGCTGAACAAAAAAGATTAGATGCTGAAGAGAAAAAAGCAATAAGAGAACATGAATTTGAGTTGGAGAAATTGAGATTGACAAGTATGAGTAATGTTAATCAGGCATCTAGTGGTAATGGTAAACCTTCTACTTACAAGGTTAAGGTTCCACCGTTCAATCAGTCCAGTGACGATATTACATTCTGGCTGGATAGATTTGAACGTTCTTGTCGTACACATAATGTGGATAAATCACAATACGCTAATCAATTATCAGAAAACTTGAAAGGTGAATCTTTGACTAGATTATGCCTTGTAGGAGAAGCAGATAAGGATAATTATGATGTCATTAGGGCGGCTTTGATAAAAAAATATCAGCTAAGTGAGGAAGGCTATCGCCTTTTATTTAAGACGATGGTACCTGAGACGGGGGTAGAATTCTCAGAATTCACTGCAAAGGCACGTCTCACAGTTGATCGTTGGATTGAGCTTTCCAAAACAGAAAAAACGTATGAAGGACTTATGGATTTGTTGCTCAGAGATAAGATTATGTCATGTGTGAACAAACCTTTCCTTGAATTTATACATGAGCGTAAACCTAAATCTCTAAAAGAAATGGAAGAATATTGTTCCCAATATGTCACTGCACACCCCGACGTGACTTTTGGCAACACTAAGATTAAGGAGAGTATGCCAGTTGCTTCAGCAACACCATACAATCCCAATTATTCACACAGATTTCAGGGACCTCAAAACAGATTTGATAAAAAAGGTAACCATAATAGTTATCAAAACCAAGGTAACCAATCATTTCAGGGTTCTTCTTCAAAGAACTGGAGACGACCTGATAGCTCTCGACACAGGGGTGGTCATAATTATAGGAATTTCCGTAGAGGAAGTAATTATAGAAACTATCAGGGTTATCCGTCTTGGAGTCAACAAGATCATAATTACAGAGATACTCATTATAATGAATATGATAATGGTAACCAAGGGTACTATGACTCAAACCCAAATAGGGGTTACAATAGAGGTAACAATAACTACAGAGGTGATAATAACCGAGGTAGATCTCAATACAAAAGACATAAACCACATTTTCAGGCAAACTCTGCACAACAAGAGTCCCATGAAGCCTATAAACAGAGTAAAGATAATAATGATGCTAGTAATATGGCATGTGCCGCTTTTGATTTTGGGAGAGCATCTCAGTGCCCCCAATGCAAAACGTTATTTGAGCCAACCACAGTGACTACTTTAAGCTGTGGCCATCCTCTTCCTGCTCTTCCAGCATCAGTCGCGCATGATGGAAGAGGGTCTCTTGTCTTACATAAGGGTTTAGTGAATAACAATCCAGTCTCTGTGCTATTTGATTCTGGATGCACCACAATTGGTGTTAGGCAGTCACTCGTAGATCCTTCCCGTGCCACTGGACAAGTAGTCAAATGTGTAACATTTGGCGGCACATTAGAGAAATACTCTACCGCTATCATTAGGATTGCTACTCCTTTCTTTACAGGAGATGTACACGCATGTCTTCTTCCGAATCCGATCGCTGACCTCATCATCGGTCGCATTCATGGAGTCAAGGAATGCACTCCGCAACAAATTTCCACGTGGGAAAGGCAAAACATGCAGATTGCTAACGCTGTAGTCACTAGAGCTCAGGCTCTTAATGTGCCTCAAACTTCATCTACTGAAGATAATGAAGTGCATAACCAAGATAATCCCTTGGTAATTTCTCGTGACTCGTTTATAAAACAGCAAGAAGATGATCCCACTCTGAAGAAATTCTTCATTCTTGCAACTAAAGGTGATCCGAATAAGGACACAAGTCGTAAATCGTGGATTACAAAGAAGAATGGCGTACTTGTACGTATGGTTCAAGACTCCATTACGTCAAGTCATTCTCAAATCCTGGTTCCCAAGAATTTGAGAGTTAAAATTTTGCAGCACGCTCACGACTCTCAGTGTGCTGGACACATGGGTTTTTCCCGTACTAAGTCAAGAGTCCTTGCGGCTTTCTTTTGGCCATTGGTAAACAAGGACATACGGATTTATTGTCGATCTTGTAAAGTATGTCAGGAAGTTAAATCCAAAGGTCCACGGCATGCTGCACCCATTCAGGCGGCGGACATTCCTATTCGGCCGTTTCAAAAAATGGCCATAGACATTATTGGTCCATTTAAGATCAAGTCTGCCAGAGGACATCAGTTTATCTTGACGTGTGTTGATATGTGCACACGTTGGCCAGAGGCTATTCCTCTGAAGAGCATTACTACTGCTGATATTGCAGATGCTCTTTGGCTTATATTTTCTCGTCTGGGGTTCCCCGGAGAGATATTGTCAGACCATGGCACCCAACTAATATCAGATACCATGTCTCAAGTAATGTCTACCCTGCAGATAGATAGATCTTTAAGTAGTATCTACCATCCAATGTCTAATGGTATGGTCGAACGCCTTAATAGAACACTTAAAAACTTACTGGGGAAGATAACTGAGGATCATCCTCAAGACTGGGACAGAGTTTTACCTGCGGCCCTCTTCGCTTACAGAGAGGTACCCAATGAACATACGGGATTTTCTCCCTTTGAACTCGTCTTTGGCGCGCGTCCGCGTGGCCCTATGTCGTTGCTTCACGATCTCATAACATCTGACAATATTGACGATGACACAAAGTCATCCTACGAATATGTCATCGCGTTGAGACAAAAGATTATCGAAGCATGCAAATTAGCAACTTCTTCTTCTGAATTTGCGAAACAGAAGGCAAGGCAATTTGCCAATAAGAAGAGATGCTTACGACAACTTTGTCCTGGTGACAAAGCATTTGTATTACTACCTTGTAGGGAAAACAGATTACTTATTTCTTGGAAAGGTCCGTACGATATAATATCGAAAATTTCCGATGTCGACTATATTGTCGATATTGATGGGAAGCATAAAACCTTCCACATCAATATGCTTACTGAATTCCATGAACGTCCGGATTATTTGCAACCCATTTTCCAAGCAACGGACAATTCTCCAGTACCACATGGTCATTACTCATCACTGTCCGTGATACAGGATGAGGAAACAAGTTTTTCAGATGTAAATCTTCCTCTTCCAATGATCCCACTTCATTCCAGTGAATCATGGAAGAACGTTACTGTCTCTCCTGATTTGTCTCTAGGAGAACAGCGACAAGTTTCAACTATGTTGCAAACATTTCAGGATGTACTCACTGACATCCCTGGACAAACTAATGTCATTCAACATGACATTGTGCTAACTGACCATACTCCTATTAGGGTTAGACCTTATCCTATACCTATACATTTCCAAGCACAGGTCGAGAAAGAGTTGGATGTGATGATAGATTTGAAAATAATCGAACCATCCACCTCTGCGTATTCTTCGCCGATGGTTATTGTGCGTAAAAAAGACAATAACATACGTCTTTGCGTTGACTATCGAAAATTGAATCAAGTAACGAAGTTCGATGCCGAACCTATGCCTTTACTGGAAGAGCTACTTACTCGACTCTCCAAATCTCATTTTTTCACTAAACTTGATTTGTCTAAGGGATATTGGCAAGTTCCTTTATCTGAACGCGCCAAACCTCTCACGGCTTTTTCAACACCTAGAGGTTTGTTCCAATGGAATTTTATGCCTTTCGGTCTTATGAACGCACCAGCTACGTTCGTACGCATGATGCGCCGAATCCTATCTTATCGGTCAGATGTCATTGCATATCTAGACGACATCTGTCTTTTCAGCGATACTTGGGAAGATCACTATTCAGGGTTAGATGAATTGCTGTCTACTTTGCGTGAGCACAACCTGACAGCGAAACCCTCTAAAGCCTATATTGGTTTTAGCGAAATTTCTTTCCTAGGCCACCGAGTTGGTCATGGTTTCCTAAAGACAGAGGACCATAATACTAGTAAGATACTTAACATCTCAATCCCTAAGACTAAAAAACAGGTGAGAAGTCTGTTAGGTCTTATTCAATTTTATGGCAGATTCATTCAGAATCTATCCTCTATCATGGCACCTCTCTCAACACTTCTAAAGAAAGGTTCGCCTAATGTGGTCCACTGGTCTCAGGAATGCCAATGCTCTCTGGATAAGATTAAAACACTGTTTTCAACACCACCTATTTTAGTGCTACCCACTAAAGATAAGACATTCGTTCTTCGTAGTGACGCTTCATCCACTGGGATTGGAGCGGCACTAATGCAAGAGTACTCTGGAACTCTGCATCCTGTAATGTATATTTCCAGAAAACTTAATGCGGCAGAAAGGAATTATTCGGTTTTAGACCGTGAGCTATTAGCTATGGTTTGGTCGATCCTCAAACTACAGAGATTCCTTCTAGGCGCACATTTCATAGTAGAAACAGACCAAAAAGCTCTTACTGCTATACAGAGTAAGAATTTGAAGAGCTCGAGGTCTACTCGATATGCAATTGCTCTTCAACCTTTTCATTTCTCTGTGCGAGCTATTCGGGGATCAGATAATGTGATGGCAGACATTCTGTCAAGATGCCCACATGATTCCACATAACTATTAGGGCTTAGACTTCTTGATATGTCTAGTTCTATAGTAGTTCCTTTTCTATATCATGATAGATACACATTTGTAATTTAATAATATAATGATTGTATCACTACATAGCGGTTCATGTATGTTTATTCACCGCTGTGCTTTGATGATTTTTTACTTCATAAATCATAAATTTAAGATATCTAATACGTAGTGATGATATGAATTTTTTAGGCATTGTGTAATTGCCAGAATTGTATTATACTTTGATGACACCTTCCTGGAAAAATATACTTGTAGAGAAATAATTTCTCTCAGTTTATGAGACACATTCTCACCAGTCGCTCCATAAGTCGACTTAGCCTCATATTAGGCGTTATAGGTATTCCTGATATTTTCATCTGCGCATTATTCATGCGTTGTGAGCCTATTGTACGTTGCTCCTAGATGTATTTCAAAAAAAAAAAAAAATGTTCCATTTTTTTTTTCCCGGGAGGTGTGGTAAGACTGTTACGTGCAGTCTTTGATATCTTACAATATTATACATAGGTAATTTTTTAGTGCTTAAGGGAAAGTCATTATTGAGTTACTTCCCTTGAACTCCGCGGATAAATACATTTTACTGCGATTTATTCGTTGTTTGGGTAATAATAGATTGTTCTTGCTTCAGAATATCTATGGCCTGAATTTATGTGTATTGTTTGTCTGAGTAGGACAAGTCTGTCTTATATCTGTATATCTTTACATATCTAAGTCGAACTATATGTTCTGTTGTCTCTAGAGAGGTCAAAGGCTATTCGGCGGATGTGTCGCTTGAGTGGTGTGATTTGGCTTCGTCCTGATAGGGACTGTGTGTGTTTTGCTATGTCGGCTTGATGCCTTGAAAAAGTGATCTCAGTGGTTTTGGGGAAAGTGATAGTCGTCTAGACCTATCGTGTATGCTTTACCCCAGTGTTTATTCATCTTGCCAAGGAATGGCAGTTTCATATTCCCTCTACCAAGGTAATCAAAGATACTCTTATGAACTCTCGATCGAAGCCACCATTGTCGATAATTACGATTTGAATGTTTAAGAGAATATATTTGACTCGATGAAAAACGACTTCGATTCCTAGCAGCACTATATTCTGTAGAATGCAGTCTATTGTTCATGACCAAATCTACAGAGCAACGAAATGTTGTATGAATGACTAACTTTAGAACAGATTCATTATCTGTATTCAAACGTGAGTGACAGTTCACGAGTGGAGCCATCTTGGAACCAAAACATGTAGGACTTTCAAGAAGAGAAAAGGGATGCCCGTATTATCGCTTGATCAGTCCAGAGATCACTGCTACACATGAGAACCCATTGTTAGCGGTTCAATATTATTATATGGAAAAATATGTGCTGAACATTATGTTGAAGAATCGTTGCTAAACGAGATTAGGTTTAGAAGTCATCTGAAATATTGTTTACAAGCTGACGTGCTCAGTCAGTGACGTCAGATGATATATGTATGGGCGATACTGAGTGCTTGGCTATTGACAGTCATTATACCATTATTCTACATGAGTGCCCATGTAACATTGCAAGACCATTTGTCCACTGTACTATGATGTATTATGGCAACCTGTGATTTGTCACTATCTGTGCTGTCGAGTGTGTACGTCCAATTAAACTTTAGAAAAGGTACACAGTCGTTGGTGTCGATGACTTCCGGTCATACATGAGTGTGAGAAGAGAACATTTGTCAACAACACGAACCCTTATCATCATTCGCACATTATACACTCCATCCATGTCTACACAACACTGCGTAGGTCAAGTTGACATTCCATACACTACAGTGGGGCAGGCAACACCATAGGGATCTTGTCAACTGATGATGATAGACGCCTGTCTTCCCGCCTAGGAGTGTTCTGGTGTACTTTATCAACATATATTATATCCAACTAAATATCAACTTTATGATTTTTGAGCTCAGCAAAATTGAGGGAGGTCGAAGCCAGGTCCTATGTTACTGACACTCTGCACTGGAGAACAAAGTAAGGGGACTATTAATCTCTTGTCTAAAGAGATTTTACGTATATGAAGTTCCTCCCCGAAGACTTTTGGTCTCAGAGCATAGGCACACACACTTACCACTGAAGACTTTGACTGTCCAGTACACTGTATGTAAAAGATGTCTCAGTGACTATTGTCTACCAGGCTCTGTCCTCATCCTTCCAAGTCGTGTCTCTCCTCTACACTTATATGTCTTACTATTTTCCACAATCAACAGTGTCTTGTAGTCTGGTGTATCTTTAGTTAATAATTAAGTCTTAATTATCTTTCAGCAAGGAACAACAGCTTTCATAATGTATACTTAGAGTTGTGTTCTAATAAGGCAAGCAATAATGCACAGTAATAAAATGCAAAAGCAAATCATATAAGAAAATTAATCATATTTTATACAGGTACATAATGGATATGGAAGAAAACTAAATCCAATGGCATAACATATATTTCTTATTTTGGTCAACCGCATACTTCTGCAAATTACACTTGTATCATTAAGCAATAATTAAACAAATAATTTTGGGAGATAACTCACCGCACACGATCACTTCAGGGTCACACAGTCCGAACTTGAATATTTGAATATACAAGTATTCATAAGCATGTTATTGACTTTACACACAGTTGTGTACAATCTCTCTCTCTCTCTCTCTCTCTCTCTCTCTATTCTTTAAAAGCCTTATGTACTTAAACTTTAGTTGCGGCTGGTTTCACGGTGATCATCAAGAGAGTACAGGAAAGTTACATTTCACTGATAAATACATTGTTAGACCGGAAATAGGTGGTCGTCTGTGAGTCACAGGTTAATTGATGTCTCAAAGAAACCCACCATTACCATCGCAAAACCCTACCTAGCGGAATCTAAATTGCCTGTCTAACGAAATTTAATACAAGCACTTCACCTGATCTAGCGTTCTCGGAGGAAAAGAAAAGTGACTTATATGGAAGACCAGAAAACAGTGACAGGATGGAATGAGTGGAGGATTTTGGAAGAGAAAGGATAGACTGCTCCATGACAGATAGCCCCCCATTTAAGTTAGTTGTCAGACTAACAACGCGAGTCTAACTTTCTCTTTGCATTCCACCACGTATTGATTCTAACGTCACGTCTAATCTTCACACTTTTTATTTACTTCTACGATCCCCTCGGACAGCGATGTTGAGTCCGATGGTGTTTCTTCGATTGTGTCTAATTCTGCCAGCGTATGCCTGCTCAGAAAGTCTGCTCCCACATTGATCTTCCCTGGGATGTATTCCACCTTGAAGGAATAGGGCTGAAGTAGTAAAGCCCAACGCATGAGTCGTGCATTTAGTTTCTTTGACGCCACTAGAAACATAAGTGGGGCATGGTCACTTTGTACTGTAAATTGTACTCCATAGAGATATGGCTGATGTTTTTGTACCGCCCATACTAATGCAAGACACTCCTTTTCAATTGTTGAATAATTCCTCTCTGCTGAGTTTAACCTACGACTGGCATAGGCTACAGGAAACAACAAGTCAGGTTTGTCGTCATCTGTCTGCATCAGTGAAGACCCAATTCCAATGTTACATGCGTCTACGCGCAGCACAAATGGCTTCGCTAGGTCCGGTAGTCTCACTATAGGTCGTGATGTCAACTTGTGTTTAAGTGTAGCATACGCTGCTTCACAATCCGGAGTCCAAACTACTTTCTCTGGCTGGCCTTTTCTGGTCAGATCCGTCCTATCTGTGAGCACTTCTGAGTGTTCTTCTAAAAGTTGTTTGACTTGTTCACCTTCTGCGTTCCCTAAAGTTGAGCTTATTTGCACATCCATATGCGATTCTTGTGGACGAAGCGAATACTCAACATATATTTTGTCTTCATTATCCACTTCTGTGGCAACCGCCAGGGTCATAAGGTTAGCTGGTTCAGGGTTTGGGCGTTCTATATATTTTTTAAGAAGATTCACATGATAAATCTTATGTTTCCCTTTCTTGGAGATTTTGTAATTAGTACGAGAAATCTTCTGTACTACCTCAAATGGTCTCTGCTAACCGATTTGAAGTTTATTGTTGCCACTGGGCAGCAACAAAAGTACTTTCTCCCCAATATGCAATTCCCTGTCTTTGGCTGCTTTGTTGTAATGTTTGGCATACTTACTACGCGTTCGTCGCAAGTTTGTTGATGCCATCTCCCAACAAACCTTTAAGCGTTCCTTGAGTTCCTGGACATATTTTGATGCCGTAACAATACTGTCGTATGCACTTTCATCTGTCATAGCTCGCAGAAGAGCTTCAAGCGGTCTTTTGATTGGACGCCCGAACAATAAGGTGGCAGGAGGGAGACAAGTCGAAGCGTGTGGCACTTCTCAGTAGGCAAAAAGCGCTGCAGGTAGAAACAAATCCCAGGTTCCTGGTTTTTCCTGAGCCAATTTGCGCAACATAGTGACGAGAGTTCCATTGAACCTCTCAACTTGTCCATTGGACTGAGGATGATAGGGCGAGGTGTGAATATGCTGTGTACGAAATACTTGGAAAACCTCTTCCGCTAACTTTCCCTTGAACTGAGACCCATTATCTGTAAGTATTTGTCGAGGATTGCCATCAATGGTACCTATACCTTGTAGCGGTATGGCAGCTTGCGTACCCTGATAATCCCCAGAGCTATGCCAGTGGGAGTTTTACTCCTGGTAGGTTCAACCAAGCTGGACTGGTCTGTGTGGGTAGGGGTCAGACAAAAGCTGGTACCCTGGTCCTCCAGGTTGGGGGTTTTAGCACAGGGCTGACACCCCTGTCTGTGTAAAAAAAACAATGAAGTTACGGAAACAATAATAAATGAACAAACTTTGCTGCGGGATGGACATTCGGAGTCTGTGGCTCGTATGACTGTCAGTGGTGAAAGCCGAAAGGAAACCACTGACATGAAAACGGATGTCCTGACCGCAAAACAGGATACAAGAATAGGTTTTTGGAATGTCAGGACAATGTACGAGACAGGTAAACTAAGACAGGTCACGGCAGAAATGAGAAACTATAGGTTACACATTCTAGGGATAAGCGAGAGCAGATGGACAGGGGCAGGAAAAGTTAAAACAGCAACAGGAGAAACAGTACTTTACTCTGGAAGAGAGGATGGACAACACAATGAAGGCGTAGCCATTATTCTACAGAAAGGAATAGAAAGGACATTACTGGAATGGAAACCCATCAACAACAGACTGATAAGATTAAGATTGAGAGGGAGATTCATCAACACTACAATAATACAATGCTACGCACCAACGAATGATAGCGATGAGGAGGTCAAGGATGAATTCTATCAACAACTGCAGAAAGAAATGGAAGACACACCTAGATATGATCTTGTTATAGTAATGGGAGACCTCAATGCGAAAGTTGGTACACACAATACATATAATGAAAGAACAATGGGGAAATGCGGCAGCGGAACAGCAAACGAAAATGGGGATAAACTAATAAGTTTCTGTAGCATTAATAACCTGATCATTGGAGGAACACTCTTCCCACATAAAGAAATTCACAAATTAACATGGGAATCACCAAATGGTCGGGACAGAAACCAGATAGACCACATCATGGTTAACGGTAGATGGAGACATGCATTACAAGATGTGAAGGTAAGAAGAGGTACAGATGTGGGAAGTGATCACCATTTAGTAGTAGCAAAACTGAAAGTGAAACTAAGAAGGGCTGCACCAACTGTAACTACACAGAAAAGGTTTGACATCAGCAAATTGAAGGACTCCCTTACCAGAAAAGCTTTTACGGCCGACATAAAGAAACGATATCAATTTGCCAAAAGTCAGGAAAAGACATTGACTGATGATATAGACCAGAATTTCAACACCATTTCAACAATATACAAAGAAAGCAGCAAATCATGCTTGGGATTCCAGGAAAGGAAGAAGCAAGACTGGATAACACCAGAAACTTTAAACACCATAACGATGAGAAAGGAAATGAAAAGAAAGAAAACAGAAGCGAAGTCCCCCAGGTTAAAGCAACTATATAGCGAACAGAAATCAGAGGCACATCTCCAATCCAACCTGCAAGTCTGGAAGGAAGAGCTGGAGAAGAGAGGGATGGTCATAAGCAGCTCTAAAACAAAATCCATAGTGATATCACGAGAAGAAAGAAAACATCAGATTAAGTTGGGAGAACAGGTCCTGGAGCAGGTCGACCACTTTAAATACCTCGGAGCTATTATAGACCGAAAGGGAGGCATCAAAGAAGAGTTGGCCACTCGAAAAGCAGCAGTTGGGAGACTTTTTCAGGCCATAAATCGAGGATTCCTCAGCAAGAGAGAGGTTGGTAAGAAAACGAAGATGGCTGTATACCGCTCCACCTATGTCCCAGTCTTGACATACGGATGCGAGTCATGGGCAATGACTAAAACCCATAAAAGCCAGATCCAAACCTCAGAAATGAGGTATCTGAGGAAGGTGGTTGAAGTAACAAGAAGAGACATGGTACGCAACCAGACGATACGTCAAGGCCTTAAATCCTACCCAAGTAGAACAGTCCCAATTAAGATGGTTTGGGCATGTCTGCAGAATGGGAGAAGATCGGATAACACGACAAGCATGGGAAACAAAGAGCCAAGGATCCAGACCCCAAGGACGACCCAGAGTCCGCTGGGAGGACAACATTAGACAATCTTTGAAGGATCGAGGACTAGAATGGAACCAGGCCAGGAGGAAGACAGTCGATAGGATAGTCTGGCGCTCTCTCTTCCAAACCTCTACACCTCACGGTAGAAGGGGAACGACTAAGTAAGTAAGTAAGTATAGCGAACAGTACAGTCAGCTGGACAAGGAAGTTAAACGCCAAACCCGAGCCAACAAAAGGAATTTCCTAGACGATCTTGCAAGACAGGCAGAGGTGGCAGCACTGAGAAATGAACAAAGCACAGTATACAAAATAACTAAATTCATCAGCAGAAAACGAGGTGCAAACAATATTACATTAGTAAGAGATAAGCAAGGTAATCTCATCACGACAGCAGAGGGACAAGAAACAAGATGGGCAGAGCACTTTAGAGAAACTATGAACAAGGAACCACCAGAGACACAATTGAATGTTCCTGAGGCTGAAAACGATCTAGACGTGAATACAGACATTCCACGAAAAGAAGAAATCATCACAGCAATCAAAGGGTTAAAGAACGGCAAAGCTCCGGGCCATGATAACTTAAATGCAGAGCTATTTAAAACAGACCCTGAGCTAGCAGCAGAACTATTAGAACCACTATTTGCACAAGTCTGGAAAACGGGGACAACACCATTAGAGTGGAACAAAGGAATAATTGTCAAATTGCCCAAGAAGGGAGATCTTGCAAACTGCAATAATTGGAGAGGAATCACTCTTCTCTCAGTTCCCAGCAAAATACTAGGCAGGATAATTATACAGAGAATTTCAAAGGCAGTAGATCACAAACTGAGGAAAGAACAAGCAGGATTTAGAAAGAACAGGAGATGTGTAGATCATATATTCACTCTCAGGAACATTATAGAGCAGTGCTCAGAATGGCAAAGACAGCTTTACATTAATTTCGTTGATTTTGAAAAGGCTTTTGACAGCATACATAGGGACAGTTTATGGAAAATACTGAGGGCTTATGGAATTCCAAGCTGCATAGTGTCAATCATAAAAAGCCTCTATGCAAACTTTACGTGCAGTGTTGGGCAGAGCAACCTAACCTTTGAGGTGAAGACAGGAGTACGACAGGGATGCCCCTTATCAACCACTCTATTTTTAACAGTCATAGACTGGGTGATGCGCCAGACAACAGAGGGCAGTCCAAGAGGAATAAGATGGACAACATTTTCTACATTGGAAGATCTGGAATATGCAGATGACGTTGCACTACTAGCACATTCACATCAACACATCCAGGAAAAAACGGATAGACTTAATAAGTTTAGCCAGCAGGTGGGCTTGAACATCAATTTAAAGAAGTCTGAGGTCATGACGCTCAATGTGAGCAACCCTGAGCCCATATCAGTAAGGAATAAGCAATTGGTACAGACAGATACCTTCACATACCTAGGAAGCATAGTAACACCAGACGGCGGGGCAGGCAAAGACATCAACATCAGAATGAATAAGGCAAGAACAGCCTTCTTTAGCCTAAACAATATCTGGAAGTCCTCCCAATACAGCACAAGCACAAAATTAAGATTATATCAGAGCTGTGTGCTTTCTGTGCTTCTCTATGGTGCGGAATGCTGGAGAGTGACAGAGAAGGAAATGTCGAAATTGTCCTCTTTTCACACAACATGCCTAAGAAAAATTCACCGAATCTTTTGGCCGAATACCATCACTAACCAAGATCTGCTTACTCGTAGCAAGCAAGAAGACATGCACACCATCATAGCTGGCAGACGCTGGAACTGGGTTGGTCATGTCCTCAGAAGAGACCCCGATGCCATCACAAGAACAGCTATGCTTTGGACCCCTGAAGGAAAACGAAAAAGAGGCCGACCAAAAACAACCTGGCGGAGGACTGTGGAGGCTGAGATGCAAAGAATGAACCAGAGTTGGGGCACTGTACGAAGGATGGCCACCGACCGAGCAAAGTGGAATCAATTTGTTGTTGCCCTACAAGACGCCACTAGGCGTGATGGCCACTGACTGCTTTGACGGTCGGCGGCTAAGGATCAAAGAAGAAGAATTTGTCGAGGAAAACCTAGCCTGGTGAATATACTCACTATTGCTTCTGCTACATGCACTGAGTCTGATGAGGGTAGTTGTTGCGTGCATATTTTGACGCACATATTACAAAAATTGATATGGCTATTTAAGATGGAAAAAATATAGTCATTCATTCATTTGTGTATGAAAATGCTGTCTATGGGAAAGCTAGATAATCCATGATTGTTTTACACTTTTGATTATAGGAGTAATCGTTCTTGATATTGATTCGGCGCATGGATATGACACCCATGTCCGTACTTATTTGTTAGGGCCAGAAAATATATTAATTTGCTTATTATGTTTATGGCCTGAATTCATATGTATTACATATTATTAGTACAAGTAGAATCAGTCCTATATTGTATATTTTGGATGGGTAGGCAGGACTATATTCTTGTTATGCCGCTCTAGCGGAAGTAGGAGTTGTCTTGACAAGTCGTGATGAGTTCCGAGGTACCGTTTACAATGGCGGTTACGCATTTTTCAGGGCTGGTAGATTCTTCAGTAAAAATGATTTACGAAGTGGTTTTTCTTCTGTAGGAGATTGTGTCTCTACTAGAGCTTGTGTTAGAGACTCTCCTAATGTACGGTACCATGTATGATTCGGACTCCAGGTAATTCCAGACCCTATTTTTGATGATCTCATGTCGGTTAGACCTAGCTGGAATTTTGTGCTTCGCAACGCTAGGGTCACGTTTGTATCGACGAAGATGACGGGCTTCCATATAGCAGTTATGTCTACGTGAAGTAACTGGATTACTGTAGAACTGTTTGGAGGAACTTTAAGAAATTATTCTTATACATTTCAAATTAACTTTGGCTTAGATATAGCGAAGGGACGTCTCTGTGGAGCGTCTCTGCTAATTTATTCTGTCAGGAATGTGAGTCCTCTTATGGATATTTCGTTTATTCGAGATGATACCTCTAGTGTATTTCCACACGCCGGAAAAGCGTATTATTTCTGTGGTTATTTCCTGAAGGCAAGGTAAATTACATTTACATTAACTTTATCGATTTTTGTCCATGAGTGACATTTGATTCGTAGCCTGTCTTTGAAAGTCGTCATCACGAGATGTTTTCTCAGCTCACATATTGCTACATTGAACCGCATCGGGTTGATGCATGTCCCAAGGACCATTACTTGCTACTTCGCTACATGAACTAGGTTTGAAACCTTTTGTTATCTAGAGGTTTTTTTTGAGGACATTATTTATACTGTAGAAGACGTGTCTGTCTTGCTGAAGTCAGATTAAGGAGAGTGAACTGATCTCATACATCTGGTTATCTCCTGGTTAAGATAGAAAGGGATGGAAAATTTTCCCGACTACATTACAGCCTTATAATGTATTGACATGCCTGTGAATCACCTTTATTATGATGCTGTCTACCGTCCATTGCTATACTGACATTGTTGCTGTGATAATGACTGTCTGATGTACCTACATATTCGCGTATACATTTTGTCACTGTGGCGTCCACAATAAATGATACAGAAAAACGTCACTAGCTGTTACAAGCATCATTGACTTTATACGTCGTGAGTTAACTGACGTCCTTGTGTGGATTGCCCTGTTTTTGTATGATCATTGTTTGACTGTACATCATCTACACACTACACAAAACCAGACATGCGGATACCATCCATCATCATATGGCATCACGCATCAATACCCTCCTGTGAGTGAGTGAGCGACAACTCAGGAAGGCGGCCATGTTACATTCCTGTCATCATATTTTTGAATCACTGTCCAAAGAACGGGCATGTATCTTACTATTCGGACAGTGGCAAGGAGATCTCAATTTTGATAGAAACCCCTTCCATGGTTTCATAATATGATATAAACTGTGAACATAAAGCAACTTTAGTTACTTACCGATCCGCCTTCACTGACGCGCTTAGTCAGATAGGGGATGCGGCCATTATGTATCATGACATTGGAAGCTATTGATGTACTACCTATTATTTATGAATGTGTCATGACTTGGGATCTACTATGTACGCCTGCAAATTGATGTGTCAACCTGTACCCATGATTTACTCGTTATGTCCCAGTGTGTGCGTCTAAATAAACTGTGTAAACAAAGATTCCAGCAGTCTGCATTGGTGCCTTGTAGACACAAGTGAATGAGTGATTAGATTGGTCAGAACACGAACAGTACACCATTCGCGTTAATCACACTCTACACTTCTACTCCATATATATACCATCCTGCGTCGGTTGAATTGACCAAGTTTAGGGGCCTGCTTCCCCTGGAGCCTTTGAGGGAAACTACTGTTTACAGCTGCCTTTGCCTTCCCTAACTCAGGACTAGAGTGAGTTACCCATTTACAGCTGGGTAGACTGGAGCATGCCTGATCTCAACAACTCTGTACACTACAATGGACATATGCAGTAGTGGCACCACAAACAACATGCTACAGTGATTGATAGTGGAGCTTTACAGAAGAAAGAACACAGAATACAGTGACATTTTACAGAATGACCACTTTACACAGCACTTTACAGTAGTGCAATGGCTTCATGTACATGTGTCGACTAGTGTTAAAATGCAGCGGTTTCTCCTTTTAGTTCTCTCAAGAGGTCCAATGATATCCACAGCTACTCTCTCGAAGGGAGTTCCTATTATTGGCATCTCTCCTAACGTCGCTGGGAATGTCCAATGTTTAGGTGCCACTCTTTGACACTGTGCACAGGACTTAACAAATCGGATGTTATCTGCATTCATCCCAGGCCAATAGTAATGGGCTGATATGCGTTGCATGGTGGCATTTTGGCCCATGTGACCGCTGAATGGAAGTGCATGACCCATCTCCAAGATTTGGTTCCTGTACGTAGATGGAACGACTAGTTGCCCATATTCTAGTCCTATGTTTCCTGCTCTACGCTATATTAATCCCAATTTCATATAAAAGTTTCCTTTCTGCAGGGGAGTATTGGCAACTGGCAGTTTCTTGAAGCAGGAGGCCAGCGTTGTATCCTGTGTTTGAGCATTCTTTAAAGCCTGAGGGAGGGGATTCTGCACAGGTGCTGGCTCCTGTTCACTCGCAGCTTTACTTCTGATTGTCACTGCCGCAATAACAAGAGGTTCTTTTGGTTCACCTAGGAATACGTATCTACAACCCAAGATCAGGTCATAGATTGGGTCATCCATGACTGCTGCTCTGATCTGTCCTGACACAAAGCGGGATTCCACCTTGATAATTGCTATTTGCAGAGTCATTGTCTTGTCACCTTTTGTGGCTCCACGAAGTTCCACAGTGTCTGGTGTTACCTGGCCAGGGTCTACCAGAGATGAGGCGACAACTGCATCAAATTCCAGTCCCGTGTCATAGAGGCATAATACGTGCTGTCCATTTACCTTCACTGTGTCAGTAACGGACGGCCGCTTGAGGCTATTCTGTTGCCTCATTGGATTCTTCCTTGGCGATTTTGTCTGTATAAATGCAGCATGTTGAGGAGCGGGTTTAATTTTACATTCTTGAGTGCGGTGTGTGTTCGTCTTACACCACTTCCTCCCCGTCTCCTGGTTAGTAGAGGTTCTCTCCTGTTTTATCCTATTATAAGTTTGTGATGTGTTCTGTGCTTTATGGGAAAATCCACTAGATTTAGACTGATTGTCGGAACAGTGGTGTGTAGATGCTTTTGCTGGAATTTCAGTATATTTCCGTCTTGTAGACTGAGCTTCTGCCAAAGCTCCCTGAAACCTTTCAGCCAGAGTTAGTAACGACTCAAAGTTTTCGGCCCCATGCTCTGCTAGGAACCTTCTCATATCTGGTGTCATTGTGTCCTTGAGTTGTTCCATAATAATCATTTCTTCAATCCCTTCCAGAGACTCAGGAAAATTTCCTTTCTCTCCTCTCCTGTGCTTCTCTCTCTCTGCTCGCTCCTTTTCTAATCTCTCTTCTCTGTCAAGATGTTTATCGATTTCGGCGCTAATGAAACTGGTTAACTCATTACCTACCATCCCCATGTCCTTAGCAAATTCCATTAAACTAGATCTTACTTTGGCTAATTTAGCCATTGTTTGTGCTGAATAAATCTTGTGGGTAAATTATCTCCCAATATACAACAACAATTGTTACCAAAGCAATACTGTTAGTTTAGTGAATAGGATATGACTAATAGCACATTAACTCCATACACTCACTCACTCCTTAACTAAAATTAACTTCATAGAAAGTTATTTGAAAAAGGAAAACCACCACACTACTAGCTTCAAATAATTCTTAATTTCCTGTCCAGATGCTACAACGATAAAGTCTAGGGGATAGAAAAAGATTCTCACTCTAGAAGGTGAAGAAAACCAATAAATTTGAGCAAAGGCAATGGTTTATGCCTCAGCTCTTTGCTATTCGTATCACCAGCGAGAGCTACTGTGCGCTAGGATACTTAAATCTCGAGGCGAGCACCTCACTTGTCACACGTAGGGAGAGAGCAAGGTCGACACAGGTCACCTGCTCTAGATAACAGTAAGAATATAGATTGATTTTCTTGCAATACTGTAATAGTGATGTTATTTGTTATGAAACCAAGAGGTTAACTGTCTGGAATCAAGGGTAATTAAATACCATGTAAGAATATCAGACAAGTTGTTCTCCCACGTGACTTTGTTCCACAACTAACATACACCACATGATGTTGACAATTCGACAATAAAGAGGACAGTACACAAGAAAGTGAAGTAATCACAAAAAGAGAGCTCTGGACAGGTTTATGATATTTTAACAAATTGACTCAGTGTAGTAAGTAAATAAGCAATATGCTATTTATTAAGGGAATAACATTTAAAGAGGGTTATTTTACATCTGATGAAAAAAAAGAAATATGGAAAAGCATCACGTTTAAATCTGAAAAAAGGAATCTAGGTCCCAGTGGGGTGCCTTATTTTCTTCACTGACTAAGTCTGAGCGTTTGGTGGGTATGTGTGTGTGGTGATCTTCTTTCTCTTTATTATACTTATCGTAGTGTTCTTGTAGGATGCAGGCAGAGAGGACACTCTGCTGTGACTTCTTGATGAGAGCACGTGGTGGTGACTGATTGCCCGGTGTGGCACTAGTATCTTCAAGGATGTCTGGTTCACACTCAGGGGTGAAGATTCAGTCCCTGTCCCTTCTTGATTTTTGAGCTCAGCAAAATTGAGGGAGGTCGAAGCCAGGTCCTATGTTACTGACACTCTGCACTGGAGAACAAAGTAAGGGGACCATTAATCTCTTGTCTAAAGAGATTTTACATATATGAAGTTCCTCCCCGAAGACTTTTGGTCTCAGAGCATAGGCACACACACTTACCATTGAAGACTTTGACTGTCCAGTACACTGTATGTAAAAGATGTCTCAGTGACTATTGTCTAACAGGCTCTGTCCTCATCCTTCCAAGTCGTATCTCTCCTCTACACTTATATGTCTTACTATTTTCCACAATCAACAGTGTCTTGTAGTCTGGTGTATCTTTAGTTAATAATTAAGTCTTAATTATCTTTCAGCAAGGAACAACAGCTTTCATAATGTATACTTAGAGTTGTGTTCTAATAAGGCAAGCAATAATGCA
Organism: Oreohelix idahoensis; assembly: GCA_024509875.1. Classification (NCBI taxonomy): domain Eukaryota; kingdom Metazoa; phylum Mollusca; class Gastropoda; order Stylommatophora; family Oreohelicidae; genus Oreohelix; species Oreohelix idahoensis. Next base: position 194,860 of record JAMPIV010002216.1, read on the forward strand.
CAGTAATAAAATGCAAAAGCAAATCATATAAGAAAATTAATCATATTTTATACAGGTACATAATGGATATGGAAGAAAACTAAATCCAACAGCATACTTCTGCAAATTACATTTGTATCATTAAGCAATAATTAAACAAATAATTTTGAGAGATAACTCACCGCACACCATCACTTCATGGATATCTCAAATTATAGCGCTGATATTGCTTAACATATACACATAGAGATTCCCTCATACAAAATTATCTTGACGTAGAAAAATTTAATTTAGTAATATTTTCACATCAGGTTAAGATCAAATTTAATTACAAAAAATAACCCCATTTGAATGCAAAGGAATAAATAAAGGAAAACTATATAGAAAGATAGAGAATAATTGGCCGTTTAATTATCACTTTTGATAATTAAAATCGGTTCACAAATAACTATGATATAAAATAAACACATTCGGTCAAATTAGACAAACTCGCTTAAAACTGCTCAATTCTATAGCCTAGGAAATAGTTAATTTTTTTAACTCGTCATCTGATTGGTCGGGTGTAGTTGATAAAAATTAACAACTGCTTGTAAGTTACGCCATTAGACCATAAGTGTGCATGCTAAGCTGACATGTTCAGAAGGACTAGCTTTTGCCGTCTGGACTGAAAGCTCAGTGTTGTAGCCCTTTACGGCTGGTTAGCTTGTGTATGTGAAGATTCTTTACTTGAGGGTAAGACAGATAATTTTATTTGCATATTGTATTAACCTATAAGTAACAGGCTATTGTGTGCCATCTTCATTTTCGATACTGCCGAAAGGAATGTGATGTCACGACGAGCTAAGTAGGAATGTGTATAGGGCAGGCTTATTCAGAGTGAAAAAAAAATGTGTAAAATATTTGCCAATTGGCCTTACAAATTTTTGCGACTGTAAGTGCAGTAGAAATAAATTGATATTGCCGTTGGGAGTGACACATTGTTCAAATAACATGTGAAACCATATATAGAATGCTAGAAAGAAATAATCACCAGGTCACAAGATATGTATTGTACACCCCTGCTTATTGTATGGAAGACACACACTGTATGATGGACAGTGGCTTTGAATTACCATTAAAGAAGAATAATTACACAAAACTGATTGTCGACAATGGAATTTAAGGTCTGGTGCGAATGGTCAGCACACATGACTGACCAAGGTAAGTTTTCATAGTGATTAGGTGTGGAATTAATATAGACAAGCTCTATATGGGAGGAAATTTTCCTTCTTATTCCAGGTTGAATTACAAAGACCTAGTTGTTGCAGAAACCTGGGGAAGAAGAACACATGGGAGTTGAATGCTCATACTATAACCTGCAGCTAAACTCCTCACCTTAGTCCAGGAAGCACAACGTTTTGGTGAACCTGAATACTGTCACAGATCATTTTATGAGTATGAATGATGATAGTGGTTGGTGTAAGGGTCACTGAACTGTTGTTAACACTTGGTTAAGTGTTACTCAAGTAGTGAGTTCATGTCTGACTTGAGTGCTGGAAAGAGATGTGTTAGATGGTGTGACATATTTTATGTTGTAAGATAGTTGAGAGCTGATGGGAAGATAGTGAGTTTGGTGATACATGTTGGGAAGTGGAAATTTATGACCCTGTGTAAAGACACAATATGTTAAATTTATCTCTGAGGTCATGTCCCTGTCCATCATTTATGTATGTTTACCATGGAAGAGAATGTTTGAGTGGTATGGACAGTGGAGTATAATGTGGCATGAAAGGAAATAATGCATTTTGAAAATTGGCCAAATATGCTTTCCTAATCTGGATAATTATTTTATTTCCAGAATTTAGGTATCCAGTAGTGTTGGAAACCTTGGGACTGTTTCTACTTGAAGCACTTTATGCCATCACTGAGAGTGTCTTGACATGGTCATCGGTCATCAGGTTGCTGAGATGGTCTGCAGTCTCTGTTTTAAAAAGTGATCTCATGCTATGATAATTGTTACAGAATACCAGATGCTGGAGCGCATTACTTTGTTGCTGATGTTCTTAGTTGTTTAGTTATGTTATATTGCATTGAATGTAAAGTTTTGATTTATGTAATCTTATCATGGTGCAGATGGATTTTATATGAATTGACTTCATACATTTCACATTGTTATGATGAAGTCTTGGGCAACTTTAGATATGTGAATGAGAAACTGCCTCATTAGTTGGAGATATAAATATTTATGAAGTCATGGCTGAATGCATGACACTTTTGATTAAATTAATGCCCTTGATGATTGTAATTTATATTGCAGTTATTGTAAATGGAATGTGCTATACTGTTGTGATAGTCCTCTGCAGTAAGGATTACAGTGAGAGAGAGGAATGGAAATATCCAATTGTGTTTTCCTTAGAGAGTCTAGTTGCTGGAAAACTCATGCTCGATATGAGCATAGTCCTTGAGGTGTAGGAAGCAGTGAAGAGGGTGCTATAATTATCTGCCAGAACTTCACAGATACAATTGTGATAGAGCAAAGTTTTGGTTAAAAGAATTGAAGGAATATGAGAGGAATTTATCCTTGTGGATCATACCGATCAGAGTGGAGGAAACTAGATCTTCACAGTATGGATTAGAAAGAGTTGAAAGCTTTTGATATTAAGTAGATGACACACATCACATGTTGAAATTTGGATTTGTTCATATTATTCACTGGATAACTGACACATTGTGATAAAGCAACATGGTTTGTTGCTTAATTAATTTGTTTTGTAGTGTACCTAGCTGAGGTACTACTGTGTGTTAGATTTAACATTTTTGAGAGAAATTGTTGAGAATTTTTGCGCAATGATGTATTTTGGATAAAAGTAGCTGAGATGTGAGATTTTTTTCAAAACGGTTGTGTAATTGCATACACCTGTATAGGTTGTCTAAATTTTTTGGAATGGATCTATATAGCATTTATTGTTATGAAATTGCATTCAACTATTTAATTTGTCTCCATTAGTGGAATGGTATGACAGTATGGTGTAAGCATTTGCTCCATGTGAGAGGTAGTTTGGAGAACTGTGGTAGGGGTTACAGTATGACTCACCCATCGTTTATGGTGTAAATGTTCCAGTCACAGTAATATGACAACTGTTTCAGTAAGACCGTATGTTTACATCCAATAATGTGTTGGTACATGAGGGGTTCTGTGGCTTGTACTCTTCGGTGCAAAACTGCGTTTTCCATCTGGAGAGGGGGTTGGATGTCACAGAACATTTTCATGAGTATGAATGATGATAGTGGTTGGTGTAAGGGTCACTGAACTGTTGTTAACACTTGGTTAAGTGTTACTCAAGTAGTGAGTTCATGTCTGACTTTATGTCAACATAGTGTGACTTGTTCATGCGTTGAGAGAAAGCATGTAGTGAACACAAGTCTGGTGTGACTGGATTATTCGGTGTTTGACCGCCGAGTTGAGTGGGGTATTCTGTGATTTGGAAGCCGAGCTCTAAGCTCGTATTTGTGACTGTATCTTTGATATGTGGGATTATTATATTAATGGTGTATTATATCAATGATTTGTAGCGGTATGGCAGCTTGCGTACCCTGATAATCCCCAGAGCTATGCCAGTGGGAGTTTTACTCCTGGTAGGTTCAACCAAGCTGGACTGGTCTGTGTGGGTAGGGGTCAGACAAAAGCTGGTACCCTGGTCCTCCAGGTTGGGGGTTTTAGCACAGGGCTGACACCCCTGTCTGTGTAAAAAAAACAATGAAGTTACGGAAACAATAATAAATGAACAAACTTTGCTGCGGGATGGACATTCGGAGTCTGTGGCTCGTATGACTGTCAGTGGTGAAAGCCGAAAGGAAGCCACTGACATGAAAACGGATGTCCTGACCGCAAAACAGGATACAAGAATAGGTTTTTGGAATGTCAGGACAATGTACGAGACAGGTAAACTAAGACAGGTCACGGCAGAAATGAGAAACTATAGGTTACACATTCTAGGGATAAGCGAGAGCAGATGGACAGGGGCAGGAAAAGTTAAAACAGCAACAGGAGAAACAGTACTTTACTCTGGAAGAGAGGATGGACAACACAATGAAGGCGTAGCCATTATTCTACAGAAAGGAATAGAAAGGACATTACTGGAATGGAAACCCATCAACAACAGACTGATAAGATTAAGAGTGAGAGGGAGATTCATCAACACTACAATAATACAATGCTACGCACCAACGAATGATAGCGATGAGGAGGTCAAAGATGAATTCTATCAACAACTGCAGAAAGAAATGGAAGACACACCTAGATATGATCTTGTTATAGTAATGGGAGACCTCAATGCGAAAGTTGGTACACACAATACATATAATGAAAGAACAATGGGGAAATGCGGCAGCGGAACAGCAAACGAAAATGGGGATAAACTAATAAGTTTCTGTAGCATTAATAACCTGGTCATTGGAGGAACACTCTTCCCACATAAAGAAATTCACAAATTAACATGGGAATCACCAAATGGTCGGGACAGAAACCAGATAGACCACATCATGGTTAACGGTAGATGGAGACATGCATTACAAGATGTGAAGGTAAGAAGAGGTGCAGATGTGGGAAGTGATCACCATTTAGTAGTAGCAAAACTGAAAGTGAAACTAAGAAGGGCTGCACCAACTGTAACTACACAGAAAAGGTTTGACATCAGCAAATTGAAGGACTCCCTTACCAGAAAAGCTTTTACGGCCGACATAAAGAAACGATATCAATTTGCCAAAAGTCAGGAAAAGACATTGACTGATGATATAGACCAGAATTTCAACACCATTTCAACAATATACAAAGAAAGCAGCAAATCATGCTTGGGATTCCAGGAAAGGAAGAAGCAAGACTGGATAACACCAGAAACTTTAAACACCATAACGATGAGAAAGGAAATGAAAAGAAAGAAAACAGAAGCTAAGTCCCCCAGGTTAAAGCAACTATATAGCGAACAGTACAGTCAGCTGGACAAGGAAGTTAAACGCCAAACCCGAGCCAACAAAAGGAATTTCCTAGACGATCTTGCAAGACAGGCAGAGGAGGCAGCACTGAGAAATGAACAAAGCACAGTATACAAAATAACTAAATTCATCAGCGGAAAACGAGGTGCAAACAATATTACATTAGTAAGAGATAACCAAGGTAATCTCATCACGACAGCAGAGGGACAAGAAACAAGATGGGCAGAGCACTTCAGAGAAACTATGAACAAGGAACCACCAGAGACACAATTGCATGTTCCTGAGGCTGAAAATGATCTAGATGTGAATACAGACATTCCACGAAAAGAAGAAATCATCACAGCAATCAAAGGGTTAAAGAACGGCAAAGCTCCGGGCCATGATAACTTAAATGCAGAGCTATTTAAGACAGACCCTGAGCTAGCAGCAGAACTATTAGAACCACTATTTGCACAAGTCTGGAAAACGGGGACAACACCATCAGAGTGGAACAAAGGAATAATTGTCAAATTGCCCAAGAAGGGAGATCTTGCAGACTGCAATAATTGGAGAGGAATCACTCTTCTTTCAGTTCCCAGCAAAATACTAGGCAGGATAATTATACAGAGAATTTCAAAGGCAGTAGATCACAAACTGAGGAAAGAACAAGCAGGATTTAGAAAGAACAGGAGATGTGTAGATCATATATTCACTCTCAGGAACATTATAGAGCAGTGCTCAGAATGGCAAAGACAGCTTTACATTAATTTCGTTGATTTTGAAAAGGCTTTTGACAGCATACATAGGGACAGTTTATGGAAAATACTGAGGGCTTATGGAATTCCAAGCTGCATAGTGTCAATCATAAAAAGCCTCTATGCAAACTTTACGTGCAGTGTTGGGCAGAGAAACCTAACCTTTGAGGTGAAGACAGGAGTACGACATATCAACCACTCTATTTTTAACAGTCATAGACTGGGTGATGCGCCAGACAACAGAGGGCAGTCCAAGAGGAATAAGATGGACAACATTTTCTACATTGGAAGATCTGGAATATGCAGATGACATTGCACTACTAGCACATTCACATCAACACATCCAGGAAAAAACGGATAGACTTAATAAGTTTAGCCAGCAGGTGGGCTTGAACATCAATTTAAAGAAGTCTGAGGTCATGACGCTCAATGTGAGCAACCCTGAGCCCATATCAGTAAGGAATAAGCAATTGGTACAGACAGACACCTTCACATACCTAGGAAGCATAGTAACACCAGACGGCGGGGCAGGCAAAGACATCAACATCAGAATGAATAAGGCAAGAACAGCCTTCTTTAGCCTAAACAACATCTGGAAGTCCTCCCAATACAGCACAAGCACAAAATTAAGATTATATCAGAGCTGTGTGCTTTCTGTGCTTCTTTATGGTGCGGAATGCTGGAGAGTTACAGAGAAGGAAATGTCGAAATTGTCCTCTTTTCACACAACATGCCTAAGAAAAATTCACCGAATCTTTTGGCCGAATACCATCACTAACCAAGATCTGCTTACTCGTAGTAAGCAAGAAGACATGCACACCATCATAGCTGGCAGACGCTGGAACTGGGTTGGTCATGTCCTCAGAAGAGACCCCGATGCCATCACAAGAACAGCTATGCTTTGGACCTCTGAAGGAAAACGAAAAAGAGGCCGACCAAAAACAACTTGGCGGAGGACTGTGGAGGCTGAGATGCAAAGAAGGAACCAGAGTTGGGGCACTGTACGAAGGATGGCCACCGACCGAGCAAAGTGGAATTAATTTGTTGTTGCCCTACAAGACGCCACTAGGCGTGATGGCCACTGACTGCTTTGACGGTCGGCGGCTAAGGATCAAAGAAGAAGAAGATATCAATGATATGAATTATCATACAGGCGACGGTTTTTCCGCCTAAGAGTGTTCTAGGAGGAACTTTGTTAATAAGTATAATGTATACATAATGGTTATGTCATAGGCGACGCTTTTCCCGCCTAGGTGTGTTCCTGTTGGAACCGGAGTTATATTGCTGTTCGGGGAGAACAGTATAGGGCGTTGCAGTGTCCGCCCCTGAAGCTACCGTGAAGAAAGGCGACGCGTTTCCCGCCTGGTAGTTGGTTTTTGGAATAAATACAGGCGAAGTGTTTTGTCCCGCCTGGGAGGAGATTCTGGGAATCTATATGGCGATGTGCATGCCGCCAATCACTACTATGTGATATACACCTGGATGGTGTTGTATTAGTGCGATGGTGTTTTTTCCGCACGTAAAGTTGTTTGAAGAAGTTGTGCGAAGAGTGTATACCGCACCAAGGACAGTCTGTACATTGTTACTGTGTAGTCGGAGAGACTGTGTATGAAGACTGTAGGTCGTTATGCCTTACAGGCAGTGTTAACCCAAGTAGGTAGTTCAGTATGTTGACTAGATGTGTGATATCCAGGACATGTATGTGAACGTTTTATTAAATGTCAGGGAACTGTAACCAGTGGCGTTGGGTTGATTTGTGCGAGCCAGTGTTTATCACCATCTTCATCTACACCCACGCCACACCCCACCATAATAATATTATTCCAAAACAACAGACCTTCCAATTACAGAATAGTGGTATTATCAAGCATAGAAACAAGAACTGGGTGTAGACATTTCAGTAACCTCTTTTGTTTAAAAGACATGGACAGAGTGTCCAACATATTTATTTCTATTTTGTAATAAACATTTTCTTGAGTTTGAAAGTCCTGACAAAAAGATTGATGTTCAGGACCATTAAATTGTAAATATGAATTGAAAACAGTCTTGCTTAATTTTCATTAAAGTTAAAGTTCTGATTTCTTCTTCTTCCTCTTCTTCCTCGTTCGCCCTGAAAAGGACGGTGGTTGGGTTGTGTCTGTTTACGCCTAAGCTGTGATATCTGCACCTTTCGGTCGACACATCCGACTTCAGCACGGCATTTTTTGGGACCGGGTTTGCCTTCCCTCTGCGATCCGTACGCGCTCAGCCAGGCTGCACTGCTGCAGACTGTTTCCAGGACCACCACGTGGAGGTGGAGTACGGTCTTGACCAGCTTTGGTTCGCTGATCCTGATGCAAGCAGTCAAGCTATGGGTCGCTGGCTGCATTCACTACTGCTGCATCTTTGGGTCCCAAGTTCTGTTTTGAAATTCATATCTGTTAGAATACATTACCCTAGACACCTTGCCAAATGAAACACACAGTTAACATACTCTTGGTGAGATCCCAAGAGGTAGCAGAAAGGGACCCAGAGAACTTCATCATCATCATTCCTTTCTCTAAGAACTTACATAGCTGGACCTCACCTTGATTGTCTATACACCCTTGCTCTTTTCAGAGAAGGGGGTATTTCTTATAAGACCAGTCTCTTATCTGGCACTATCCTGGTATCCTCTGATACATCTATTTGTCCAGGATATCTTATAATTAATAACATCTAAACCTCTTATCCCAAAGAGAGTACAGGAAAGTTACATCTCACTGATAAATACATTGTTAGACCGGAAATAGGTGGTCGTCTGTGAGTCACAGGTTAATTGATGTCTCAAAGAAACCCACCATTACAAAACCAACTTGGCGGAGGACTGTGGAGGTTGAGATGCAAAGAATGAACCAGAGTTGGGGCACTGTACGAAGGATGGCCGCCGACCGAGCAAAGTGGAATCAATTTGTTGTTGCCCTACAAGACGCCACAAGGCGTAATGGCCACTGACTGCTTTGACGGTTGGCGGCTAAGGATCAAAGAAAGAAGAAGAAAGATATTTAGAGTACAAGAAAGAGTGTGTAAATGAGTGTGTGCAAGGAGTGAAAGGTTTTTTTTTTGTTGTTGTTGGATACAGCTGCTCACTGTATTTTCATTTTTATACTTATATGCATGCTGTTACTGTTAATGTTTCAATGCATATGTCATTATAAATTTCCACGGAATGTGAATAAAGATTTTTTCAAAAAAAATCCACCTCTCCGTGGAACGCAGGAACTAATTTTTGACGGCGTAACTGCCTTACAGTCAGTGTTGCCATAGCTGGGTATTTTTTACTAGATCTGGGTTTTATGGCTTCCGTCTTGGTATCTGCGTATTTTTTTTCAAAATCTGCATGGAAAGTCGGCAAATAGCGGTTGAAATAGTCCGACAAGCACAGATCTTACAAACGTGAGAGCCAGTCCTTAGCAGTACAAAACTCCATAAGCCTGGTTGATGTTTGACATTAAATACATGTAGATTTTATTCACGAACAGGGCTCTATATAAATTGCATCAGTAAGAATGACAATGGCACTCACTAGCCAGTCAATATGTAGTCTAACGTCTTGTAGACTAAAGGGGCGCTGTCAGAGTCATAATGCTGAAGTATTTATTTTCAAATTACACATCCTTTCCATACCATTCAGCGCTGACGCGTCCTTAGAAGTATATCAAACTTAGGCTCTATCTGGTAGAAGTCCTAGCTGATTAAAATACTTCACATCCAGTACTAAAAGTACACATTCAGGAGCACTTAAGAAACACAGCCTTCTCCCATGGAGACACAAAGCCAAAGAGGACGGTAACTAGATCGTATGTTCGATCGTAGCCCGCGAAACCACGTCTGCTAAGAAATCTGCAGACAATGTACTTCATGTGTTGTCGTAGAAACGATTTGTAAATAGGAAGTCAGCTCAACAAACCAAGTTTGAGAGCGACCGAAAATTATGTTATGAATTTAGTCATAACACATTACAATTACAAAATTTGCAATGTGTAACTTTTAGAATACAAGAGTGTGTAAATGACTGTGTGCAAGGAATGAAAGTTATTTTCTTTGTTTTTTTTTTTAAACAGCTGCTCATTGCATTTTCATTTTTATACTTATATTCATACTATTGTCAGTGTTTCAATGCAAATGACTTTGTAAATTTCCACGGAATGTGAATAAAGATGTTAAAATATAAAAAAAATACTGTCGCTTGAAAAGATGGTCAGACTGATTATGCGATAAAATATTCTTAACCTGTGGTCCTCGGATCCCTAGGGGTCCGTGAATAGATTCTAGGGGGTCCGTGCACATAACCTAAAATTTAAAATGAAAATTTTTTAATTATGCTTTTATATACATTTTATAATAATACGGGATTCATAGCCTTCATCGGAAAATCAGTGGGGTCCATAGCCTTCTTCGGACAATCAAAAGGATTAATAGCCTTCATTGAACAATCAAAAGAGTTAATAGCCTGCATTGGACAATCAAAAGGGTTAATAGCCTTCATTGGACAATCAAAAGGGTTAATAGCCTGCATTGGACAATCAAAAGGGTTAATAGCCTTCATTGGACAATGAAAAGGGTTAATAGCCTTCATTGGACAATCAAAAGGGTTAATAACCTTTATTGGATAATCAAAAGGATTAATAGCCTTCATTGGACAATCAAAAGGGTTAATAGCCTTCATTGGACAATCAAAAGGTTTCACATCTTTCATCGGTCAATCAAAAAGGTTCACGGCTCAAAACAGGGTTAAGAAACCCTGTCCTAGACATCGACAGGGTATACAACTGGGTTACAGCATTATTTTGCTGATAATGTCAAGTAAAACAAGCCATTTGGCAACATTTAATGACTAATTTTAAGTTATTTATTATTCATTAGGATTTTAATATCCGTATCATGCTGTGAATGTGTTTTGGGGCATGTCTATTTTCTCTCACGTCTGTTTCACATGTGCCATCCTGTATGTTTCCAAGATGAGAGAAACGTTTCACCTATTCCACTGTAATTTTTATTTATTTGTCTGCTTAAAGGTAGCTTCTGACTAGTTTTGAAAATTATCATAGTTCTTTGTTTTTTTTTTCCTTCAGAGTTAATGTCTAAATCATATCTGCGGCGCGGGTTGTTTACACGTTGCTGTAACACCAATTCTGGTAGGTCAAACTTATTTTCACAACTTTTCGGCAGATTCCGTGAACCATTAAAAAATAAAATATCGGTCAGATTCTTACAATATTTAGAGGGGCGTTTTGTTTACTTCCGGAATGACGATGTCGGCAGTCGTAAGACTCGAAGCACCAGCTGTGGAATTTTTTAAAACATATATATATATATTTAGACGGCAGTATAGTTTGTACAGTGCTGATATATTCAAGAAATACTCTAGTGGACTATTTTGTGGCAAGCCAGCTTCTTAATCTTCAAAGAGATAATGATTTTTACCAGAAGACGTCTCGCAAGTTTGCTGTTAAAGGGAATTAACTCTAAAATCCCTATATTCTGAGCGGAGCGTTCGGCGACCGTCATTCCGATATTACCAATAGTTATTAGACCGCCCCCCCCCCCCACCCCGCATTTGTTTGTTTCTTTACATTTTTCTTGCCAAACTATTTTCAGTTCGAAATTAAAAATTTTAACGGGTCCACATTCAACAATTCAAACGCTAAGAAATTTACGAAAATGCAGTAGACCAGATATAGCAGAGGAGATGTTTTTGGCAACAGCGTACCTATATTCCAGAGGATGTTCAGTTTTAATAACTTGGGTACCTTCACATGTTGGCATAGAGTGAAATGCAATGGCAGATAAAGAAGCCAAGAAAGCTAGATCTGATAAAAATCTAATAAATGTTAAAAAAAAAAAAAGGTTGTCCCATAGCAGATACTGACATAGGGGGGTGAAGTGGCAGACTTCACACCATACTAGGTCCTGCATAGAGAGGTGGGGTAACCAGTTCCCATCCTCAGTAAATGTAAGGATGAGTAAATCAGAGATTAAAGCTTAATTAAAGAAATAAAAACATGAATGGAAAGCAGAATGGGATACAAATCTGATAGGAAGACATGCATAAAATAACGGAATGACAATTTGCTCGTGCCACATTAATGTTTTTATTGATAAGAAATACCTTCAGAAACAAAAAGTCAACTCCTAGTAGCGCTTTAATGAATAAATTACATAATTTTTTTTACTATTTTAAAATTATTGTTAAAGTCTATTTGATATAAAATAAATTATATTACTGAATAAAATCTGGAAAGTCCTACGGGTTTCTATGCATATAATTCCCATATTATATCACATGTAACAAAATAAATAAGAAAATTACCATCATATTTTTTGGCATGTGATTTTTTTTGAAAATTTCTCTATATCCTGATTGTCTTTGAATCTTCCCACCACACTTGCCATTCTCTTGTGCCACACCAGTGTGGCGTGTTACACCATTTGAGAACCACTGGTGTAGAATGAATGACAAGAGGGAGGTTGCGCAATAGTGAGTAGAACAAATAAATGATGAGGATGGGAAATTGTTACTAAGTAGTTTATTGATGGTGAGGATATTGAAGAAATGGCCAGAATGGGAAATGCTTGAGGATAATTTAGTAATTAAAAAGTTAAAAGTAATGATAAATAGTTGTTGACAGTTTAATGACAAGGAAACAAAAAGATAATGTCACAGTGAGAACATTTTGGTGACAGTGATGAAGTGTGTGAAATGCTTGGTGATAGTTTAGTGATGAGGAAGTAACAAGAAATGGTAAGAGTGAGAAATGTTTGGTTATAGTTTAGTGATGAAAAAGTAAAAGAAATGATAAAAGTGAGAAATGTAGGGTGATAGCTTAGTGATGAGGAAGTAACAAGAAATGGTAAGTGTGAGAAATTTTTAGTTATAGTTTAGTGATGAAGAAGTAAAAGAAATAAGAGTGAGAAATGTTGGGTAATAGTTAAGTGTTGAGGAAGTAAAATAAATTGTTAAGAGTGATAAGTGTTGGGTGATAGTTTAGTGATGAGGCAGCAATAGAAGTAGCTAGGGTTTTTGTATAATGTGACTGGCACAACAAGGGCAAGACAGTCTGAAATTGCCCCATGAACTAGTGTCTTTATGATAAATTAGGAATTGCACAACATAAATTCTACTATAACTTTATAGTTAATGCCCCAAACAGGATATTTCTTTTGGGATTTGAACTGCAAATACATGTAATTATGGCAGTTGGAAATCATTATCTTTGGTATTTGATGAAGAATTTATGATTGTGTTTGTAAATATGCACAACAGCATTGAAATCCCACAAAAGTTTACAAGAGAAAAAGTGAACTCAAGTGCGGACCTCTGAGAAAGCAATGGTTTGACTTGAGATTAGGTGTATAAGCCCTATCTAGACACAGTTCCTTACTTCTTGAAATCACTTCAAGATCTGACATAGATGAGAAGATATCCAGACAGCTGACTCATACAGTTAGAAGTCTTAACCCACAACACAAGATAACTGAGAAGAAGCCACAAATGACCGCTATTGCGAATGATTTATAGATTGAAGCTTCAAACAGCCGCAGACTTCAAAGTACCACTGCGTCTGACGGTTTGTCAGTAAGCTTACAAACCTGGAACAGAATAAGCCCAGTGTACGGTATCTGTTTCACTGAAGACACCCCCTCCTTTGATGACTGGCCACTATGATCAGAATCCACATTTCCGACAACACTGTCACGAGGCCGTGGCATGTCAGTTGGGTGGGTGGGTGGTGGGGGGGAGGGGGGGGGGGGGGGGCGGGGGGGGGGGGGGGGGGGTGGGGGGGGGGAGTCATAGATTATACAGTACATTAAAATACATTTCCCTTTTTTCACCACATAGACAAAAGGTGCCCAGTGAATAAAGAAAGGGGAAAAGTTAATGGACGAACTCTTGAGAACAGCATTAAAAGCCAAACTCTGAAAAGGGCAGATAGCTTCATTTGCTAGTGAATACAAGGACTCTAGCTATGCCAATGCTGAATGGGATTGTGGTTATATCTGTTGCAAAGCCAATCTTCAAATGGGCATAGAGCAAGAATATAGACATGAAGAGCCAAGCACAAATATACATCAGTTTGTAAATGTACATTAATTTTCAAAACGCTAATGTATTTTGTAAGCTTAACTTTCATAGACATACCCACAGACACGTATACTATGCCTACAGAAGCTGTTATGAAGCTTAATTGTGCACACTGGCAGGATTTCTTCTCTCTTGTATCACGCTGTGGTGGCTTTCGATGACTATCAATAAGATCTCAGCTCACTGGACACTTTTGGCAGCTTTGCCGACTAGTTTAAAAACTAGTTACTGATTTCAAATCTGAACGGTCTTATATAGTCAACTTCCGTACGTATTGGAGAAATGCACACACAATTTCTTCCGTCAACCCAATTTTACTGAGATTCAGTTGGTTTGTGCTAATTTCGCGGTATACTTTACAATATCTTAAATATAAAAAAGGTAAAGGTAAAGGAACCCGTTACACGCCCATTGAGGCATATCGGGAATATGGTGTTAGGCCCATATTATCTTGACCGTCGGCACACTAGGGGTGATGTGGTCGGCATCACGCCGGCTGCCTTAACCTTCCCAGAGTTGTTCTGGTACCCATTTGGGGCTGGGTCGACCCAGGAGCCGTTTGTGGCCTAAAAAATTCCCGCCTCATCTGGGGATCGAACCATAGACCACTGCGCTAGGAAGCCAGTGCACTAACCACTATGCTACCGCGGCTCCTCTTAAATATAAAACCATGGAGTTATTTCCAAATGTTATTCATAGATGTATTATTGGTTGTAGTTTATATTCTTAAAATATGATCCAATTCCAAGCGATCACCACCGAGATAATTCAAATAAACATGAGTTAGAATTGCACGAACATGGGTCAAATAAGAAAATATTGTGATAAAGCGATACATAAGTCCATCAGGTTTTCCTGTAGTTTCCTTGTTTTACCGGCAAGCAAAGGGAGGTAAGTGTCAACACAAAAAGAGGACCTGATAAATTAACATAGAATTTCGCCGATAATATGACAACCATAACCTGATCATATTTTACAGATTTAACTAGTGGTGAAAAACGTGACACATTTTTGGAAATTGTGAACTGTTTAACAGTGGACCAACACTGTTCCTAGCTTAAGCATAGTGTCTTCAATGTCCCGATGTTTTAACAACCAAGGGAAGTCAGCTACTATAATATGTCAAGCAAGTTAAGTACAACTTAACGTGAAAACAAAAGCCAAGACTTCCTAGCCAATCTTCTTCTTCTTCTTCCGTCCTTAGCCACCGACCGTCAAAGCAGTCAGTGGCCATTACGCCTAGTGGCGTCTTAGGGCAACAGCAGATAGGTTTTCTTTGCCATTGTTTCCCATCACGCCTATTGGCGTCTTTAGGGCAACGGCAAATCAATCCATTTGCTGTTGTTTCCGTAATCGAAGTGACTGGCAAACGGGTGATCAGCCCGTTGGTTTCCTAGCCAATAGCATGATGAAAATGACCAAACAGTAACAATATACTTTTTTGTAATTTGAGTAAAATCTTTAGGTGCTACATTTTTACTATACATTATTAATCAATAAATGGATTGATTTGTTTATAACTGCAGTTATTGAATAATTTAAATTTCCAGTTATAATTTTGTTGTGTGGTCAAAGAAATATTAATAATTTAAAATTGGTAGGGAATGAATACGAGCTGCACTCACATATTTATATAACACCCCTGGAGCATAAAACAGGTCAAGCGAGAAGGTGACTTACCTATCAGTTCTTTTCTACAGCTATCATTGAGAACTGTGCAATTAACTACCTGACATGTCTTGTGCCATCCCTACCTCTGGTTCTGCAGCTCTTTTCTCCAGTCTTGGAAACTACTTTCTAAATTTCTATCCAACATCCATCTCGCCACAGTGACATAAAATATGAAATAATCTTTAAATAATTGTAAGACTTTAATGCGTAATACTGTCCATCCAAGAAATTAGTTAACAACCTCAGCTTTAACTGCCCAGATGCAGGAGATTCAGTGATAGTGAAACTTGCATTGAATTTGTTTGAGTGCAACTGACTTTAACATATATTATGTCTGTGTCATTTATGTGAAAAAGTGTTTAAAGTCGGCCATTGTAGCTTTTTTGTCACCTTGTTACATTTTCCACTAAATTGCATTCTTTTCATCTAGCTACTTTTATTTGATTTTTATAATTAGAGATGTAAAATGCTGTTTTGATATTCATGTCTGTGCTTTCCCATTCATTTACAATACACATTTGCTACATAAACTTGGAACATTGCATTAGTTTTTTCCATAAGCCATTCAACAGTGAAATAGTGTTGTGATAAATCCACAACACAATATCAATGGCTTCAAAAGGGCAACAACTACAACGTAACATTTACATCATGGTGCCGAATTAATATGCTTTGAATCAAATAACATAATATCAGCAAGGAACTTTTGTCAGCTGCTAAACCATAATGCAATGTTTAGACAAATAGATAGGCTACTTGGTGTACATGAAAGACAAAAGCATATTAGAGTTCAGATAAAAAAGTAATTATGGGTGTTAAAAAAAAAACTTAGGGAAATCTTGGCTGTTATTATTTGGATTGTTTGTGATGTAAGTTACAGAGATTCATGAAAGAGAACAGTATAACACAGAAAAAAAAAAAAAAATTAATACTCTCTTACAGCAGCCACGCTGCCTTGTATGGTTCCTGGAGGTCTTTGAGGAGATAAGGAATAGGATTACTTCTCCCTCAGGCAGGTCATAGGTCACTACGGTGAGGTTAGGCATGGGGCTGGCAAGCTCATCATGTACAAAGATACTGCTGCAGGAAACCACCAATGCAAGAGCATATAAATGCTTGGTGAAGGCTTCCTACAAGAGTAGCAGATGGAGTGATGGCTCCATATTCTATAAGCACTGAGAAGAAGAAGTAGCCAAGCTGAGTTTTGTATAGTCACCATTTTAAACAATTTAAAACTGATGTGGGAGCCGCGCTGGTGTAATGGCTTCGGCGTTGTACTGGCGACCAGGTGTTCATGGTTCAAACCCGGGCGTCGGCGTTTGAAGAAATGTTTACGGCCGGAAATTTGACTGAACAGCCTGAACGGCTCCTGTGATAAACCCTCTGTGGATGGGAAGGAGCGAAGCTCCTGACCGGGTTGGAAGGAAAGTCCTCAGGTTCCCCAGCCTCGCAATGACATGTCATTGGGCCGAAGGGCTGAAAGCCCAAGTGCCGCTGGTTAAAAAAAAAAAAAAAAAAAAAAAAAAAAAAAAAAAAAAAAAAAAAAAATGATGTCTTTGTGTTGTTTTACTGAACAAGATAGATGAGTTAAACAGTTGGTTTTGATTTTATTCTCATAAGGACATTATGAAAGGTTGAAAATTATGCTTAACTTTAAGTGATAAATACAAGCTCGTAATTCTTAAAATGTGGCCATGTTTATCTGAAATCTTCAGGAGGGTGGGGGTTACGGATGCATTTTTCAGTATCCCCGAAGGGAGGCAGTCCAGTGTATCAGTATCCCAGGATCATCACGTCCTGCCAGAAGGATAGCATATACATCAATAAACATTTAAATAGAATAGACCCACTACGTGAACCAAACTGTAGGCACTGCCACCACCATGAGGAATCAGTTGAACACCTACTGTTACAGTGCCCAAGACTAACTGACCTGCGACACCAGCTACTCCCATCGCACCCAACCATCCACAATACACTCTACACATCATCACAACAACTGAGGAAGACTTGCACCTTTGTCAGAGAGGCAATGGGTTGTCAAGAGCTACCTGCTCACAGCTAAAGGGATTATATCATCATCATCATCTGAAATCTTATCTGTTTCTTGTCTTGTGTTTTTTTTAGTTAAAATTTTGTTAAATGGTAAAAATAAGTAAAGGTAATCCCACAGCAGAATTGTCTAGGGGAGTGAAGCGTTAGAGACTTCACCATACTAAGTTCAGCTTTTTTCTTAGGGGGGGGGGCTCTGTTCACTTTCTTGATGCCGTTGCTGTCCCTAACTTACAATCAGAGCCATGTACCCATTTACAGCTGCATAGATTGGAGCAAGATGCTACAAGGTTTTTATTCCAAACCCACTAGTGCCTCTTGAGGAAAGCGCTCTAACCATTTAGCCATTCGGTTGCTCTCTGTTAAAAGTGAAATAGTAAACTGGATTAATGGAAAATTCAAAGAAAAGACTTTTTGTAAGCTGAAGAAGGATATAAGAATAGACAGCTGATGTCATATTTGCATGTATTGATCCACAGATTGTTAAATGAACATGTGTGATGATACAAACAAGACCCAGGCAGAGACTGTCTTGGTTCTCATCATCGGAGGTTGTTAGCCCGTACGTGAAAGACTTGAGGGCACGAATTACCATGCTGAACATTAGCAAAGTTGACTCCCCTAGGAGACGTGAGTTGTGTAACTTTGCCTTTCTAACATTGTGGTTCAGTATCTTCTCATGCTTTCCCTGATTTTTGTTATACTGCTGCTGCAAACGCTCTTCTTTCTTCATCTTCTCATTATTATTATCTTCTTATGCTTGTTTCTAGAGGAATATTTTCTTGATTCTTTTAGCTTTGAAATATGCTCTAAATTAGGGGTTCTTAACTGTGGGATGGGCCTCTTCAGGGGAGGTGCAGTGGGGATCAGGAGGAGGTGAGAGGTGCATCCTTGAAAATTTGTAGCTAATAACTATCTCACTTTATAAAATTCTAAAGTTTAGAAACAAACTGTAGTTTTTAAAAGATTAGGACTACTGCACCTTCAGACAAGTACAGAGTGACTAATATTAGGTTGTATATGGTACTGGCAGCTTTATCATGTAAAACATTGCTGCAGAAACCTTTACTGCAAGAGCTTGTGAATTTTGATGCAGGCTTCCAGATGA
This sequence comes from Oreohelix idahoensis, assembly GCA_024509875.1. Classification (NCBI taxonomy): domain Eukaryota; kingdom Metazoa; phylum Mollusca; class Gastropoda; order Stylommatophora; family Oreohelicidae; genus Oreohelix; species Oreohelix idahoensis. Next base: position 213,479 of record JAMPIV010002216.1, read on the forward strand.
GGGGGGGGGGGGGGGGGCAGCTGCAATGGTGGCTAGATGCTTCGAAGAGAGCACAAAGGAAAGTGATAATGGTGATACAGTTTTCTTTGAATGTATGTTTGTATGAAACAAAACGCAGCTCAGAACCACATTTCAGTGACCTGTGTGTGTGAGGAGTTGGCCAGAAATAAAATCCCTTTAGTTAACATCTTAGTTATGTTTTGATTGGTTCCGTTGTTTAATTTGGGGGAATGATGGGAGGTGTGAACGTTAAGTTCACTCACAATGGAGGTGTGAGGGCAAAAATAAAGGCTCAGAATCCCTGCTATAAATCATGATAAAAGTCATTGTGGTTCCTATTTTTATCTCCTGCACTTTGCGGTCTATGATGCAGAAGAATGCAACCATTGTAGAGCAATGTTTTCAAAACCCAATCTATAGCCAATAGGTAGAGAAACGGTGACAAGAATCATCCCTGTCACACTCCAGTTCTTATCCCAAACGGTTTTGTAGGTTGTCCTTCATGAAGAACTCTGTATGTCATATTTTCATAAGTTTTCTTTATTAAGTTAATGATCTTCAGGTGGTCTCCATATTCATCATCTCATCATCATCTCAGCCCGTAACCCGTCATGGGTCGTAGGGGTGCCATGGTGGAAGCATCAGCAGACAGGGTCCTTCACTGCTCTCTATCCTCAGCAATGCGTACAAGTGTGGAAAAACCGTGTCCTGCCCATTCTTTGATGTTGTCAGCCCAGGATTTTCTCTGCCTTCCTCTTCTCCGTTTACCTTCGACTGTTCCCTGAAGGATCGTTTTCGAAAGGGAGTCATGACGAGTTACATGCCCAAACCAGGCAAGCTTTCGACGTTTCACTGTTGACAAAAGTGGTTCTTGGTGGCCTGCATAGGTGTTTATCTTCTCTCTAACATAGACATTTGTTTTGTGCTCTTTATAGCAAATGCGCAAAATTCTTCTATAACATTTATGCTCGAAAGCCTGAATCCTTCGCTCCGTATCTGCAGTGAGTGTCCAGCTCTCACACCCATACAAGAGAATAGATAATACAAGTGATTTGTATAATTTGATCTTCACAGGAAAACTGATGTTACTTTTCCAGATCACTTTCAACCTTGTCATGGCAGCTGAGGCCATCTCAAGTCTTGTCTTGATTTCTTTAATTGATCTTCCATCACTGCATATAGTGGACCCGAGATATTTAAAGGTGTTAACTTCTTCTAACGTTTGCCCATTTAACGTAATGTTGGTCGCAACATGTTTCTTATGGCTATTCACCAATATCTTGCTTTTTTTCTATATTAATTTCCATCCCATACGTTCTTGTTACTTTCTCCAGTCTAGAGGTAAGGTCTTGAAGTTCTGATTCTGATCCAGCTATCAGATCAATATCATCAGCAAAACGTAGGTTGCACAGAGGTCGGCCTCCAATCGATATGGTTGATTTATAATCGTAGAGAGCCTCTTGCATAATATGTTCTAGATAAATATTAAAGAGCACTGGGGACATGATACATCCCTGCCGAACTCCTACAGTTGTTTTGAAAAATTCTCCAATGTCGTTGCTTGCAAAAACAGCACTGCTTGCGTCCTTGTATAGTGCTTCAATGATATCTATGATGTTGCTACTTATTAATACAGACATTCCATGAAAGGAAGAAATCATCACGGCATTCAAAGGGTTAAAGAATGGAAAAGCTCCTGGCCACGATAACTTAAATGCAGAGCTATTTAAGACAGACCCTGAGCTAGCAGCAGAACTATTAGAACCACTATTTGCACAAGTCTGGAAAACAGGGACAGCACCAACGGAGTGGAACAAAGGAATGACTGTCAAATTGCCCAAGAAGGGCGACCTTGCAGACTGCAACAATTGGAGAGGAATCACTCTTCTCTCAGCTCCCAGCAAAATACTAGGCAGGATAATTATACAGAGAATTTCAAAAGCAGTAGACCAGAAACTGAGGAAAGAACAAGGAGGATTTAGAAAGAACCGAAGATGTACAGATCATATATTTACCCTCAGGAACATTATAGAGCAGTGCTCAGAATGGCAGAGACAGCTATATATTAATTTCATTGATTTTGAAAAAGCTTTTGACAGTATACATATGGACAGTCTTTGGAAAATACTGAGGGTTATGGAATTCCAAGCTGCATAGTGTCCATCATAAAAAGCCTGTATGCCAACTTTACATGTAGCGTTGGGCAGAACAACCTAACTGCGACACCCACACACACACAGCGCAAGGTCGGCTCGGCGGGTCTTTCTTTGAAGTTTGAGGACGGGAAATGTGAATTACGGTTAAACCCAGACAATATTACTGAAGAATGAGGAAATAGCTATATAGGAATGTATGGCGGACTTTAAAAGTTTGTATTTACTGGACATTAAATTATTAACTACAAGAGAACGCCTGGTTGGACTACAATTAAATAAAAATAATTCAACAAAGGAGATAGAGTAGGAATTATATCCAAAAGGATATTATTCAAATGTAAATAGTTTTAAAGATAATTAATATTTTTCACCTTCATCACATCTGCTAAAAGTTAGCTAATAATCTTTAAACATTTATTATAACTACATGCCTAAACGGATTTAAATATAAATTGGATAGAATGGAAGCCTCATATGGGGAAAAGGAAATGATACCTAGGAAGGAAGGAAGGATATAAGTGTGTAGTAAACAGAAGAAAAAAACAAGTACAGGAAAAGCACAGATCGCCTCAAATCGCCTCAAACCGAGAGATTAAACGAAAATCTTTTGGGATTTTTAGAGGTGCTTTCTCGTACAGGCGAGAGACTGAAATATAAGGACAGAGCGGCGCATTGGAAATTACACAGAAAAGTACTATTACAGATACAGGAGAAGAGGAAGACACAAGAACCAGAAACAAGGAGAGCAAAAACACACAAATCCAAAGAAGCCAGATAGGGAGGCAGGATATGAACACCATGAACACGCCACGACACCATGAACACGCCACGACACCATAAACAGACAAGCAGCAAAGAGGAATCTAGACAGCCAGCTAGTGGCCCTTTTCAGGACTAACATTCGACTAGCACCGAAGAACCTAATGCACAATAAACCCCAATTATAACCAACTTTCAGGTTGAACAGGGTATAACAGCAACATAGTAGACAAACGAACGAACGAACGAACGATGGAAATCACACACACCAAATCCAGAAGCCAGAGTGAGAAACTGGAAGACAGTATCTGCAAGAAAAGTTATTTTTTTCACGCTGCATGCAGGGCAGATTAACTTCAACCAAAACAGTCTCACCATGAGCTTATAAATCCTAAGAGGGTATGTAAGTTTATTAAAGATATATGTATTACTAATATCATTTTATTTCAGATTTTATTTCTGATTGATTGTATCAGATATAATAAAAAAAGGGAATGACGCTAACCAGAGATAACCTTCACCGGCATTGTCAGGAAGCATAACCATTAATTGGTTAGCCAAATATATCATGGCTAATTCTTGCCTGGAAGCTTACGACATACCAGCAAGTACATAAGTGACTTGACATCCATGAGTGGAAGGCAAAGGTTATATCGTACCCATGTATCATAACATGTGATTATTCATGTATTTTGTTAATTCTGCACAGTATACATTATCTTATCATGCTATCTCTGTAACATACTACCATGATTCATTCATTTATATACAAACACTGAAGACATAGTCGCATCATGAACAGCAGTGGGTGGTGAGATTTTTGGAACACCATGGCCACCTGTTACCTTTTGTTCCAGGTTTTATGATCAATGTTTATAATCATTCCTGATCGAGAAACTAAAGACTTGAGGATCGTTGATCCAGCTAACTGAAGCCTAGAGGTCAACCAATCTTCAACACCTTAGTCCCCCGTAGTTATAGGGCGGGCTGAAGGAAAGTCTTCCGTATTCAAGTGTGTCTCAGGAACCTCGAGCAGACGTGGCTAATAACATAAGATGAGTTTTATGTGTATCCATCCAACAAACACTGTGAGCAGTTTCTAAAACGACTGTCTAATGATGACAACTAGATGGCCTGAGATAATGTGACAATCCTTTTGTTAGGGTTACTCACATTGAGCGTCATGGCCTCTGTCTTCTTTAGACTGATGTTCAAGCCCACCTGCTGGCTATACTTATTAAGTCTATCCGTTTTTTCCTGGATGCGTTGATGTAAATGTGCTAGTAGTGCAATGCCATCTGCTAATTCTTCTATGACTTGTGATCACATTCCTAGGTTCCAGTCTTGGTAATTGAAGTCCTGGTTACAGTCTTGTATTAAAATGCGGGTTTACTCGTAAAAGCCAAAGTTGCCCAATACTCGAACTGTTACAGTTTTGGAATTCTAGGTCCGGTCCTTCTCTGTCTGGCTTTCTGGGAGTGTATGGCTTCATAGCCTTCATATTCGACTCTTGACATTACGATAACTTGCATATATAGCTTCGTATACTTGTGTAATACATGTGTTATCGCCCTTAAACCGCAAATACAGTATACGTCGTTGAGCTAACTGGTTGGAGGTGAACACACACACAAAGGGGGGGGGGGGAATTTTATCATTCTTGGCACGATTTTCAAGAAACCACCAATTTAAACAATTAAAAACAATTTGTACTGCACTTTCTTCTACTTCTTCCTCGTTCGTCATGAAAAGGACGTTGGTTGCGTTGTGTCCGTTTACAGCGAAGCTGCGATATTTGCGCCGTTCGGCCGACACATCCGACTTCAGCGCGGCATTTTTTGGGACCGGGTTTGCCTTCCCACTTCGATCCCTACTCTCTCAGCCAGACTGCAGTGATGCAGCCTGTTTCCAGGACCACCACTTGGAGGTGGAGTAGGGTCATGGTCAGCTCTGGTTCGCTGACCCTGACGCAAGCAGTCAAGCTATGAGTCGCTGACTGCATTCATCTCTCTTGCTGCGTCTTCGGTCCCGTACTGTACTTTGAAAATGCGCGTGGTGACCGAGACTGGTGCCTGGGTAACTGCACAGTAGTAACGATTTTTGAACACCCACAAAGATGCTTACAGTGATATGAAATCCTGTCAATCTAAGAACCGCAGTTATTTGTGTTGTTGTTTTTGTTTGTTTGTTTGTTTTTTTTTTTTTTGTTTGCTCCCCGCGTTGCTGGATGTTTAAATACTTGCAAATTTCAGAAGGAATGAAAAGAAGACAAATATAAAACTGATTTTTTAAAAACAAAATCCGTTTAAAACGTGTATTCGCAAGTTGAGTGGTAATTTGCACACCGAATCATCATGTTTTCGTTTCACCAGGAGAATCTAGATTATTTATTAATATTATATGGAGAATGCTAATTGTAACTTCAGTATATGTATTCTAATTGCTAATCAGTAGCTCAATAAGTAGCTGTAGCATCCGCCTCAAATATCGCTAAAAAGCTAATATCATTTTAGTGGCAATCGGTGTGGACATGTTAACAATTCACTAGTTGTAACCGCGTGCGCACGCGAGCATTCACGCACAACACACACGCGCATATCTATCTATCTATCTATCTATCTATCTATCTATCTATCTATCTATCTATCTATCTATCTATCTATCTATCTATCTATCTATCTATCTATCTATCTATCTATCTATCTATCTATCTATCTATCTATCTATCTATCTATCTATCTTATCTTAAAATCTTATCTTATCTTATCTATCTTATCTTAAAATTCAGTACTCATCGTGCAAGAACTAAAATTGGTTCTCCCGCGTGAGGTCAAAAGTAATAATAACAAGTGAAATGAAACGAGGACATGACGGGGAATAATTCACTTGTGCTCTTTCTGCTGTATGTCCTGATGACAACACTATTTCTCCTGTGGTCGTTTCATTCCTTTCCGTTACATTTCAACTTCATTGAATCTTTGTAGTCAAACTTATCATGACTTATGGTCAGTGCACCACGAAACAAAAATTGAAAGGCCTGCGTGCTCTTTTAATGGGTGTTTAATTTAACTTTCCCGGTGCAATGCGCGCATTTTCCGTATTTTCCCGAAAATCTGGCGGAGTTTTTCTTTGTTCAGTACAGGACGTGTCACGTACACAGTTAGTAGAATATGGGGATTGGAAGAATTATTCAGCACTCAGTTTTAAAGTACAAGCACTTAAAACTCTCAACATCTGTCATGTAGTTAGGGTACCTACGTCTTTCGTTTGTCCCCAGGATCAGCCTCTCGAAGCTGTATTTCCATAGCAGCACAACAGTCAAGTTTTTCCACTTCTGACGCTGCATGTACACAAGTTTCTTGATAGTGAGAGGGAAGGATAATGAAGTCGTGACCACAAAAGGATGTGTGGATAATGCACAGTTTGCTTGCGTAGCGTCTGATATTACTATACAGGGTGACTGAAAAGTCGCTTCCTGTTTTAAATTATTTTTTTTTTATAACTTCTATCCAACTAATTAATATGAAACAAACATCACAATAAAGACACTTAATAATAATAATCATAGCCCCTTAAGTCATAACTGACTACGGGAATGCGCCGCTGAGGTGACAGCCCTTAGCTGCTTATTTTCCTGGTGTTCCTTTCGACGTTTTCTCCTCTCTTCTGCTTGTAGATAGCATCGCCGCTTGGTGCGATCGGCAGCTTCACCCTCCCAGGTTGCTGGATTTATTCCCAGTGCCCTCATGTCTGTCTTGCATAAATCTTTGAGCCTCAGCTGCAGTCGCCCAACTGTTCTTTTATTGACACTGAACTGCCACTTGATTACATAAAGTGGTATGGCACATTAATATTACAACTGAACCCAAGATCCGGATTGTTCAATACACGATTTCGTAGCGGGAAACAATTGTCTCTGTTTGTGTGTGTGTGTGTGTGTGTGTGTGTGTGTGTGTGTGGTTAACGTCAGTCTATTTAGCCTATTTAGAATTTGTTTGTTTGTTTCTGGGAATAAATAAATAATAATAAAGCTCGTTTGTCAAGTGACAGTTTGACATTTGTTTCATGTCTGTCCAATGCGGCTAGATCTGTCCTTTGACTAATGTTATATTGTTTTATTTTGTTTGTTTTTTAAATTTCGGTCTCCTCGACCATGGCTGGATTTGAACTACTAATCCCCAGACCTCATAGCGGGAGCAGCTTTCGCTCTCTCTTATAATGTTACCCTGGGAAGGTTAAGGCGGCCGGCGGGATGCTGACCACATCACCCCTAGTGTGCCGAAGGTAAAGAAAATATGGGCCTAACACCATATTCCCAATATGCGTCAATGGGCGTGTAACGCCAACCTTTACCTATTACTACCCATTACCGTTATAATGTTAGTTTCTTTGCCAGTTTTTGATTTTACTTTCTTTGCTTTAGTTTCTGGAAATAAATAAAACTGATCAGTCATATGTCAGGTTACGCTCCTTGCTGTGACATTTGTGGCAGGTATATCCAGTAGGTACATGTCTAAAGATAAAGTTATTCCCATAGCAGATACTGCAGAAGTGGGAGTGAAGTGTTAAAGAGTTTCACTACACTAGGTCCAGCTTGGAGAGGTGGGGTGACTAGTTCCCTTCCTAACTCAAGAGCAGAGTCACGTACCCATTTACAATTAGATAGACTGGAGCGTGGTGCTACCATGTTTCGAACCCCGTACCTTTGCCGCGAGAGGCCAACATCTGCCAATGGGGCATTCAGATAAAAGTGAGGATATTTTAAAAAATAATGAATAAACGTAGAGATCGGCTTTTCATTCGCAATGAAGTATTTGCCCCATATAGTTCCCGGAGTTGGAAAAAAAGTGTTAATAAAGGCAAATACAATATAAATGAGGCATATACAGTACTTTGCAAAAAAAATGGCAGTCATATTGCTCAGCTAAATAAGCTGAAATCTAATTAAATATGCATGTTCTGCCCCAAATTTGCACTCCACTTAAGTGACCAAACACTACTAAAAGTAAAAAAAAATTAGCGTAGAGTAACGTCCCTTGATATAAGAGCAGACGACAATTTCTAATGCTAGTGGCAGAAAATGAATAAAAAGTCAAAGTCTATGTTAATTTCACAGCTTTGGAATGAAGGAAATCAAACATGTTCCAACATTTCTAAAACCTTGAACATTCCTGAGCGGACTGTCTACAGAGTTGTGAGTAAATTAAAAGCAGGTAATGGAATCGAGCGAAAAGAAGGTAGTGGGAGGCCAAGAATTTTGGTCACAAAGGACCATCGGTGTCTCGCCCAAATCGTTCGGGCTGGGCCAATGAAGAGTGTAGAAAACATACGGCAGCGCATGATCGAGTTGGGAAGCCCAGAGGTATCTAATGCTATTGTCAACCGGGAGCTACACAGGATGAATTACACAAAAAAGCGGGTAATTTCGTCACCATTGCTCACAGAGACTCACAAACAGATGCGCTTGAACTGGTGCCACGAACACCAAAATTTGTCATGGGACAATGTGATTTTTTCAGATGAATGTTCTCTTTGGTCTTATCCTGCTCAAATAAATATTTGGACGAAAGGCTCTGTAACGCCTGTGTACCAGCGACCGAAACATACCTAGAAATTCCATCTTTGGGGAGGGGTGTCAGCAAGAGGTGCCACCCCACTGTGTGTTTTCACAGGAATTCTCACGAAAGAAAGGTACATCGACATACTAGAGGGACACCTTCTGCCATTTATGCAGGTCATGTACCCCGATGGGTGCACATTTCAACATGACAATGACCCAAATCATACAGCTCATACCCCCAAAGCATGGCTGCAAGAGAAGAATGTGATAGTGCTGAAGTGGCCCAGCAACAGTCCCGATCAAAACCCAATTGAAAACGTTTGGGCACTACTCAAGAATCATTTAAAAAAGAGTGGACTCAGAGACGTTGAACAATTGAAGAAGGAAGCTGAAAAATACTGGGACAGTCTGACTCTCAATTACCTACAAACATTTGTGGGAAGTATGCCTCGCCGCATCCAGGCTTGCCTTGCTGGAGAAGGCAACATTATATTGTACTGAAACCACTGTTAATAGATAGGGGAGATACCAATCTTCCTCTGGACATACAGTTTTTATTATTATTTGCTTCTATGAGTGTGCTGCGTTGCGAAAATATGACTGCCATTTTTTTTGCAAAGTACTGTATTTAACATAATATGATAAACAGTTTTCCTCAACAACAACAAAAAAAAAAACAGTCTAGAGTGCACACATGTGCTAGAGCCGTGCTATTTTTGGCAACACGGCGCCAAGAGTTTGTTTATGTACAGTACTTAGTTTTCCTTCAACTTGCCAGAAAGAGGCTACATAGGCCAAGCATGGGGAACGTTTGGTTTCGAATAACGGCGGTAATTACAGAAGCCAAGTCGCCAGCAAAATTAATGGTTGTTGCTTTGGAAAGAAGGGGGGAGAAGGGGTAGGGGGTATAATGGGAATCAATGTTCCCTCTAAGCTGTGCATGCTCACATTGGTTATGAAATCAGCGCACATAGGAAATTGAGCTGCACACACACAAAAAATGTATTCCGAAGAATTAAGATAATAAATACTTAAAAACAAAACATAGCTGTAGTGTTATCTATTTGCACGATAAATTGCGTAACATAAGAATAAAACAATATTCATATTAGTCTCCAGTTTATCTGCATCAAAAACAAAGTAGCCTATAGTTACTATTAAAATAGCGGAATATAGTAGTAGCTATTTTTTTTTTCGTACGCCCGCTAATACTCGAGGCGAAATCTCAGGTTATTATTTATGTCTAACCTGACATTGATGTTACGTCTTCTTCTTCTTCTTCCATCCTTAGCCACCGACCGTCAAAGCAGTCAGTGGCCATTACGCCTAGTGGCGTCTTAGGGCAACAGCAGATAGGTTTTCTTTGCCATTGTTTCCCATCACACCTATTGGCGTCTTTAGGGCAACGGCAAATCAATCCATTTGCTGTTGTTTCCGTAATCGAAGTGACTGGCAAACGGGTGATCAGCCCGTTGGATTGATGTTACGTGAGTATCCCTTTATTTCTTGTACAGAGACAGGTGTCCCTCGCCATTCAGGCAAATATTCGCCGATTTCGGAGGTAGTAGTAGCTATGAAAATGGCAGTATTAACAAAATAATAACAACTGCCCACTTGAAATTATTGCGCGCGCAGACCATTTAACAGTTAGAGGGAACATGGGGACAAAATTATGGGAGAAATATGTATTTTAAAAATAATGATTTGTTTCTGCATGAGTCTCTCTCTCTCTCTCTCTCTCTCTCTCTCTCTCTCTCTCTCTCTCTCTCTCTAATGTGAGGATGAAAGGATACAGTATACATGATGAGAGAGAGAAAGGAAGGGCAGAATGTCAGACGGGCCTGCGTGCGCAATTCTTAACCTTTTGAAAATAAAGTTCGTTCGTTCGTTCTCTCTCCCTATCTCTCTCACTCTCTCTCTCTCTTTTTTTCTATGTTCATGAGAGTACATATTTATCATCAGTCAAATAGCCGGTTCTGGGGCTCGAAACCTGACACCGTCACGCTCCAGTCTACCCAGCTGAAAATGGGTATCCGATTCTGCTTTTGAGTTTTGGGAAGGCACAGGCAGCGAGGCAAGGAACTGGTCACCTCCACATAAAAAAGCTTGACCTAGTATCGTGAAGTCTCTAACACTTCAGTTACCAACGGCAGCTTCTGCTATTGGACTATCTTGATCGTATTAAAAATAGCCCACTTTACATTTAAGTAAACTTGACATTCAACAAAAGGCCGTTGACATTCAGTAAACACGACTATAAATTAGACAGCATCTTGATGTCAGTAAAACAAACAGTAAAATATGCATTGCTGCTGTACACGTTGACAGCTTATGGTCTGTTTATCTGTTCCTTTTCAAATACTACCTGGCATAGATGATCATGCATCTGCACAACTTCCTGTCTCCACTTTGCTGTTTATCCGTTCTTTAGTTGGACTTTTTTTCGTCATAGTCATCATCATCATCCATCCGTTCTTTTGTTGTCTTTTATATGTGTCACAGATGGAAATAGTGCAGCAGTGATCATCCACTTTTGCCCCTCCCCATCTAGTTTATATTTTATTTGGTGCTACATGAACGAAGGATTCACTAATGCAATTAACACGTGAGCCGTTTGGAAATTAAGCACAGTGGAACAGAGAGAGCGCGGAGAATGGCGTAATAGATTCTTTGATCGGGGGCGATGTTAAGTCTGAGACGGACCTCGGATTGTAAAACTTTCAGGGGAATTAAATGCGTAGCTGATATTCGGCAAGGCGGAGATGATGAAAGTCAAGCCAGAGAGGTTGTCGGCGGCAGAGGTGGTAAAATTACCTTTGATTCAAGAATCAAACGGCAAATGGGCTCGGGTCTGGCAGTAGGTGTGGCTTTCGCATTAAAGAGCGATAGAACGGAATTTACGGATATATGCCATGTCTCTCCGATAGTCATGATCAGTTGTTCAGAAATCTATCTGAAATTCACTAGCTCGATATCTTAGATTTCTCTTACAGAGTGAAAACTATTAGATTTTCGTGGAGTGTTTCATTTTTCTGATAGCAGTCATTTATATACTAGCCTTTAAGTGATTTAGTGTGTTTAAAGTTTTCATTATATTTCACTGAGATTTTCTGTGCCAATTAAATAACTTATAGCTAAATCTTTTTCAGCCGTAAAGTGAATTTAATTACTCGCTATTTCCCAGTACGAGATGTTTTAAACTGACTAGTACATTAAACCTTTAGTTATCGTGTAGGTCAACCCCTATCCATTATATGTTATTCATAGTTTGTTTTCACGTTCATGCGTATTTGTCACAGAATTGTGTGCATTTGAGTGTAGTATAACTTGTATTTCGTACAAGGAGAGAAAGTGCGTCTGATTTAAATATCGTCGTCCAGATAGGTTGGATTAGATAAATTATTCTATCCAGAGGCTGTCCTTTCTCTTACACGATCACCTCGTGATAAAACTATTTCTTACCCCTTACTTTCACATTGTCATCACTATCACCTCTGCTCAGACAGGGCTATAAACATCTATTACCTATCTGATAAAATCTACGACAATATGTCATCATCATCATTTTCATCCACCCATTCGTTTGTTCACTTCTTTCTATCATCATCTCATCATTCCCCAATATTGTCCAAACCGAGCATACAGCCACCATTGCAGCAGGCCCTTTAGTAGGCAGCCTACACCGTATGCGATTGATGATGTGGTTTCTGGAGCAATGTGTTTTTAATGATGAGGTTGCCAGCCCCCCTCCAACAGAACCTCATTACAATCGCCTCATACGACATGCCTGAAGAAGCAGGAGTTCTATTCTTTCTTTACCCTCCTCACAGCCCCACCCCTCCCCTTCCACCCTATAAACTACACGCGACAGTAAAATATTGTAGTTCCAATTGAGTAAACTGAAAGAGTCTGTCTGTTATATTAGGGCAGATGTCCAAATATAAAATACTGTGGTCTGATTATTCTTAATTAGCATACAGTCCACGTCTGCAGTCGTAACAGTAAACTAGCACATTATTTCGAATTCATTTAATTCAATGCCTGTATACATTGAACAAGCTCCCAGTTGCAGGTCAGTCAACCCAACAGCAAATTAGTGGAAATTTGATTTCATTAAGCTAAACTGAACTGTCCCGTATAGTTTCACGGGGGTCTGTGAGGAGAAAAAAAAAAAAATTGGACTACTGATTCTTTCGATATTCAAGTCCAACACGAAAATAAGAATCTTCAACTCAAATGTGAAGTCAGTCCTATTGTATGGCTCTGAGACATGGAGAGCAACAAAAACAACAACCAAAAAGCTACAGACTTTTATAAATGGGTGCTTGCGTAGAATAGAAGGACTGAAATGGTATGACAAAGTCACAAATGTGGAACTGATGACAAGAACCAGACAAGTGCCAGTGGAACAAGAGTTGAGAAAAAGACGCTGGCGATGGATAGGACACACGTTGAGGAAACTTGTTGATAGCATTTCAAGGCAGTCCTTGTTCTGGAATCCACTGGGAAAGAGAGGCAGAGGTAGACCAAAAAAAAAACATGGAGAAGAGAACTGGATACAGAGGTGAAAATGATGAGGAAAACATGGAAAAGAACAAGCGGATGGCACAGGACAAGAAGACTTGACATGTGTTTGTTGAAAGCCTATGCTCCTTGGGGAGCTAAAGGGTATTGATTGATTCTTTCGGTATGTCGTAAAAGACGACTCATGTGAGGTTGTGCATGTGGTTGGAAACCTCATTGTGTTAAACAGATTGCATAGAGATCACTACTGCAAGAGCACGTGCTTTGTTTGCCGCAGGCTGCGTGAAAGAAGGCTAGCCAGGCAGTTGTTCTTCCATGCTCCGTATAGATTATAAAAAAATATGATTGTAAAATACTAAGTAAGTACCTTTCATACTCCTTCTCTTTCTCTCCTCTCTCTATCTCTTTCTGTCCTATCTCTTTCTCTCCTCTCTCTATCTCTTTCTCTCCTCTCTCTATCTCTTTCTGTCCTCTCTCTATCTCTTTCTCTCCTCTCTCTATCTCTTTCTCTCCTCTCTCTATCTCTTTCTCTCCTCTCTCTATCTCTTTCTGTCCTCTCTGTGTCACATCAGAAAAAAGATTTAACGTTCACTCATCGTCTTTCTCTACACTATCCCCTCTTCAGAGCTCTTATACTAATTCCCTTTCTGCCTCCCCTCCCCCCACATATTCCAGATTATTTACATGCACCCTTTCTTTCTCTCCTCCCCCAACACTCACTTCCAGATTACTTACATACACCCTTTCTCTCTCTCCCCCTTTTCGGAACACCAACTACAAGGCGAAATCAATGCTTTATTTGTAGGTCACGTTGTTCCCGTGATTGTGAAGAGAGTGAAGAACGCATTATTGTTATGGAAATGACGTCTGTTCCCTCGGGGCAGCGATGACGTTGTTAACTGTCTAGCTCTGACATTCTTTCCCTAGTTTGTCTTTGATACACTCTTGGCTGCGCCGTCTAGTTGGTTGTTGATACACGCTTGGTTAGGCCCAGTAGTTACATGTTTGATGCACTGTTTTAGCCGTCTAGTCGGTGTGATACACTCTATATTTGACCGTCTTGTCCAGGCATGCGCAACTTACGGCACGCGGGCCGTATCCGGCCCGCCGGTCGTCACCGTGCGGCCCGCGTCAGGTTTTAGAAATAAATGTATAATTTTGGTTTTTATTGTTCAACGTATAATTATATGAAAGCCCCGTGTAGTTCTCTAATTAAAATATCATTACGTAATTTATTGTAACGTACAGGCTTGCAGTGTAGTAATAGTTTAATACTAGTATTCGTTAGCAATCGTTCTGAACATGTTCATGGGACCCAAAGATGCAGCAATAGAGAATGCAGTCAGCGACCCATAGCTTGACTGCTTGCGTCAGGGTAAGCGAACCAGAGCTGACCAAGACCCTACTCCACTTCCACGTGGTGGTCCTGGAAACAGGCTGCATCACTGCAGTCTGGCTGACAGAGTAGGGATCGAAGAGGTAAGGCAAACCCGGTCCCAAAAAATGCCGTGCTAAAGTCGGATGTGTCGGCCGAAAGGCGCAGATATCGCAGCTCCGGTGTAAACAGACACAACGCAACCAACGTCCTTTTTAGGACGAACGAGGAAGAAGAAGAAGAACATGTTCATGACCTACATGCAATAAATAGTAGAGAGTGTAAGACAACGCAAGCCTAGAGAGTGAGTGAGCGAGCGACAGATACTAAAAATACACATGTTTTCTTGTCAAATACAGAATACTGTGCAGTGTGTGTCACGAAACATTAGCTGTTGTAAAAGAAGACAACCTTCTACGGCACTTTGAACCAAACATCTTCTTCTCACTAAATTGGACCCCAATTAACAAATACATTAAAGCATCCAGTATAACGGAAAAACTTAGTGGTGAACATAAAGATTTTCAAGAACGTGAAACTGAGAATGACACGGTTACTAAAATTAGCTTTCACATTTGTAATGTGCCGGGGAAATGCTTAACAGAATGTGAATTTTAAAAAAAAAAATGTTAATGTTGATTGATGTATCAGAATTATGTCCACAACAGACGAGAATATTTTAAAACATCAGTTTACCACTCATAACAGTACATAGAAGAATAGCTGAACTTTCTACCAATCTAAATGACCAGTTAAAGCAGAGTGTTAGTGAATTCTGCTACTATTATTTAGCTTTGATTGAAAGTACCGATTTAAAAGACACCGTCCAACGTCTTATTTTTACAAGGAGTATTGATAAGATCTTTCACATTACTGAAGAACTTGTTAGTATATGCTCTACGACAGGTCGCACAACTGGAAAATAAACCTATGATGAAGTGTTAAAATGCGTGAATGATAAGCTGGGACTGGCGTTAACAAACTTGATGCCCATTTGCACTGATGATGCTCTAGCTATGTGCGGAAAAAACGTTACAGCGTGTAGCGAAATCTGTGAGATAATCGCTAAATTCAGTAAGATTTTAATCATATAATAATAAATAAACCCGCCCTTGGGTGTTCGCCGAAAGTCATCTCTACGCCAGTAGAACGCTGCCTTTTGTGCAGAGGAAATGCTTATAAAATTGATTCCACCATAAAATCTAACACGCTTTCCTAGTTTAGTCCTTGAGACTAACAATTAACGATCTGCCAGAACTGTGACACCCAACTACCGTCTGAATTAACGTAAGATTTTAACTTTAACGTACTATTAGTAGTAATTCGGACATTTTCCAGTATTGTAGAACGAAACGGCAGTAATAATTAATGCCAATACGAACACCGCCTTGCAAAACCCCTCTTCGCTCAACACGCCGTTCCATACATATCTGCACGCTGTGGGACAAGCCAGAATATATAAACACACAGACAGTTTTCAATTCTCGCCGAGTAGTGTATTTCTGACGTAACCCAGATAAGTTAGTTTATTTGAATGGGAAAATGATAGAGAGGGAGGGGAAAAGATGGCCGACTTATGGAAAAGTTGTAATTGACGATTAACAGTGACAAAACTGAAAATCTAAACGACAAATAATAAAAATAGCCTTAGTGTCCCCGAGCAATAATATGTTTTTAATAAATTGGTAGTCTAATTATTATGCCACGTTGCACATAAAGAATCATATATATAGATAGCTTAGTGTCCCCCGAGCAATAATATGTTTTAATATATATGGTAGTCTAATTATTAGCCAAGATACTGAAATAATACTATATGTCTACGTACACTAAGACTGTTGTTTTTGCTCATTTATCCATTACGTTAGTTGGGGACGCAAGTTTGAAAAAAGAGGCATTAGATTGATTCAAATCCGATTGGTTGGTATAAGAGTATAGGAAGGAGGGTATTGTGGCGTTAAAAGTTTATATTCTTCAGTTGATTGTTTGTGCTCGTTTTCACACTGTGTCTAGGTTTATATAGCATAGGTCCACAAGATTCAGGACAGCCACAATAGTTCATTAACGATACTTTCTATGACTCGAAGATTCCACACAACGATCAATATAACAGCTGGATATTTTAGTAACATTCCATTTATTATTCACGTAGACAATACATCATTACACAGCATGCATAATTAGGTAGATTCAGCAACTCCTATAATCCGTAGGTCCATATAAACATTACCTCATTCCTATTCCTACCTTCCGTTGTATTTAATAAACATTAATATGTTTCAAGACACTTCTATTTTAACATTTCCCATATTTCTACCATTGGGTAGAATACACACACAAGTCGCCCATTCAGGGTCAAAACACGCTCTGTCCATTTTTCCTCCACACTGCTCACGTCATGTGCGCAATACACATATCGACAAATTACTATCGTGCTGCGCTCATCAGCACCAAAATCCTATATATTTTCTAGCGTGTGGCGTGCAATAGCCAGCGCCACATTCCCCCCCCCCCCCCCTCGAACAACTGAAAACTTAGTTTTCAGTCAGGCAATTATAATGTGAAGCGAGATTAAATGATATCTATCTAGATTTTAAAGGAAAAAAATAATGTCAGTAATAAAAATATGAATAAATAAGTAATTATTGTCCACTTCCGTATTCGAGTTATTACATAACTCTAGAGAGGGTGTCAGCTAGGACATTGTCCTTTCCTGCTATTGGTAAAACGTCAAAATCATACCCTTGCATTTGTAGCGCCCATCGGGTGAGACGTGCATTAGTCGATTTAAAAGTCTTTAAATATGTGAGGGCTTTTTGATCAGTGAATAATTTAAAATGTGTACCCACCAGGAACTTCTGTAGTTTATGTAATGTCCATACCAATGACAAAAGTTCCCTTTCCACAATTGGATATCTGGATTCTGTCTCTGAAAGTTTTCTGCTGAGGTAGAATATCGGGTGGCACTCGCCATCAAAGGTCTGCATTAAACATCCCCCGATTCCTTTCAGAGATGCGTCTGTAACCACGAGAAAAGGTCGTCGTAAGTCTGGTAGTCTTAGTATTGGACTTTTTGAAAATTGTGTTTTGATGTTCTGTAAGGCATGGTCACACTCTTTGTTCCATATTACTTTGTCAGGCATACCCTTTTTTGTCAAAGCAGATAGAACAGAAGTTAAAAGAGAAAATCGTGGTATAAACCTGTGGTAAAAGTTTATGAGTCCCAGCAAACTACGAACTTGTTTCTTAGTAGTTGGTATGGCAAGATCCAGTACCCTTTTTAGTGTAGACTCATCAGGTTGTATTGTATGTCGGCCAATCTTATGACCCAGAAATGAAATCTCAGTAAACCCAATTTCGACTTTGGAAGGTCGAGCTGTGAGGTTATGTACTCTGAGAGTTTGGAGCAACAACTGTATCCCAGCGATATGTTGTTCCCAAGTATCATGAAAAATGCAAATATCGTCCATATACGAAATGAGATCGGTGCGATTACCTAAAACGCGACGCATCATGCGTACAAATGTCGCTGGAGCATTCCGTAAACCAAAACACATGACATTGTAATGAAACAATCCACGAGAAGTGGCAAAAGCAGTCAAAGGTTTTGATACATCAGCCAGAGGAATCTGCCAGTAACCTTT
Source organism: Oreohelix idahoensis (assembly GCA_024509875.1). Lineage (NCBI taxonomy): Eukaryota > Metazoa > Mollusca > Gastropoda > Stylommatophora > Oreohelicidae > Oreohelix > Oreohelix idahoensis. Next base: position 231,497 of record JAMPIV010002216.1, read on the forward strand.
AGATAGGTCAAACTTGCTGAAGAAAGTGGCGGATGATAGGCGTGGCAACAAATCCTCCAGCAAAGGCATTGGTTCAGAATCGGATATGGTCACCTTGTTAAGGCGACGAAAGTCAATACAAATACGAATTGACTTGTCTTTCTTTCGTACTGCCACCATAGGAAAACAGAAAGGTGAATCAGACGGTGAAATAATACCCAGTTTTAACATACCATCTACTTCACTTTCCACCTGATCTCTAACATGTAGAGGAACGGCGTATGGTCGTAATGAAATCGGGGTGTAATCTGACAATTTGATTTCGTGTGTGATAATGTTAGTACGTCCCGGAAGATCAGACAAAACATCCTGAAAGGATACCAACATAGAACGAATTTGATCCCTATGATCTGCAGGTAAATCAGTACAAATTATAACATCATTCCATGTTTCCGAAGACTTAATAGGTGCTACCGGAAACGTGGAAGGTACATCAGCGAAATTGGTTTGCACCTCATCCACCAACGCGATAGATGCATGATGGGTAGGTTGGTTCATGATAGCATCACAAATGAATTGTAACTGAGGAGGACGAGTGATGTATGGTAGGAGCATGTTAACATGGAATGTTTTTTCTTTACCCCGCATATTGATGACGTAGTCCACGTCCGTTCTCTTTGCAACCACTTTAAACGGACCTTGCCATGTTACTAACAAGTGATCTACTTTGAGTGGCAGGAGAACAAAAACATCGTCATTGATTGAGAAAGACGTTAGTCGTCTATCTCTGTTAATGCGAGATCTGGTCTTATATTTTGCCATCTCAGATGCTTCAGTCGCCACCTGACATGCATCCACAAGATGTTGGCGTAAATCTGTAACGTATTGATAAGTGGATTTCTTCTTATTATTATTATTCACATCAGATTCCATCAACAAATCATGTAAGAGAGACATTGGACCTCTTGGGTTCGCACCAAATACTAACTGAAAAGGCGAAAAACCAGTATGATTAGGAATCTCTCTGTACGCAAACAGTACAGCAGGAATAAAACGATCCCATTCTTGAGGAAATGATGTAGTCACCTTCCCCAACAATTGTTTTAATGTCCCATTCCAACGTTCCACGACCCCGTTAGAGCTAGGGTGAAATATAGCACTAAGAGAGTGACGGATAAGAAGTGTGTTGAAAACATCTGACATCATACCTGACACGAACTGAGATCCATGATCAGAAAGGATTTCATCCGGAAACCCGATGCGTGAAAATATAGACAGCAACGCATCTGTTACCGACACTGTGGTAATATTTTTTAAAGGAATGGCTTCTGGCCATCTCGTACACAGGTCAATACATGTTAATATGTATTGAAAACCTCTGGTAGACCTTACAGACAGTGGTCCTATGATATCAATAGCCAATTTGAAAAAAGGGCGTACAGCAATATCCGTGACCTGTAAAGGTGCTGATTGATGTGCACCCTTACGTGCAACACTTCGACATTCAGCACAAGATTTACAATAAGTTGAAATGTCTTTATTTACCCCAGGCCAATAAAAGTGTTTTAGTAATCTATAAGCCGTACGGGAAATTCCCATATGTCCAGCAAATGGTACGTCATGCGCATTTGACAAAACTAGTGCGCGAAATGACGTAGGTACTATAACTTGTTTGAGAATGAAAGAGTAATTATCAAAACATCGTATCATAATATTATCCTGCATTTGAAACCAATGTCTTGAATTTTTAGAATGTTTAATAGTTCGAGCAATAGCTAATGGGAATAAATGTGCCAAAAGAAGGATCCATTTGTTGTTTTGCTATAAATATATTTTTGTCAGTGTAATGACAAGTTGTAATGTGTTGAGTGTGTATAGAAGAATTTAATTCAATTGTCTCTGCAGCTTGTTGTGCTCTGGTTGTGATCGCGTTAGCAAAGGAGGGATGATTTCTCTCCCAATCAATAATATCCTGTTCAGAACACTCTTTAACCCCCTTTATGTTACCGATAAGTAAATCACAACAAGGTCGATCGAGAGCACACACTCTTACTTTTCCCGAAAAGAACGGAGTATCTATTACCACATCTGCCAGTGGATAAGATTCAACAGTTCCACCGAAAGTTACGCACTTTATAGAGTTTCCCGTAAAGCAAGAAGAAGGAATTAGTGCCTTCCTTAGGCCAATGGTGGTGCATCCGGTGTCACGTAAAATAGAAACAGGTGTGTCAAAAACAAAACCTCTATGGATCACTAGTGAGCCAACCCCATCATTTAAAGACAAAACTGGCAGAGCATGTCCACATCTCAGACGTGGAGTAGATCCAGGTTGAAATAGAGTCATACATTCTTTGCAATTACCACTATTTTCCAGATCAAAACTACATGCATTGGCATGAGTATTATTCTCATTATTGGAAATATTATCATTACCAACGTCAAGCTGACAAGCGTGAGCTTGTGATCTTCCTCTATTTTGACTCCTAGAAAAATGTGTTCCTCTCCGATCCACTGGACAGTCAGACCGATAGTAACTCTTTTTGTCCGTGCGAGAAGAATCATCACGAGATGGTGGTGAGACATGATGTTTGTTATTGTAATTATTGTTATTGTAATCATTACGTGAGGGTCCCGAAAAATGATGTTTGTGAGTGTAATTATTATTGGAGTATTGATTATTTCTTTGCCATGACTTTTTATTATTATGGTTAAAGTTTCGTCTCTCTATACCCCGTGAGGGCGAATGATTATGAGGGAAATTATATCTACCTCTATAGGAATTTTGATAGTCATCCCTATACCATCGGTCCATGCTGCGAGTGCTTGATCTATCATGAGTGACCGCACAAGCTGGCAAAGTTTCTAGGACCTTCGTCTTACCTAAAGGCAAGTTTGGGTGTGCGACCGAAAATTGTTGAGCTAATTTTTCCATTTCTCCTATATTTGTGGGCTTCCTTTCTTGAAGGAATGCGAAAATTTCAGTATTTACCGAAGATAAAATTTTGTCTCTTAAGAAGAGATCATAAAGACCTTCGAAAGATTTAGTAATATTAGATAGTTCAATCCATCTGTTTAGACACATCTTCACTGAAGACACAAAGTCTTCGACATCCTTACCTTCCATAGGACCCATCGATTTAAATTTTAAACGATATCCTTCCTCGTCTAAACAATATTTGCGAAGAAATACTGATTTTATGGATTCATAGTCGTTTCTTTTGTCATCGGCAATGTTAAAAAAAAGTTTGTAAACTTTCACCAGTAAGTAACCCGACAAAATGTTCAGGCCATGAGGCCTTAGGTAAATTTAAAGCCGTAACTCTTGATTCAAATCTCAAAAGAAAGAGTCCTATATCGTCATGCAATGAAGAAAAATTTGGTAATTTTAAATTAATGATCTTCGACGATCCAGTACCAGAAGATTCCCTAGAAAAAGAAGATTGTAAGCGCAATTTTTCTAACTCAAAAGTTTTTTCGCTTTCAAATTTCGCTTGTTCTGCAGCAATTTCTGCTAAACGAATTCTTTCCCTTCTCTCATGTTCCCTCTCTTCTCTCTCTCTTTCTTCTCTTTTTTCTTCTCTCTCTCTTTCTTTCTCTTGTCTTTTTTCTTCTCTTTCTTTCTCTTCTCTTTTTTCTTCTCTTTCTTTCTCTTGTCTTTTTTCTTCTCTTTCTTTTTCTTCTTTGTATTCCGCTATTTCTTTATTTACATAGGCTATAAGATCATCACCCGAGAAATTCAAGTCCTTCCCATTCTGTATAAATCCCGCCTTAACCTTCACAAAGTCAGCCATACTGAAATTAAAGAGTAATGGGCTATAGATTCAAAATGTATATCTCTCCCACTTGTTGCCCAATGACTATACTTAGTCGTAAGGTAATTCAAACCTTTTCAAAACCAACTGTATATACAGTACTTCTTCGTTATGTGTGATATACTTGTCTCTGAAGTATATGATACTTATCAACCAATCTCACAGTGTATCCGTAATCATCGTATATATTAACATATCAGCAATTAACAATATACTATAATCCAGTACTAAATATCGCCTTTACTACCTATTTAAAAGCATGCCATACTATCACATTAGACAAAAGATTAACTGACAACGCTGGAAACAAATCAGGAAAAAGACAACAGTGTAAAAAGTCATAAAATCTTACCATATAATAAAACAGTTGTTTCCACCGTCAATGAACAGTACAGGACGAGATACAATCACATAGAACTGCTGTACATATTAAAAAGAAAGTCAGAGAAGAACTATAGGTACGAACATAATCATACTGAACTAAATAAGAATTCCACGACAATATGTTACTCGACAGCACAGCTAAACAAATAAGAAAATATTAATCTCAGTCAGAGCGGAAATACGACAGCACTAAATGCTGAATCCCTGAAAGAGATCAATACAATCAAAATCTATAGAACGACGACAACTAGATTCATCCAAAGATATAATTGAGTGTCGCCCACAAGAAAACATAAAACATAAAAGATACACAAAAATAAGATGTGCCTGACATTTTTAGGACCGGAGACCATGACCCTACCAACATATATTCACTTATATGATTAAAATCCACGACCGCCAATCCTCGTTGTAAACAAAAAGCATCAACCTCGCAAAGTGGCCTTGAATCTATGCAATAAACACGGGTCAAGGAAAGAATGTAAAGTCTGGGTTGCACAACGCGTATAAGTGTCCTGTACAAGACGTTCCCTGTTCCTACTTAGGAAATCCAAGTGGTCAGCAAATCTGTTTGGTGACGTACGTAAAAGATTAAATCATCCTTCCTGACCATTGCAGACAAACGAAATGATTTCTCGGACATCAGGGTTGAAAGACTTGTCAGACTTGAAAGACCCAAAAGATTGGTTCTGGATACCGTCATGCTTCTCACTATTCATATTATTGGTATAATAAATGTCCACTGGTAAGTTTATTTTAGGATTTACAAGTCCGTTCAGGTGACCTTGATGTAATGGTTCACTACACCGATTCAACGTGAAATGGCCTCGAGGTGACAATATTCTTCATAGTAACCTGTGACCGCAGTATATTGTGTCGAAATTTCATATCTGTTCGTAGGCAGTCAAATGTCTGTTCAGCGACTTTAATAGAATATATGTTGTTTGGTATTAATGTCTTCCCAACAGTCCAAGGTCTTGGCATGACCTCGTACGAAAAATTGCAATTTCTATTGATTCCACAAATACTTGTGCTTAATATCTTGCGTACTTTCCACAGTAAAGCATTGTACAAATTCCAAACAATTAATTCCTCTCCAACGGAACGAGCCTCCCATATCTGTGGCGTTAAAAGTTTATATTCTTCAGTTGATTGTTTGTGCTCGTTTTCACACTGTGTCTAGGTTTATATAGCATAGGTCCACAAGATTCAGGACAGCCACAATAGTTCATTAACGATACTTTCTATGACTCGAAGATTCCACACAACGATCAATATAACAGCTGGATATTTTAGTAACATTCCATTTATTATTCACGTAGACAATACATCATTACACAGCATGCATAATTAGGTAGATTCAGCAACTGCTATAATCCGTAGGTCCATATAAACATTACCTCATTCCTATTCCTACCTTCCGTTGTATTTAATAAACATTAATATGTTTCAAGACACTTCTATTTTAACATTTCCCATATTTCTACCATTGGGTAGAATACACACACAAGTCGCCCATTCAGGGTCAAAACACGCTCTGTCCATTTTTCCTCCACACTGCTCACGTCATGTGCGCAATACACATATCGACAAATTACTATCGTGCTGCGCTCATCAGCACCAAAATCCTATATATTTTCTAGCGTGTGGCGTGCAATAGCCAGCGCCACAGGTATTGGTTAGGCAAAAAAGCTAAATATATTTTGAAGACTCACTCCTAGAAGTTTGGAGTTTTGTTTTTTTTAAATTTGAATTGAACAGCTAGACCTTCGCTGTGATTGGGCCAGGCTAGTAATATTGGCAAAAGCTTTCAAAGGCTTGTCGCCAGTTGATATAGAAAGTTTGTCAGCAAGCTCGTTGAGAACAGCAGTGCTAAGAGTGAAATAATAATTCTTGGCAGTCTGGACATGGGGCACAGCTAAACTTAAACCTTATTGCTAATGCCAGTCAACGTATGTTTGTGATATTTCTTTGAATTGTGGTAAGAACGAATTATTAATCTTGATATTACAACAAAATTTGGTGTATGAGATACTGCTTGATTGGGAAGGCTTTACGACTGAGTACAAAGGTCCCCAGCAGACTTATGCAGGGCCTGTGGTGTTGTGACCGTGTGGGTGGTTCTATTAGGTCACAATGCTGCTGCTGTACTAGTACTACTGATATTACTAGGTGACTGGCAGGCCTAGTTATTATATCAAGTGGTCAAATTTTCTTCCTTGACCTATCTTCCAAGTTAGAGCTATCTCTTTGACTGGCCCTTTTCGCCAGAGATGGTGATTCCTGGATGAGATAAGGTTCGTCTTTCTCTTCAACCCAGACCACGTTCTTCTCTCCTTGTTGTTATAGCGACTTCCTCGTACTAATGGTTTTAAGGCTATATATGCTATATAGGTTTAACTCTTTCTCGCATACCCACTCCACATCCTTTTATTGATTAAACCAACTTGAGTGTTGCATTTCCAAACATAATGGCTTTTATTTACATAACATGTGTTCCACAATTCTTTTCTCATAAGGGTATGTTTCAGTCTCCCTTTTATCCAGGCCTCCAGACTTAGGCTCAATGTATTTTTTTCAAAGGTATATTATTCTCTACTGTAGACTCTTGTCTAAAGCACTATAATCTGCTAGGCATAGCTCAATTACATGCATCAATATCAATTCATAGTTCACCTAAACAAAGTTATATAATGGCAGGTGCAGCTGTGGTGGCGTCTTCATACTTACTCTTATATGAGAGAGCGCATGAGATGTTTCATAAATGTCAGATACAACTGTGGTGGCGTCTTCATACTTACTCTTATATGAGAGAGCGCATGAGATGTTTCACTGTCCTACTAGCACCACCTATGAGCTAGTCCTATGTTAACAGCACAAATTATCAATCAAATCTAAGTGTTCTCCTGAATTCCTATCACTACATTTCTATGTCTAGCTATTTCTGTAGACCTTCTGCAACCCGCAGGTTTCACACTTCTTGAGAGCCCAGCAAAACTTGACTTGCTCTGTTAAGGTTTCTGGTGGAACTAATCTCTTTTCTCCTTCAATTTATTCCCATGATCCTCACTTCTGTTTGTGATTGGTCCATTCCTCAGTTCACTCACATAATCTCACCTACACGCTTAATTCTCCGCTGTCAACCCCGTGAACTGTGCTTCCATAACTGTTTATTTCTAGTCACTATTTTCACGTGCGTTTTACTCTGCTCTGCGTTCTCTTAACTGTAAAGGGCGCTAATAATATTGTTATCTCCCTTAGTGGTTTATGCTCAATTGCTATGTTCTGTTACTTCTAGCTTATTAAAAACAATCGTTATGCTAATTTTATAAAGCAGAATTATGTACACTTAGGAAATATTAAAGTCTAAAATAGTTATCTCCCTTACCATCTAAGCACAATAGTGCTGTTTCTTGTCTCCCATCTATAAGACAAATAGTCCACTTTAATAAATTATTTACATTTTCAAAACCATTTTCTCATAATAATAATAATAATAAATTCTTTAAGCGCCAAACACGGCGCATAAGGCAGAAACCAGTGCTCTCCAGGTTGTTCGTTGTGACGCCACTCCTCTTAGCTCTTGCACATTATTTAGGCCCAACGTTCTTCCTTCTCTTATTATTGTTCTTCTGAGTGTTTCTTTTGGTCTTCCTTTTTTCCGCTTACCCTCAGGAACCCAAGTGAGCGCCTGTAGTGGTATTCTGTTGTTTTGCATTCGTAGGACATGACCGATATATGACCATCGTCTTTTCCTTATATAGTCGGAGACATATTTCTGCCTAGAGTCTTCTCTTATTTGTCGATTAGTCTTGAATTCTTTCCAACTGATGTTCATGAGTTTTCTAAGACATTTGTTCTCGAATGTATTCAGCTTGTTCTCCAATGATTTTGTTATTTTCCAACTCTCACAGCCGTATGTTAACACTGAGATAACATTTGAATTAAACAGACGAAGCTTGGTATGTATATTCAATGATCGTAATTTCCAAATGTTAGATAATCTATTGAAGGCGCTAGCTGCCAAAGCAATTCTAGTATGGATTTCTCTTGTTGTGTCACCATCCTGAGTCATTTTACTGCCTAAATAATTGAAACTTTCAACTTTCTGTAGTTTTTCCCCGTTCAAGATGATATCAAAGGTCTCGTTAGAAAAGTTCATAGCTTTAGTTTTAGAGGCATTTATTTGGAGACCAATTTTAACCGAGAGATGACACAAATTATTTATTGCTTCTTGGGATTGTCTTGGTGTTGAACTTAAGAATGCTACATCATCTGCGAAATCCAGGTCCCCCAGGAATTTTCCATTTGTCCATTTTATACCCAATTGTTCATTGTGGGTATAGTTTCTCATAACCCAATCAATAGCTATTCCAAAAAGTAGTGGTGACATAATACAGCCTTGTTTCACCCCTGTTTCTACTGTAAACCATTCTGTATTCCCTTTATTTGTTCTAACACAACATCTTGCATTGTCATATAGCGCTTTGATTATATTCACATATTTTGTTGGAAAACCATAGATTGTAAGTATCTTCCACAATGATGGGCGGTGTAGACTATCAAAGGCTTTTTGAAAATCGACGAAGGTGATAATAAGTGGCGATTGCCTTTCCACTGATTCTTCTATAATTGTTCTTAGTGTGAATATTTGATCAATACATGATCGTTTCGGCCTGAAACCCGCTTGTTCTTCTCTGATCTTTTCGTCAGCATGCAATTTAAGTCTTTCTAACATCATGCAACATAATAATTTTCCAGGTACTGATAATAGAGATATACCACGCCAGTTATTACAGTCTGATAGATCACCTTTCTTCGGTAACTTTACAATAATACTGTCTTTCCATTGTTGTGGTGGTTGTTCTTCTCTCCATACTTCATTTATAATATCTAAAATTCTCAAGAGGTTGTTTTCTCATACCCTGTTATTTTATTAACCCCAAATTACTGTTAATCTGAACTTAAACTCAGCATGAATAATGCTGCAAAAACTCCACGGTGACAGTGTTGCACACAAGCAGTAAAAATTGACATGAGTTGTATAACTTAACATGATTTCCACAGTTACCAGTGGGAAGGCTAACCCACATTATTCTATGGGAGAGAATCATTGTTGCAGTGTCAGAGGCGTTGTAGCCATTAGGCAAAAGAATAGGAGCACTGGTATGAGTTGTTATCTCAGAAGAAAATGGTTGACATGGGGTGGTCAGAGAGATCTGACCCTTTTCTTTTATTGAATTATGCCATGTATTGCTTGTGGAATAATATTGTAGATATGTTGTACAGAATCATAACCTTGTTTCAGGGTTTTTTGTTCTGGTACTAAGTTAGTGCCAGAACCCTGGTGAATTTACTTGAGAGAGAGAGAGAGAGAGAGAGAGAGAGAGAGAGAGAGAGAGAGAGAAAGTGAAACTTTACTGGACCAAGCAGTCTACCATACTATACTATACCAGGGACTGTGGCAGTCTGGTCATTCGAGTGAACGAAAGGAATTGTCAGCATCATACTACTATCTACATCAAGATAAGTGCCTATGTGTCGGCACTCAAAAGTTTATCCACTGACTTTATTAAAAAGAACATAAAACATTTGATTATCCAGTAAATATTCCACAAGAGACTAATATAAAGAGAGGGGATGATGATAACACCCCACCCCCACCATTAGTTACCAGTGTTACTTAGTTTAGAGAAATACCTAAATATAATTAGATTAATAGTCCTTTGTATGGACAGAAGATCCATTGTGTTATTAACCTTTATGTAAATAAAACCATAAATTCATTTTGTTGTTGGTCCTGACTCAGAAAATTCTGAATCAGGGCAAAATAAATTGTAATCTAGACTATTACATAATTTTCAGCCACAGACTTCTATAAGATATATAATAGAGTGTTAGTTTGTTTGTGGTTGTGGTATTGACTCAGTCCTATATATATATATGTGTTAGAAGTAAATGTATTTGTAGTAATTTTACTTACACTACATTACACACTTTCATAACCCTAGACATTATACGTAACTATCATACAAAATAGTCAAGAATAGGTCTGATTGAGGTCATAAGGTGGTAGCAGAAAGGTACTCTGATAACTCAACCCAAACTTTATTATAATCAGGGACCTTCACAGCTGACCTCATTCAGTACACTAGAAATATTGAATGATAACATTTGTAACACCAAATCCACCACACAGCAGTTACTCTTTTTGAACACTTTATTGATAGGCCAATAGTCAAACATCACTGCATCAGCAGATTTTGTGTAGCAAAGTCTTAAAATTTGAGCACGTAATGTTAGTGGTTGTTTCCATTGTGAACTACATCCGTTCTAGAGGACTCAAACACAGAACATTTCGAAACTTTCCTAAAGAGGTAGACGCCGAGTACAGTGACTTACTGTATCATAGTGAAATGAGGTGATTGAGTAGAGGAAGAGTGCTCCATCGTGTCGTTGCTTTGAAGGAGGAGGTAGCAACATTCCTTCAAAGTGAACAAAAATATTTCCGAACTTAAACGTAAAATAATGAACAACATTTTTTGTGTGAGCGATATTACAGCACACTTGAGTGATCTCAACATTCAACTTCAGGGGAAAAAATCAACTTGTATTTTAAATGCGTGGCACAGTCAATGCTTTTAAAATGAAATTGAACCTTTTCAAAAGTCAGCTGTCCAAAGGAAAAATATATCACTGTCCTATATGTGCACAACATATCCCTTACCAGAGACACACTGAGTTAGGAGAAAAGTTTACAAAAGAAATTGATGTTTTGATTGAAGAGTTTACCAGAAGACTTACTTTATCTAAAGCTGAAGATTTCAAGTTGAAGCTTGTTGAAAATCTGTTTTCTGTGGATCCAGAAGAAGTGCAAATAGATTTGCGGATGGAGTTAATTGAACCACAATGTTCGAATGTTTATCCAAATAAGCACAGATAAAGCAGCTGGTATGATTTCTATAAAAGTCTGGACAGGGGAAAATATGATTGACGTGGCACTGAAAACCTTCAGCTTGTTTGGAAGTACATACATGTGAAAAAACATTTTCACCCATGAACGTGAAGATAAACAAACAAGCTACGTTCCAAACTCACTGACGACCATTTGGAAGACATTATGAAAATATCCACTTCAGCTATAACTTCACAATTTGACAAACTTGTTGCTTTAAAGAGATGTAACATCTCATTAAGTATAAGGGCAATATGAAAAAATACCTATGCCTTCTTGTAATTCAACATACTGTCACATAATTGGGTTCGCTCTCTTTTCCTCTCCGGCAGTATTATTTTAGAGTCATTGTTTGCACTTCTCCGTAATAATTCGTCTTGTCTGTTTGCCTGACCATCCCTGCGGAAAGAGTAGACAGGTGATGCAATATTGACCGACAGTCAGGTTGGTAAAATTCTCATGTACCAAACCTTGGCCGCGCCGGATTCACTCGACATACGCCCAGCAAATTTATTTACGCCCAGCAAATTTATTTAGCGCTGATATGGCGATTAGGATTCCCTAATTATTGTCGTGAAGGGTCACAGCCCAGATGGTTACACGAGGGTTGGTGTTTGCACAAGAACGGAGAGATAAATTACCCGTCTGCAGACATATTATTACAGACATGTACCTGAAAGACGGAATGTTTTAATAACTTCCTGACAGAAGTGTTACAAGGACATTATTTGTGATAATGTAGGGAGTTGTAGTGTAATCATTACCGCGAATCGACGGACATAACAACTCCATATACGAAAAATGCCTTTTAAATAACATGCAGAATTTTCCTATGAGGAAAGTTTTTTTTAATAGACGCCATCAAACCACACATGATTGTAACTATTGGCGGCATTCGAGATGTAAACATAACATTTCTTATTGGAGCCTGGTCTAATAGTAAACAACACATGCCAGGAACGAAAGGAGGAATATAACTTGACACTTTTGCAAGTTTAGAGCTCTGTGAAATTCAACTCGTCAAGAGACAACTAGACCAGCCAGAGTACATAATAGAATCAGAATTTTAGTTATCGGACAAGACTTTGTTTGAGGATCTTGAGGAATTATCTCCGAGAAAAACTCTACTTACATTAACACGGAAAACCTGAATCCAAAGGAATCTGAACACAGAGTCAAAGTGGGAGCTTACTGCCAGGTAACACCCCATAACACGTGTAAGAGGCATCTTTAACAAGTCGCCTTAACTATTTATGTGAGCGAGAAGTCAGTCAGTGATCCCAAAACATTTAGGGTCGGTGGTACCAACTGAGGGTACTATCTCTGGAACAAGTGAGGATATAAGTCGACACTAGACACCATAATCAGACGGGTCTTAGAGACGCGGGACCAGCTTGGTAGTTACTCCCTGACACTTCTTGGAACGTGCTACAACTTTCACATTTGACCAGTGACGAGTGTGATCTAGTCCTCTATCTGCAAATACCCAAACATCAGCTGGAGCAGAACTTCATTGGCAGCTAAGTAGAAACATAAAAGCTGCCAAGTGAACTCTTAACCAATACTCCATAACATCACTCGAGGATGATTATTGTTTGTTAAAGAATCATTCGTTAAAAAAAAATGTTAACTATAATTGATTATTAAATTTGTTACTTGTATAAAGACAAATCCAAAGTTGATTTAATAATTTTGAATGTACCACATCCGTATGTCTCAGACAATTTCTTAAATACACGTAAACAGAGTTATACAATAATAATAAGAGGAATTAACTAAGCTGGGGGCTTGAACGAGCCAACGAATTATAATAAAACCCTTTCCTTCACAAAAGTTGACGGCAGATACTAGAGTTAGTATTTGCTCAGCCCCATGCAGCATTGTTCTCACTTTTCTGAATATCTTGTGAAAATTACCTTGACGTAGAAGCATCATTATCCTTCTACCTACAACTCTGCCAAGAGTAATCTTGTGCGAAGGTAGACACCTTTGAAGACCCACATTAGTTACTCTTGAGTTTTGGCCACTGTTGGACCACTACTGCAGAGCTAAGGGGAGGCAACCCGTGACACATACATTTCATTACCTACGATTAATTAATACTTCTTCTTCTTCGTCCTCGTTCGTCCTGAAAAGGACGTTGGTTGCGTTGTGTCTGTTTACGCCGGAGCTGTGATATCTGCACCTTTCGGTCAACACATCCGACTTCAGCACGGCATTTTTTCGGACCGGGTTTGCCTTCCCTCTGCGATCCCTACTCGCTCAGCCAGACTGCAGTGATGCAGCCTGTTTCCAGGACCACCACGTGGAGGTGGAGTAGGGTCTTGGTCAGCTCTGGTTCGCTGACCCTGATGCAAGCAGTCAAGCTATGGGTCGCTGACTGCATTCTCTATTGCTGCATCTTTGGGTCCTGATTAATTAATACGTATATGTCCATTTTGTGCTTGTGCTGTACTGAGAGGACTTCCAGATGTTGTTTAGACTAAAAAAAGGCTGTTCTTGCTTTGTTCATTCTGTTCTGTACTTCTCTATGGCGCGGAGAGCTGGAGAGTTACAGAGAAGGAAATGTCGAAATTGTCCTCTTTTCACACAACATGCCTAAGAAAAATTCTCCGAATCTTTTGGCCGAATACCATCACCAACCAAGATCTGCTTACTCGGAGCAAGCAAGAGGACATGCACACCATCATAGCTGGCAGACGCTGGAGCTGGGTTGGCCATGTCCTCAGAAGAGACCCCGATGCCATCACAAGAACAGCTATGCTATGGACCCCTGAAGGAAAACGAAAGAGAGGCCGACCAAAAACAACTTGGCGGAGGACTGTGGAGGCTGAGATGCGAGGTATGAACCAGAGTTGGGGCACTGTACGAAGGATGGCCACCGACCGAGCAAAGTGGAATCAATTTGTTGTTGCCCTACAAGACGCCACCAGGCGTAATGGCCACTGACTGCTTTGACGGTCGGCGGCTAAGGATCAAAGAAGAAGAAGATATGTCAATTTATTTATTTAATTAATTAATCGACTCTTAATAAAATACCACCCAAAACGTACACTTAGGGCCAGCGGCTGATTTTTTCACATCAATTTGGCCCTCACAAATAAAAGAGTTGTGCATCCCTTGTCTAGTCGGTGTGATACACTCTATGTTTGGCCGTCTAGTTGGCATTTGATACACGCTTGGTTAGGCCGTCTAGATGGAGTTTGTTACACTTTTGGCTACGCCGTCTAGCCGGTGTGATACACTCTATGTTTGACCGTCTAATCGACGTGATACACTCTATGGTTGGCCGTCTAATCGGTGTGATACACTCTAGGCGACGCCGTCTAGTTGGTAATTGGAAGTCGCTTGGTTCGCCCGTCTAAGCCGGCGTTTGATACACTCTTGGTTGCGCTGTCTAGTCGCTGTATGGTACACTCTTGATTCAGCCGTCTAGTTGGTGTATGCTACACTCTTGGTTAGGAAATCTCGTTTTTATTTGGTACACTCTTGGTTTAGCCATGTAGTCTGTGTTTGATGCACTCTTGGTTTAACCATCTAGTCGGTGTTTGATGCACTCTTGGTTTAGCCATCTAGTCGGTGTTTGATACACTCTTGGTTGAGCCATGTAGTCGATGTTTGATACACACTATTGGTTTAGCCATGTAGTCGATGTTTGATACACGCTTGGTTTAGCCATGTAGTCGGTGTTTGATACACTCTTGGTTTAGCCATCTAATCGATGTTTGATACACTCTTGGTTTAGCCATCTAGTCGATATTTGATACACTCTTGGTTTAGCCATCTAGTCGGTGTTTGATACACTCTTGGTTTAGCCATGTAGTCGGTGTTTGATACACTCTTGGTTTAGCCATCTAGTCGGTGTTTGATACACTCTTGGTTTAGCCATCTAGTCGATGTTTGATATACTCTTTGTTTAGCCATCTAGTCCGTGTTTGATACATTCTTGGTTTAGCCATGTAGTCCGTGTTTGATACACTTTTGGTTTAGCCATGTAGTTGGTGTTTGATACACTCTTGGTTGAGCCATGTAGTCGATGTTTGATACACTATTGGTTTAGCCATGTAGTCGATGTTTGATACACTCTTGGTTTAGCCATGTAGTCGGTGTTTGATACACTCTTGGCTTAGCCATCTAGTCGATGTTTGATACACTCTTGGTTTAGCCATCTAGTCGATGTTTGATACACTCTTGGTTTAGCCATCTAGTCGGTGTTTGATACACTCTTGGTTTAGCCATCTAGTCGGTGTTTGATACACTCTTGGTTTAGCCATCTAGTCGATGTTTGATATACTCTTGGTTTAGCCATCTAGTCGGTGTTTGATACACTCTTGGTTTAACCATGTAGTCCGTGTTTGATACACTCTTGGTTTAGCCATGTAGTTGGTGTTTGATACACTCTTGGTTTATCCATGTAGTCGATGTTTGATACACTCTTAGTTTAGCCATCTAGTCGATGTTTGATACACTCTTGGTTTAGTCATCTAGTCGGTTTTTGATACACTCTTGGTTTAGCTATCTAGTCGGTGTTTGATACCCTTTTGGTTTAGCTATCTAGTACGTGTTTGATACACTCTTGGTTTAGCCATCTAGTCGGTGTTTGATACACTCTTGGTTTAGCTGTGTAGTCGATGTTTGATACACTCTTGGTTTAGCCATGTAGTCGGTGTTTGATACACTCTTGGTTTAGCCATGTATTCGATGTTTGATACACTCTTGGTTTAGCCATCTAGTCGGTGTTTGATACACTCTTGGTTTAGCCATGTAGTCGGCGTTTGATACACTCTTGGTTTAGCCATCTAGTCGGTGTTTGATACACCCTTGGTTTAACCATCTAGTACGTCTTTGATACACTCTTGGATTAGCCATCTAGTACGTGTTTGATACAGTCTTGGTTAGGCAATTTCGCCGGTGTTTGATACATTCTTGGTTTAGCCATGTAGTCGGTGTTTGATACACTCTTGGTTTAGCCATGTAGTCGATGTGTGATACACTCTTGGTTTAGCCATCTAGTCGGTGTTTGATACACCCTTGGTTTAACCATCTAGTACGTGTTTGATACACTCTTGGATTAGCCATCTAGTACGTGTTTGATACACTCTTGGTTAGGCAATCTCGTCGGTGTTTGATACATTCTTGGTTTAGCCATCTAGTCGGTGTTTGATACACTCTTGGTTTAGCCATGTAGTCGATGTTTGATACACTCTTGGTTTAACCATGTAGTCAGTGTTTGATACACTCTTGGTTTAGCCATGTAGTCGGTATTTGTTACACTCTTTGTTTGGCCGTCTATTCGGCGTTTGATACACACTTGGTTGCGCTGTCTAGTCGGTGTTTGATACACTCTTGGTTTAACCCAGTCGTTCCCAACCTTTTTACATCTAAGGGCCACTTTTCCAGCTACATATAAGTTGCGGACCACCAGCTTATATTTAATAAAGCAGTTTAGTGGATTAAAATTATGGCGGTAATAGCCGTCATTGTCATATCACATCGTGTTTTGTGTTACGCTGGCGCAGTGACAGTTAGAACCGCAACCCAAAAAAAGTTCCTGAATGAACCAAAATTTGGTTTTTGAATGTAGAAATAGTAAAATTATGCTTCCACTGTTCCAAAGAGTTTGAAAGTTCATATTGAATTTTTTTATTTATTTCACCATCCTCAGTTTGCCGTCAGAAGTGTTAACAAAGTATCGCATATAATATACGATCACTAAATACGTAGGGAGGATCAGAGCAAAATCAAAGCACTTAATACCAAATCGATAACGCAGCCGCGGACCACCTGATAATGCGCCGCGGACAACAGGTTGGGAACCGCTGGTTTAGCCAACTAGCCAGTTTTGATACACTCTTGGTTACACCGTCTAGTCGGTTTTCGATACACTCTTGGTTTGACCGTCTACTTGCTGTTCGATACACTCTTGGTATGTCATCTATTCAGAGTTTGCTATGCTCTTGGGTTAACAGTTCAGTGGGTACTTGATACATAATCTGTTAAACCGTCCAGCTGATACGTACCTTGATACAAGGTACGCTGTCTAGTCGGTCTTTGATACGCTCTTGGTTACGCGTCTAGTCTGTGTTAGCGTATCACTATCTGTTCAACCGTCCAACCAGTGCTTGCTATACGCTTGATATACATATAGGATGGTGAAGTTAGCTTTCGCAAAGCGTGAACTCGCGTCATATACGAAGTTGAAATGGTTGAATGCGTTAAGATAGAAAAACAGTCAACTTATAAGGTATATCTTCATTTTGATACAACTGTCGAATCTACATGATGGCAGTTGCACTGTATGATAGACAGGATTTATGTCTTCATATTTTCCTTACGTGAACCGGTCATTGTGTCATGAGATAGAAGGATGGAGGGTTGGAGATGGTGACTGAAAAGTTCAGTGGAAAAAAAAAAAAATGGCATGAATTAGAAGAGAGTAATTAAAGTGGAAAACCCCTTGTAGTTTCCGGGAGTCTCTGAAGAGACACATAAAGAATAGGTGTGACGGTATTGCCTCCCCTGCTTTGCAGCTGTGGTCCACCAGTGGCCAAAACTCAAGAGTATCTAATATGGACTTCAAAGGTATCTACCTTCGCACAAGATTACTCTTGGCAGAGATGTAGATAGAAGGGTGATGACACTTCTATTACAAAGGGAGTCTTCACAAGGCGTCTGTGGCCTAATGGATATGAACGCAGTTTCATAATCCAGATATACCAGGTTCGAAACCTGCTGCAGGCGGTTTGGTAGCAGATCGCTTTGTGTGTATTTTTAACAATGGTATAAGCGCCGTACCGTTCAGAAAGCAATGGCAAACTACTGAATGAAATAATTGCCTAGAAAAATCACAAACAGCCAATAAAAGCTGGGGTTGATTGCCACGTCCTGTAAAGGATAAGCAACTAACTTCACAAGATATTCAGAATAAGCGAGAACAACACTGCTTTGGCTGAGTATGTTAACTCTGTAATTCTGCCGACGCTTTTGTGAAGGATTTAAGCACTTCTTAAGTTCAGCTCGTTTAAGCCCCCACCCCTGATTTACTCAGTGGAATTCTATTATTTTAGTACAGCTCTGTTTAGAGTGTGTGTAGTAATTTGACTGAGACAGACATGCAGTAACTTTAAAATGATTAAATCGAAGTTAAATTAGTAACATTACAAATAACAAAATTTAATAACCACTTTAGGTTTTAACAGTTGGAAAATAATGTGAATAGTTATGGATCAAGAAAAGTTTTCATCATGGTCTTTAAGGAATGTGAGATGTTACAAGAAGTTCAAGTGGCAGCATAGATTTGAACTTAGCTGCCAATGACGATTCTGCTCCTTCTTATGGGTTGGTTCTTTTCACTCTGCTCACGCTCGTCTCTGATCAAGTTTGTCGGGGGTAGCTCGTTTCCCAGAAATGTCAAGGAGAGTCTACCACGTGGGTCCTTCATCTTAAAGCTAAGGCCACGGTTCCCTTCTTTTTCCAGAGATGATACTTTCTGCTGGTACCACCAATAACTATGGTAAAAGAATAGAACGAAACGCTCTTCTGAGTATGGCGTTTTCCACCCCATAGTTATGGGTTCCTATCTTCCCATACCACCATCCCAATTACTCAGACTTTACCCTCGATGAGAATTAAATGTAGTCCCTCGGGATAAAACTTCCTTTACATTTAAATAGAATAGCTTTAGCTTTACATGACATTTAAATGAAAAGGTTAATAATACAGATAGAGTCTGTTTACATATACATCACTACTGATTGAAAAGTGTTCACGATATAAATTGAATATGTTTTCATTTATGTTTTACACTGATTGAAAAGTTTGAAACTTCCATGACTTTAAAATGAATATTTTCACATAGACATTTACACTGGTTTAAGCTTGAAAACTTACATTAATTTTAAGGTGACTATGTTTATAGGGACATTGACACTGCTTTGAAAATGTACGTATTATACTTAGAATGTACATCATTTCTTTCATCTTTCCCTCCCTGCTCCATAGGGAACCTGGAACTGCTTTATGCTTTTAGTTCTCTTTACGAAACTATCCATAAAGCAATCACCAGCCCCTGCAGTGGTGGTTCGTGAATCATCATTCTATACGCTGAGGTTGCCAGCCTCAAATGACTTTGACATCCACAAGCGAGTTTCACATATTAAAATTCACATGGTAATATATATATATATATATATATATATATATATATATATATATATATATATATATATATATATATATATATATATATATATATATATATATATATATATATATATATATAAGTTCACATGTTAGTAATAAATATGAAATGTAAATCCCAACTTACGCCAATCCTGACTCACAGAGTTTTTGCTCAGATGAATAAAAAAGACTTGAATCGGCCTCTTACACGCGTCTGGGGTGTCGTTAATTTAATAAGTTCCCTCTCTGACTTCGTGTGTGGTCCTTCAGTTTCCTCAGTCCCGATTTCCTTATTTAAAATGTTAGAGATTTCCTGGGCTATATTGTAAGTCCTGATAAATACTCCAATAAAAGGTTTCCGGTATTTTAAGAAGGAATTCTGAATTCTAATTCTTCACTGTAGCAGTCTGGTGTCTTGGTGAGCGATTTCTCAAGTGAAATAGCTTGAGAAAATGATCAGATTATATTCCCTGCCTTCCCACGCCTTCATTTGTTATGAGCTATAAAAAAAAACTCCAATCACATTCAAACAGGCGGGCTATGGGGCAATTTCAAAATATTCCGACATCGGATAATTTTGAACGTAAGGCAGAGGTCAACTCTCCCATGTATGGTAATAAGATGTCCTATGCCCTTGTGTACAAACTTACAAACACACCGGTAACCGCATATGACATGTGTTCGAGATGTAGCAATCTTACTTTTATCTAAAGTAATCTTGTCATCCATGTCTGTCTGTAAATTGTCTTCCCTTTTCCAAGCTTTGGTGATGCGTGCACCCATGTCTTATCGGTGATTAAGCCAATAGCGCTGGCCGATGTACGTGTTATTCTGCCGCGCCTATAGCCAACAAATCTGGGCAGCGCCAAGCAAATGTGATTATTATCACCTACAGGGAGTGGCGGATGATTTGATAAAATCAAATATCTGCTCTTAGCAGAAAAATAGCAAAGAAAGAAAAGTGGACAATTGAGAGCAAATAATAAAAATCAGTACCACAAATGTACCGATACTGCCGGAGTGAAACAAAGATCAAAAGGGGCCGCCCCGTTTTGTCACAATAGGACAACTGAACCGTCAGGCATGTCGCACAAGGCGACTAATATTTATGAAGCTAGCAACCTCCTATGTACAGCAAATTACCACAGAAACCACTGCTGCAGGATAATGTGAATGCTTGGTGCAAGCTTCCTTCAAAGGGACCAGGTACTGTGGTGGCTTGAAGCTTCATAAGGAACGAGAACAAAAGAAAATGAAACAAACAGAAGTGAAAATAAAAGGAATGACGTTAGACGTTTTGTGATCGTTTTCCGGCTTCCGGCAGATGTTCACCGATATTCCGGATCTACAGTCCGCTCATTTCCATCTTGAAGTGATCCCTGCGTCTGTGACATTATCATTCGTCACGATCGCTTCCAATCTGTCACCCATTGACCACTTCATGTCTTCTCTCCCGTCAGATGTTGTTTTCCAGCCAATTTCTTTCAGCTTTTTCCTCGGCATGTCCGCCGGGGAAAAATTAATGAGGTGTTGGTTTTTTTTAAAGTGTTACCTTCTTGAGTTTGGTGTAGTGTGAAATATGTGTTTCCGGTGTGCTCGCAAGAAGGAAATAACAGACAATAGATGAAACTACGAGGAGGACAGAACAGCCACAGAGATATTATTACTGTCTAGATTTTAAATGAATTTATTAAAAGGAAACATTTGAGCAAACTGCCATGTGTGGTTAGGAGACAAAGATCAGGACTACTTCTGTCTCAAGCATGTCGTAAAAGGCGACCAATGTGATGTCCACGATCCTGGCAATCTCGCCATGAAAACATATTGGTACAGAAACTACGTCTGCAAGAGCTTGTGCTATGGCGTAGACATTCTCAAGTGCGCTATCTGCAGCAGTGGTTTCACACTCCTTAAGGAGATAAAAAGATGGTGACTAGTGGAAACTGTTCATTTCCGGTGCCTTGTTTCCTAAAATAACGAATTATTGGCAGTTCGCTTGTGTGTGTGTGTGTGCGTGCGTGCGTGCGTGCGCGTGTGTGTGTTAACTGCTCGACAGAACGATCAGACCTCCTTGCTTGTAAACAAAATGTTTTACGTGAGCCATTCATTGTCAAATATTATCATACTTTGGCATAAAAGCGACAGATTATCAACGAGTTAAGTGTATGAGCAATGGGTTGCCGGGAATGCAGTACTGTATTATAGAGTGACATCCCCTTTTAATGTCGATACTCGCGAGCGATACATGACCACGACAAATATTACAAGGGGATGTCACTCGACAAAGAGAACCTTTGCTTTTTTTTTTTTTTTTTGCTCATCGGTCATACCACTGAAACAGACCTCAAGGTCTTTTCTATTAGGACATGCGCCCTATTATTACCAACAGCCCCTGGGTCTAGGTTGAACGCCTAGCCAAAACGAGGCAAAATTTTATGTTCATTAAAAAAAAATACCTTGCTTATTTGGTAGATGACACTTTCCATCCTTCCACCATGTTCTACATCAACACTCATATCACTCCCCAACCTTCTCACCCACCTCTCTTTAACAACTATAATTGACTCCCACCTCGAATCATTAACCGAAACTCGTACATTAACATCAGTGTAATGAATCAGGTATGACAAATTAGTGCTCATGATTGGAGCTAATACTGCTAATGCACTTCATCAAGGAAACCTGATCGCTGCCAATCGAAATTTGCAAGTCCAGGCACAGATTACTGAGTTGAAGTTTATTAGAATTTAAAATGGACACACTTGTACGCAGCCGTTTTACATCAAGCCATCCATCAAACTTCTAAGTGTTCTACAAGCTTTAAAAGAACATTGCTTGATCTTTATGTATTTGACAAAATAAATAAGTAGGTTGTCTACAGCAGTCTTGAGTACCTTATTTAACTTCAGATTTTGTTGTAGGCATCCTTCAAGGATCTATACGACTCCTTGTATTTTTCTGTTAAGAGGTTTTTGTTCGTTTTGTTTGTAGTTATATATTTTTCCTTTTTTTTTCAAATATAAGTTTTTTTGGTTTTGTTTTATTTTGTTTGCATATTTACATGCAGCTCTCAGGGATCTCAGAGGAGACAAAGAAACAACAAGAGAGTGCTGCCTCATACCTATCGTAAGAGGGTACCAAGAGAAGGTTAAGCATGGGGCTAGTAGCCTCAGATTTCTTTCAACCTCCTAACACTATTAATTGTCATCATTTCTTACCCATCAATCAATACCCTTTAGCTCACAAAGGAGCACAGGCCTTTATCAAGCACACACCAAGTCCTCATGTCACGTGCCATCAGCTTAAGTTCTTTCCAAGTTTTCCTCATCATTTTCACTTCTGTCTCCAGTTAACTTCTCCTTGTGTTGATCCTGGAGATTTTCCTAGGTGGTCGTCCACATATGTCACGCAATTTTTTGCCATTTTTAACCCCCCTTCTCCCATGTAACATTTCGTCACAACCCCCACCCCCTTTTTTTTACGTGAAGTCAGAAATCTCTACCCCCTCTCCGTTTTTCAATTTTTTATTTTTTTTGGTGATACTGAAAACCAACAACGTAATCGAATGTAAATTAGTTACCTAGTCATCATCATCATCATCACCTTTCAACTCCCTGATGGTGCAAATACTTTATGCCAAGTCTTCCTGTCCTGTGCCATCAGCTCAAGGTCTTTCCATTTCCTCTTCATCCTCATTATGTCTGTCTCCAGTTCTCTACTTCACGTATTCCCTGGTCTTCCTCTGCATCTATTACCCTGTGGATTCCAGAACAAGGACTGCCAAGTAAATCTATCAGCAGGTTTGCATATTGTGTGTCCTGTCTATCTCCAGCGTCTTCTTCTCACGTCTTATTCTTCTAGCACTTGTCTGGTTCGTGTCATCAGTTACACTTTAGTAATCGTGTCATACAACTACAATCCTTCTATTTTAGGCACGCACCCATTTATGAGAGCGAGCGTGCTTAGAGCGCAGTCCTCTCGTGGGAAAAATAACGGGCTGGAAACATGTTGGCGTCACGCTACAGTCTATCAGCTGTAAATGGATACCTGACTTTGCTCTTGGGTCAGGAAAGGCAAAGGCAGCGGCAAGGGGAAGTGGTTACTTTACCTCTCGAAGCTGGATCTGTATTGTGAAGCCTCTACCACAGTGGTTCCTAAACGGTATGCCACGGCACACTGGTGGGCGCAAGAGGATGGCAGATGTGGCCGGAAGATTAAAAGACAATCAAGGATTTAGAGACATTTTCGGAAGTCATTTGTTTAAAACGAGCAATGAATTGTACAGCCTCACATAGGAGCATTTGCAACACTGGTAGAAAAGATTGATCAGTACTTCCAATCGTTGTCTACAGAAACTTTCGACTCGGTTGGAGATCTCTTTGCGAACTCCAGCTGTTCCGATCTGACATGAGATGAGGGGGAAGGAAATGGCCTGCATTTCGTGTAATCGCACTTTGAAATTGAAATGTGGGAGTATGCCAGTGGACTCTTTTTTGATATACAACGAGAAACAGTATCCACGCATCTCTTAAAGAGTATTATCCATTCTTCTACAGTTTTCCGCGATATATTGTTGTGAACAAGGATTTTCAGCTCTGACAAATATCAGAGACCAAAAAAGAGAAAGTCCTCTTTGTGTATATAAATAGATTACCCGACAAAAACAACCTGACACCTCTCACTGAATGTTTATATTTTGTGAGTGAATCATGTTTCTTTTTATTTAGCTGTATTGTTTTATACTTTGTGGATGTCTCATGATCATATTATTAAAAAAGTTGTGTTCTATGTTTTCAATAAAACACTGCTGTCACGGAGTGTTCAAA
The DNA here is from genome assembly GCA_024509875.1 of Oreohelix idahoensis. NCBI lineage: Eukaryota > Metazoa > Mollusca > Gastropoda > Stylommatophora > Oreohelicidae > Oreohelix > Oreohelix idahoensis. The sequence goes on from JAMPIV010002216.1 coordinate 255,634, forward strand.
GGTTTCGTCTAGAATATTTTTAAAATTCCTTACTTTTCTATTCGTTCGCATATTGTCTGTTTTCTCTATGAATATTTGCACCTGCGTGCTGTTCTATAGCTGTTTTTCCAGTTTTCACTAATAGTCCTGCCATACGATCCTAATGCTATCTTCTCGTACAAAGGCACTAAAGTTAGTTCTTTAGGAACGTCAGTAAGATTTATTCACTTGGTCAAAACCACAGTGGTTCCCAGAGAATTATATTTCTGTGTTCAGTGGTCAACTGAAGACCGCCACGATTGATCTTTTTACGTGTCTAAACGAGAGACGGGAAATAATTAACTCTGGACTCGGGAAAGAAAATGTTTTAACTTCATGCGAACAAATGCTGAGTTTTAAAATCACTTGCGGATAACCATTGGAAGAGAACGCACGCATATAGAAGAGAAGCCTCAAACTACCTCATATCTACAGTATATGTGCTTTGAGTGTAACGCCACTCAAATTCTAATCCTTAAGCTGCGGATAATAGTCCTGAGCGGTAAGCAACTCTCAGTATTCGCTTAATTAGCTAACTCTAATATCAAGGGATTAGTTAATTAATGTAAAGTGTTAAATACTTAATATTGTGGTTTTATTTCTTTACATTAGATTGATAGCTGTTTTGCAATTATGTATTATGAATGTTATCATTATAATGATGTAAGTACTGGCTGCTATCTGAAAGGACTACATTCTAATGATATTGGGAATGTGTTGAAGAAAGCTGTTGTGAACGAGTGAGGGAATAATGTTGTATAATGGACGAGTGAATGAAATATCATTCCTCCAGTGCAGTCACGAATGGACGCATACGGCCAGGCGTCTGCTTGTAACAAAGGTTGACCTGACTGACCCGACCAGTGTGAGACTACTGCTAGACAGGAATTTGTAAACAAATGGACAGAGAAAGTCGCCTTTAAGGAAAAGACTGACATTACGGTTCAGGTAAATATATTATTAGGCACCATTCTGAGACGTAATGCCCAGAGTGGCTGTAGGTAATATATCTGTATAAAACAGAAGATTGATTACCTGTATTATCTTCCACAGCGCAGTTGCAGAATCCTAGCCAGTTTCTGGATTTTGATTGCTGTAAATTGTTGCGATTAAACCACATAGTTGCTCTATGCTACAGAGAGAACTAGTGCTTACTTCTCAAACCCTCTAGCGGTGATCACAAGTCAGCAACCCTGAGCAGTCTACATCATATAAGCATTCAACACCTCGTCAGTACCTGAACATCACAACCAGGTTAACAGAAAGCCTAGTCATCTTTTGGACTGTAGCCTCCACTGAAGCAAATTATTCAGTTGGTAACTCCTACCTGCTAGGACGCCCAGGAGAAGTCCAAGAAGATAAGTGTACTTAAAACCCAGGCCAAAGTCAGAATTCACTTTTCCAAGAAATAGCCATAGAAATAAACTCTCGTCAGTGAGGAAAATATCCTCTTGGTCTTATCTGAACCAAAGACACTGACAGTATTCTGAATCCTTGAATAAGTAATATCATAACTGTCTTTTTTAAAATTTCCTAGTATTCCCTTTCAAATTACATGACAACATTGATTTGATTTTTTACTGTAATTAAAGTAATTATGTACATTCTGTAACTCACCATCATTCTGAGTTTGACTTAGTAGATTGCATGTTCTGTTCAGAAGAACGTACTCAACCCTCCTTGTATTACTTGTTACTACTAGTTCTTCTTTAAAAAGATTGAGTAAGAAAGAGTTAGTTGTCGCCAGAATAGTACAAGAGTTGGTAGTCTAAAAGGTGAGAGAATCACTGACACCAACCTGTGCCCTTCTGTTAACTCTTTCCCTCAGCACTAGCTGACCTCTGTGAAAACTAGTGTCTAAAGGTCTATGTGCTTTCTACACATCTTCCTTATATCATCTAAATAATCTATGCGACAACTGCTAAGTGTTGATTTTTTTCTCTTGAAGGTATTTATTATCAATAAAAAATTCGGTGTGGCGCGAGCAAATTTTCATTCCGAAAGTGCGGCCCAGAGAAAAAAATGTTTGTAAGCCACTGCTCTAACAGTTGACTCCACTACGGCCGTATCTGCCATGAGACTATCTTTGTTGCCCGTTTATGAAAGTCTGAAGCTTTTTGGTTGTTGTTTTTGTTTGTTCAGAGCCGTACAATAGGACTGACTTGAACTGATTCTGGTATATGTGTTGGCCGTGACTCCTTTTGATCTCCCCATATTTTTTTTAAAATCTCATCAGACTGTTTGTCGCGACAGTCATAACCTGCTGCTGTATTTTAAAAAAAAAAAATCTAATTTTTACACAGATCAATCTATCTAGTCTGCTTTTTTTCTAAAGTGTGTATTACATTCTTTAAAACAAAGAAATATATAATTAAAAACAATTTAGCCCAGTTAATATATAATTTAAAACAATTTAAATCGGGCAAAGGTTTTGTAAAATTTACCTTTAGCTTCACAGTTCGTCCCGATATCAAGAGTGACTTCCCTTTGGTTTGGTGTTAAGGACTATCTTCATTGCACACGGACCACTCTATCAGTGCTCCGATCTCCTCCCTTAGATCACACAAGGAGAATCTCAGCACAGTGCACGAACTCCGTAGCATCGGCGAGAATCCCAATGTGTGTATATAGGAATCACACACTCTATAAATATTGTTGTGGTGGATAGGTTTCTAGTTTTTATTTTTCCCCAGGGCAGCGGCCTGATAGGCCTACTCTTTACGATTTCCACTTGCCGTGGGATTATTAGCGTGCAACTTGCACACTAGACCTCCTATTTTTTTGCCCTTGCCCGAGAAGGCTAGGAATCCGATCTCACTACCCATGAGACCAGGGAGGAGTATGACATCATTAGTACCCTTTAATATGTACAAATAAGACTAAAGTTGACAATACAATTTACTTTAACGTGAGGATTGTAGAATGGTTGCATGTCTAGCGCATGGGTAGTTTTCTGGTACAAATCTGAGTGATTCGGTTCCACAGACAAAACTTAAGCATGTCGTAAGAGGAAACTAATATGAGCCTATGCTTGGAGCTAACAGCATCATCTTGTACAAATAAATTGCTAGAAGAAACCGGCGCTGCAAGAGCTGATGAATGCTTGCATGCAGTCTTCCTGCCAGGAGGCTAGCTTCAGTGGGCGTACCATGCTCCATGGGGATCCAGAAGGAAAATGACGAACAATTTATTGCCTTCTGGGACACAAGTGTGGTCTCCGTCACAGGGCGTCATTTTTAGATAGGCAAAGAAGAAAGCAACTGATAGGGTCATCATTTCTACAAGAATTTCACTACATAAATTCCTCTAGGTATGAGATAAACAATACCCTACTGGTTCCAAACTGTTGTTTAATTTTCCTTTTTGCACGCATCCTCACTCTAACTCACTGCTCTCTCAAACAAAACAGACGATCGGTACTGTGTATCAATGCTCATTCGTTCGACCTAACATTGTGAAATGTGTCAGAATTATTAATAGTCACTGTATTAACAAGTAAAAGTACATACGTCACAAAATGTCTCTCCCCCCCCCCCCCCCCTTTTCCTCTCACTGAGTGACGTCATATGCGAACGACCCCTAGTTTAAAAAAAAAAGGTTAGTCGGCAACACAGGCTCCTTTCGGCTTTCTCTGTGTTGCTTCATGAGCCACTTTGAGGCCAACGTTGCGGCCACAAGGCCTTCGTCAGGGAAGGGAAAGAAAGCGAGAGCTAAGTAGGAAACATGAGAAAATAAATAAAATTGATATGTAAAATACATGTCAGAATAAATGAATTCAGTATGAAAGGTCAGAGGGCAGAATGTCAGACGGGCCTGCGTGCCCAATTCTCAACCCTTTGAAAATAAAATTCGTTCGTTCGTTCTTTTCCTGAGGACTTTCTTTTGTCTTGGACGGCTGAGTTGATTTATATTCTACATTTGACTTATCTATAGATCTTGAAATTGTTTGTGGCAAAACGTTTTTTACGGGATGGGATAACCAGCTCCATGCCCAACCCTCCTTAGTCGCTATTTACGACATTGTTTGATAGGGTGCAGTGTTACTATTTTTTGCTGCCCTTTAGGGCCCCGGTAACACACGAATGATTTCTTACCCATAGTAACGTAGATTGTTTTGTACAGATCCGTTATAGCTACACATGTTCATGAACAAAGGCCATTCTCTGCTGTTATTTACACATCTAAGAGAGATATATATATATATTCGTACATACCAACCATGCACTTTGTTTAAAATGAATTGAAAAAAAAACTCGAACTTATCTCGAAAAGCTGGTGTGAATTTTTCTTAGACACTGAAAAATGCACCATGAAAAAAGATTGAAAGGTATGCGTATTCGTTTAATGGG
>JAMPIV010002216.1:265000-392414 GCA_024509875.1 Oreohelix idahoensis
CCATTTGGTAGTTCGATGAAAGCTACTGACCCATTTGATTGTCCGATGAAGGCTACTGACCCATTTGATAGTTTGATGGAGGCTAGAGACCCATTTGGTAGTTCGATGAAGGCTAAAGACCCATTTGATTGTTCGATGAAGGCTAGTGACCAATTTGATTGTCCTATGAAGGCTACTGTCCCATTTGATTGTTTGATGAAGGCTAGTGACCCATTTGATTGTTCGATGAAGGCTAGTGACCCATTTGATAGTTCGATGAAGGCTAGTGACCCATTTGATTGTCCGATGAAGGCTACTGACCCATTTGATTGTTTGATGAAGGCTACTGACCCATTTGATAGTTCGATGAAGGCTACTGATCCATTTGATTGTCCGGTAAAGGCTACTGACCCATTTGATAGTTTGATGGATGCTAGAGACCCATTTGGTAGTTCGATGAAGGCTACTGACCCATTTGATTGTTCGATGAAGGCTACTGACCCATTTGATAGTTTGATGGAGGCTAGAGACCATTTGGTAGTTCGATGAAGGCTAAAGACCCATGTGATTGTTCGATGAAGGCTAGTGACCCATTTGATAGTTCGATGAAGGCTACTGACCCATTTGATTGTTCGATGAAGGCTACTGACCCATTTGATTGTTCGATGAAGGCTAGAGACCCATTTGGTACTTCGATGAAGGCTAAAGACCCATTTGATTGTTCGATGAAGGCTAGTGACCCATTTGATAGTTCGATGAAGGCTACTGACCCATTTGATAGTTCGATGAAGGCTAGTGACCCATTTGATAGTTCGATGAAGGCTACAGATCCATTTGATAGTTCGATGAAAGCTACAGACCCATTTGATAGTTTGATGAAGGCTAGAGACCCATTTAATAGTTCTATGAAGACTACAGACCCATTTGATAGTTCGATGAAGGCTGCAGACACCTTTAATTGTCCGATGAAGGCTACAGACATATTTGATAGTCCGATGAAGGCTACAAACCCCTTTGAATGTCACCTGAAGTCTATGGACACCTTCTTATAAAAAAAATGTACATAAAAGCATACAAATTAAAATAAAAAACGTTACATTTGAATTTTAGGTTTTGTACACGGACTCCTCTGAACCTAGTCGTGGACCCCCCAAGGGGTCATTGGACCACAAGTTAAGATACCTGGAGTAAATTGAACCTAGATCTGCAGGACGTACAGAGAGCAATAGATAGAATAGCTGGTTCCTAGTCACTGTGACATTTTGATAATAAGCTGTGTTGGGACTTGCCCTGGAGTACACGAACCCCGACTACTCTTGTCCATGGTATATGTGTGCCACAGAGCACTCTTAGTGAACGTTGTTAGATAATTATTGGTAAACGAACCCCTAAAGCTACACTCAACAACATGAAACAGATACTAACATCTAAACAACTAATTCACACATTCAAACTGAGAATCATCAGATGCTGTATACATTCTTCATTAATGTATGGTTTAGAAACATGGACAATGAACACGAAGAAAGAATTATGGACATACAGAAGAATAGAGATCAAAATTAGACAACTAAAATATTTTGGCCATGTAAAAAGACATAACACCTTACTGAAGACCTGGATAGAAGGTAGAGTTGAAGGTGTTTGTTTGCCACAGAGTACTCCTAGTGAACGAATGTTGCACCCGTTGTTGGATTGAGTATTGGTAAACGAACCCATGCGAGCCAAGTGAACGCCGTTGTCTCTGCTATAAAACCCCAGAGGACCTCCGATTTGGCACGCACGATATTGGAGTCACACGCTTCGCAACAAGCTGTTTATTTCTGTTTTGGCGTTAGACCACCGATAACAGAGCAGGAGTAATTGGGAGATCAGGTGTTGTGGATTAAATACAATTACATATAAATATTAACAGAGAATAAAGAGAATTTTACGTATATATAAGAAGGCCCCTGTCCGCCCATCTCTATCTATCTATCTATCTATCTATCTGTCTGTCTGTCTGTCTGTCTGTCTGTCTGTCTGTCTGTCTGTCTGTCTGTCTGTCTGTCTGTCTGTCTGTCTGTCTGTCTGTCTGTCTGGGTGCGTGCGTGCGTGCGTGCGTGTTTGTGTAAAATGTCTGTCTATAATTCTTTCTTCTTCCTCGTTCGTCCTGAAAAGGACGTTGGTTGCGTTGTGTCTGTTTACGCCGGAGCTGTGATATCTGCACCTTTTGGTCGACACATCCGACTTCAGCACGGCATTTTTTGGGACCGGGTTTGCCTTCCCTCTGCGATCCCTACTCTCTCAGCCAGACTGCAGTGATGCAGCCTGTTTCCAGGACCACCACGTGGAGGTGGAGTAGGGTCTTGGTCAGCTCTGGTTCGCTGACCCTGATGCAAGCAGTCAAGCTATGGGTCGCTGACTGCATTCTCTATTGCTGCATCTTTGGGTCCCTGTCTATAATTCGACCTGTTTGTCTCTCTCTCTCTCTCTCTCTCTCTCTTAACTGTCCATCTTTTCTTCTTTCTGTCTCCTATACATTCTATTAATTATTGCGATTATTTCCAAAAACACTTGATTCGTTAGTCTGCCAGGTTTTCTTGTACCTCGCTTGTCATCGTGAGACTAATGAGATGGAAAGCAGTTGAAATTGTATCCAGACGAAGCGATGTGTCACATCTGCCATCTCCAAATATGCTCATTTCCCGCCATTCAGAAAATGTCTCTGATGTTACTTCTGCACATGACACTTGGGGAAATTCCTTCACGGCTCATCTGGTTTGGTCTTTTGTGCAAGCTTTTCATGTGTGGTATTTTTTCCTTTTCATTTTGGGTACCTCGCAGTTTTATTAGACCGTTTTTCAGGCGTGTTTCTATGCCTTGTACTATTTGATCTTTTATGTATTTCAGGCGTTTATTGTTACTGTTTCACCTGATTTGTTTTAGTGGCTGACGAGATGTTTTTTTCACCTCGAAGTGTCCTCGTTTCATTATTGCATCATTCCATTTGTAAGACCGATAAAATATTACCGCTTTTTTTGACTCGCCCCAGGATGTGTCATTGACGATAACGTAGGACAGGGCAGGGATGTGGAGTCGATAGTTTTTTTTAGTGGAGTCGGTAAAAAATGTCCGGACTCCGAATTGTATGCCCAAGTTACTGGTAAAAAAACTCTAGTCGGGAGTCGGTCTTCTAAGATTTCAGGAATCGGAGTCGTAAAATTGTTTGACCGACTCCACAATCCTGAGACCAGGGGTCGGCGTTAGATCACAGGTGACAGATTTGTTAGATCTCTAGGTCACGGGTTCTCAACCTTTTTTTTTTTTTTTTGCTCATTGCCCCCTTCTGAGCCTCATTGACCGCTGTGGCACCCCCATAGTCGCTGTACTTTACCATCTTACTGTGCCCCCTGTAAATATGGCATGGCCCTCGTTGAGAACCACTGCTCTAGGTGACGGAAAAGGGGGGTGGGGGGAGGGGGGGTGAGTCTAAGAAATACATATTAAGCTAAGGAGATTTCAGTACAACATTTTCCAACCAGGATTTAAAAGCGCGGTATCCCCAGAATGGAAGACACTTTTTTCTTGTTCTCAGTGAAAACTCACCAGCTTGCTTACTAAAACTCACTTTATAAATTAACTGTGTATGCTGGGAACTCGATCTTTTCTTCGAAATGAAGTTAACATTGGGCGAAGTATCATTTAGTTCTGTCGTTATGGTTAAAAAAAAAAAAAAAGGATCCCGTTACTTGCCCATTGAGGCATATTGGGACTATAGTGTTTGGCTCATATTTTCTTGACCATCGGCACACTAGGGGGGATGTGGTCAGCATCACGATGGCCGCCTTAACCTTCCCAGAGTTGCTCTGGTACCCAATTCATGAGGCTGGGTCGACCCTGGAGCCGTTTGGGGTCTAAAAAAATCCCACCTCAACTAGGAATCCAACCAGGACCGCAGAGCTCTGAAGCCAGCTCACTAACTACTGCGCTACCCCGGTTCTGTCTATGGAATCGCAGAAAGCAGATCGTGCGGCAGAGATCAAAGTTAGCTTAAAGGCTGGAGCTTATTCCAGATAGAGTTATCTACCCTTCCAAGATGGAGGTGAAATTCGTTTCTCACCTTAGACGCCGAAAGAAAAACATCAGGAATGTGTATATTTCGATGGATAGTACCATGTTATGTTAAATTATAGAATAAAAGATACACCAGAATATCTAGTGGTGTAGATATTTTCCTATAACTGACCTCGAAACCCTCGAATCGGTCGGTTGGATCGGAGGGTTGATCAGTGAGTTAACAATTCACTATCGTAAAACAAGCTATTGTTACCGAAACAGAACCAGGCTCGACAGTAAACATGACTCACTCTAATATCTTGGGGGCTAAGGAGATTTTTAAAATTGGATACTGGAATGTAAGAACTATGTATCAAGACGGAAAATTGGAAGAAGTAATTAAAGAAATGGATAATTATAAGTTGGATATATTGGGTGTCAGCGAGTGTAGATGGACGGGGAAGGGCATAAAATATATTTCAGAAGAAAAGAAGCAAATTATATACTCTGGTAGTAATGATAATCGTCACACAGAGGGAGTAGCCATCCTAATGACACAGAAAGCAGCAGCATCGCTTATCAGCTGGGTACCTATTAATGAGAGGCTAATATTAGCTAGATTTCAGACACGATTTTTCAAGCTCTCAATTGTACAATGTTATGCACCAACTAACGACGCTCTTGATACCACAAAAGATGACTTCTATGAAGCACTTCTAAGTACCATCAACACAATACCCAAGCATGACATAATAGCAGTCATGTGTGATTTTAACGCCAAAGTAGGTGACAACAACGATGGAGTACAAAGATATCTCGGTACTCATGGCATAGGCTGTATGAATCAAAATGGCGAAAGACTTCTAGAACTTTGTGAAATATCAAACCTCGTTGTGGCAGACACCATCTTTCCACATAAGAATATCCACAAGATAACATGGAATTCACCTGATGGCAGAACTAAGAACCAGATAGATCACTTCTGCATAAGCGCTAAATTTCGCTCATCAGTTCAAGACGTCAGAGCATACAGAGTGTCGTGAAATATTCTAATCCACATATATAAATTATTAGGTAAATATAAAGCCTAACAAATAAAATTAATAAAGAGAAGAGCAATGGGAAAATAACAGTGCTGTCACAAAGAATGTACTCGAAATCCCCCTTGTTTTCTGCTTCGTCAGCAAATTGTAACGCTTTCACGTTGATATAAAAGCTTACTGTATTATTACCCGCCTTCTTCAATGAAACGTGTGCTGCATTTCTAAGAAAAACATTGAGACGTACTGCGTAATGACCTAAATTAATCCTAACATTAATTATACTGCGTTACCAAAACGAACGAACAGATGGACAAAAGGATAAAGAGAGAGGGGAGGGCTGAAAATCAGGAACGCATGCAACACGCGTCGCGCGATACACAAATGCTGCCATCACGCGTGTAAGTCTACAAGCACTAATTTTTTTTCAGACGGACAGTGATAAAATACACTACCCTTTCCCAGAGTTAGGTTTATAAATCATAAAAAACTCTTATTAGAAAAGATAACATTAGATGGGTTTACGGTTGAAAACATAACAGTACCCAGACAGCACATCTTCGAAACAGGAGGTAGAAGAAATTGCATATTTTGAATGCAGCCACGTAGCTCCTTTAAATTTGTATTTTTGGGTTCCTTAGGGCTTGCTGACAAATAATATGTAAAACGTTACGCAAATAGTCCAGGAATTAATAAATTATACCCAAAATAAAATATTGGGGGTGCCTGACAGCATAAAATCATTTCTGCTCATAAGATTTTTTTTTTAACGTGTTTGAAAAAAATTTACGTTACAGAAATAGCCTACCATGTAAACTCCAAATTGATTGGAGCGCAACAAATGAAAGCCTAACCACGATTGGTCGGGCTATAAATACTATCTTGGTTGTTAGGGGAAACGGGGAAAGGTAACATTTTTTCAAACACTTGTCGAAACGGGGCTCATTGGTCAGACTCGCTGATATACACACTTGGGAGCGTTAGTTCGAAACCACTTGTTTAAATAAGATTGATAAAGCATCAGTGCGTTGAAGCCAGCTTATATTTGGCTAAATAAAAGCCTGGAAGATAAGCAGATGGGAATTTGTGCCAGTTTGTGCCAGAATTCATTGCTAATCAACGTATCTGTGTTTATTCGTATGAATTGTGGTAAGCTTGAACCATTCAATATCTTTTAATGAAAATTGAATGTGAATTGTTGATTTATGCCTGTATATATATGTGTAGTTCAGTGGCCAACGTGAGGTAAAGCCTGTAATGCTCCAGCCTGAACAGAGGGTGTCGGAGAGAAGTAAAACGGCATGGAATGGCCAAACAGTACACTGACACCTGGATGATTGAATAGAAAGAAATAATGCTGGAATTGCAGAGGCGTAGTAACCATTAAGAAGGGTAATACTGGAATAAAGTATTTCAAATGAAGCTGACAGTTGGCCTAATGCTCTGAACTCAATGTTTGTGCTGTGTTGTGATCAGTGTAACAAGAGAGTTTAAGTTAGTTATGAAGTAGAAGGTACATCCTTCTTGATTTCAGGGACAGTGGTCTTGATGGTACTGAGCAGCACCTAGTCAGAGCTTTGCTGAATCCAGTGTCGGACAGCATACTCCTTGGTCCTTTTAGCTATCAGTGAGGTGTCTCCAGAGCCCAGAGGAGAATTCGAGCAGAGGAGTCCTTTCCTGCCGCCATCACGCCAGATAAGCTAACTTGGCCAGCTGAGCTCAACATTATGTCCCCTCATCTTGAACTGACTTTGTAAAATTAACATTAAGAGGGGAATTTACTTGTCTTAAAATCAGGAACTGTGAACATCTCCAATACTAGTCCCTAAAGACAAACTATTGAAGTCATGATGACAAATACCAACAGAGCTTGAACAAAACAAAACCAGTATTACCTCATTTTTACTACTACACAACTGACACACATAGAACATTTGTAATAATATATGTCACTACAATATTCATATTAAATACATTCTGTACATAACTTGTAATTTAAATTGATTGTGATTCCTGGTTCCCTTGTAGTTGAATCAGGACACATATTCATTCATGCCAGTAATGAATACATATTGTTATTTGAAAAGTTACGAGTGACTTCTTTAAGATATTCTCATAGAGTGTTATATGTATGTGAGTGTCACAGTGTTGTTAAGAGTAGTGGATTAAATTAAATTGTTTATCTGTCTGTTGTTGTGACTTACACTTCATCATACACATACCCTAGACACATAACGTAGTCATCACACTATTCCAGAATAATTCTGACTGAGATATATAGATATGTGGTAGCAAGTAAGGTGATATATAATACACTACTCTTATTAGATATATATATATACCTTCACAGCTGATCTCAGTCAGTACACTAAGTCCCCTATAAATATTTATAACATCCCACTTCACCACATATATTGGGGTCTCGCTCTTGGGATTTTGAATCTTTCCCTATTAAAAATATTGGGGGTAATTCACTTCAGGGAATATAAGAATTAAAAGGTATCCTTGGGTGGAATAAAATAAGGTTGAGCTCACGGTCCATTATATATATTTAGAATTTGAATTGTTGGTTAGACATTGTAGAAATTTACATGATAGACAATGGCGGACCTGGCCAAGTTTCGATCTGCTGCTGTTCAGACTGCAAAAGAGTTAGGATTAGATGGGCAAGTTATGGTTGCCTATGTTACTACGGAATGTGACAAATTTATTGAACGCGAAGAAAGAAGGTTTGAAGCCGAAAGAAAGTTAGAGGCTGACAGGGAAATTAAGAAGTTACAATTTGAAGCTGAGGCTGAGACTAAGAAGTTACAGTTTGAAGCTGAGGCTGAGACTAAGAGGTTGCAGATTGAGGCTGAGGCTAAGAAATTGGAAGCAGAAGAAAGAAGATTGACTGCAGAAAGAGAAGACAGGAAATTAGCTGCAGAGAGGGAAGCAGAAAAGGAGGAGAAAAGATTACAAAGGGAACATGAGTTACGACTAAGGGAGTTTGAGTTTCAAGGCCATGCTCCTGAAAATGGTGCCAGTCCCTTTGCCTCTGATGCTACGGTTACTCAAGGAGCCTCAACCTCAGCTATGAATTTTCATTTAGATCATTTTGTTGAGAAAGACGATGATATAGAGAGCTACCTGAATAGGTATGAGCTATTAGCTACCACGTATGGGTTAGAGAGAGAAAGGTGGAGCTTAAAGTTATCTCAGGGACTTCGTGGGGCAGCTTATGAAGTTTTTGCAAAAATGAGCAGAGGTGATCAGGAAAATTATGACATGCTAAAGCAGGCTCTTTTGTTAAGGTATGAAAAGAATGCAGAGTTTTACAGGAAAAAATTTAGGAATGCTAAACTACTGTCAGGTGAAACCTATCACCAGTTCTCTGCACGAATAGAGACATACTTGGAGAAATGGACTTCTCTGGGGAAAACCCAAGATCTTAAGGAAATGGTCCTTATAGAGCAATTAAGAGAGTCCATGGCTCCAGACCTGAGAAAGTTTCTCATGGAACAAGGTGCAGAGAGGCTGGGTGAGTTGCTAAATGTTGCTGAAAGGTATCAAGCAGCTCAAGCAGAGGTAACAGGTAATAAAAAGAAACAGGTGGACAACTTTAGGGCACCACAGAACTTTAATAAATTTGATCCTAGGGATCAAAATAAAGGTAAGCACCAATTTGATAGGCCACGGTATGAAAATAAAAATAAATTCCCACAATTCGATGAAAGGAAATATAATGAAAGAAAATCTTTCAACCAAGGAAAAAGGTGGTGTAAAATTGTCAGATGGACAATCATGACACTGACCGTTGTAGAAGGAAACCTGTGTATATGGCAACCCTTCAGGTCAGGTCGACCTCAAGACAGGAGGAGGATATTATGTTGGATACCACTCCAGAAGAGATGAGGAAGGCACAGGCTGGGGATAAAACACTCAAGCCTTGTTTCAGAAAATTGTCAACTTGTCATACAACTCCAGGCAAGGGAGATTTTTACATGAAAAACAAGTTGATGTATAGGAAGACTGGAACTAGATCCAAAGGTCACGGACAGCTGGTACTTCCAAAAAGATATAGGGCAGACTTAATAAGGAGCCTACATGTGAAACCAGATGGGGACCATGAGAAGATAGGTACCATCATTCAAAAGGTGGCTCACAATTATTATTGGCCCAAAGCAAGATGGGACATTGAAAATTTTGTAGAAAGGTGTAGCATAGCACATGAGGGAACACCCACAAGTGGGAACATGGATCAGGACCTGGACACGCCATGGGGCAAAATCAGGCCTAACAATAAAAGGAAAAATAAATTTGATAAAGTGGACCAAATGGAATGGGAAGCCCCTTTTCACGGACAAGCTTCACTTAACTGTTTTACAATGGCCACTATGCGGAGAGTGCAAACAGATGTCTTACCCCAGGATAAGCCGACAATCCCTCAATCGGACTTAAACAAACTGGAGGAAGAGGATGTAGAGAGGAAATCTCTCATCAAGAATTTTAAGTGGGGAGACAGCCCCAAGAGAAAAATTGGTAGCGGTCGTTTTGTGAATGATAACTCTGGGAGGAAAAATCATCACTATAAAGCTTCGAGTGGAAGAGACCATACCGGTGCATGGACAAATAGGTCCACACAATTAAAGGTCCATATGTAGCTTTGTTAAGAACGTGGACTGATGAAAAGGCAGAGGAAAACATTACATCTTCATACCAATATGTGAATGAGCTGACCACTCGGTTGAAAACTGGCTGGAAACTTGCCAATGAAAATTTGAAACAAGCCAGGAAGAAACATGCTGCCTATTATAACAGGAAGGCGAAAGACAGAAATTTGGCTGTGGGAGAGAAGTACTGCTTCTTTTGCCTGGGAGTCAGAATAAGTTACAAATTGGATGGCAGGGTCCATATACAGTTTTAGAGAAGGTGTCTAGAACAAATTATAAGATAGATAAGAAGGGGAAAGAAAAAATCTATCATGTGAATCTCCTGAAGAAATATTTGGAAAGAGAACATCAGGAAGAGACACACTTGTTGACCTTGTCCATCGCCATGGAGATGAAAAAGGAACCACTTTCATCATTTGAATATCCATTACACCCCTGTGAGACAGCAGCACAGGTGAAAATCAGTACACATTTAACGAAAACTCAGAAAGAGAGAGTGCAACAGGTTCTAAATAATCATGCAGAGGTGTTAACAGACCGACCAGGGCATACAAACCTATTGGAATATGATATGAAACTGATAGACCCCACACCTGTCTGTATGAAACCATATTCGATTCCGTTTGCTAAGGAGAAAGCTTTGAAGGAAGAGATAGACTATCTGTTGAAGGAAGGAATTATTTCGCACAGTGAGTCTTCGTATAGTTCCGGTGTTGTACTCTTAAGGAAGCCCTCTGGAGAACATAGACTCTGTATAGATTACAGGAGACTGAATGCTATTACAGAAGGACAGGTGGATCCATTGCCGGATACAAATCAGCTGTTTGCCAGACTAAATAAAGCTAAATATTTCTCAAAAGTGGATCTGAGTAAAGGATACTATCAGATTCCAGTAAAGCCTGAGGTTAGACCCTACCTAGCTTTTAGTACCTCAGAAGGACACTATGAGTTTAATAGATTGCCATTTGGATTGAAGAATGCGCCTAGTGTCTTCTCTAGAATGATGAGAAAATTATTGGATCCTCTGAATAATCCCTGTATAACAAATTTTATGGATGATATCCTTATAGCAACAGAAACATTTGAGGAACACATTGACTCTCTGAACATGCTGTTTGATCGACTTAGGGAGGCAAATTTAACAGCCCGTCCAACCAAATGTTGCGTTGGATGTAAAGAATTGGAATTTTTGGGACACACAGTTTATCAGGGAAATATGACCCCTGACCCAAAGAATTTAGAAAAACTACAGAAAGCCCCGAGACCACAAACCAAGAAGGACGTGAGATCCTTTGTCTCATTATGTGGTTTCTACCAGAAGTATATCAAGAACTTTAATTCCATATGTGCACCGTTAACTGAATTGACACGTAAAGGACTTCCAGATCGCATTACATGGACACCACAATGTGAAATGACTTACCAAGAATTGAAGGAAAAGCTCACAAGTAAACCCATTTTGAAATTACCTGACTTAAGTCAAGAATTCATAGTAAGGACGGATGCAAGTGATATTGGGTTAGGTGCAACTCTACTACAGAAATCAGATGCATTGGATGGGGAATTAAGCCCAGTGGCATATGCTAGCAGAAAGTTGAATAAAGCTGAAATCAACTACTCAACTAGCGAAAAAGAATGTCTTGCAGTAATATGGGCGATAAAGAAATTCAATATTTATCTATATGGGAAGGCATTTAAGTTGCAAACAGATCACAAACCTTTATCGTTTTTAGCACAGGCTAAGCATGAGAACTCTAGGTTACTCCGATGGTCTTTGCTTCTGGCTCCATATAATTTTAGCATTGAGTATATATCTGGAAAAACCAATTTGGGAGCGGATTTTTTAAGCCGCCATCCGTGTGATGAGAATCACCGTAAACCCCAGAAATAATAATAAATTTCTCTATGTGTATATAGAATAAAGGACTGACATATAATGTCTGTTTTAAGAGGGGAGGTGTCGTGAAATATTCTAATCCACATATATAAATTATTAGGTAAATATAAAGCCTAACAAATAAAATTAATAAAGAGAAGAGCAATGGGAAAATAACAGTGCTGTCACAAAGAATGTACTCGAAATCCCCCTTGTTTTCTGCTTCGTCTGCAAATTGTAACGCTTTCACGTTGATATAAAAGCTTACTGTATTATTACCCGCCTTCTTCAATGAAACGTGTGCTGCATTTCTAAGAAAAACATTGAGACGTACTGCGTAATGACCTAAATTAATCCTAACATTAATTATACTGCGTTACCAAAACGAACGAACAGATGGACAAAAGGATAAAGAGAGAGGGGAGGGCTGAAAATCAGGAACGCATGCAACACGCGTCGCGCGATACACAAATGCTGCCATCACGCGTGTAAGTCTACATGCACTAATTTTTTTTCAGACGGACAGTGATAAAATACACTACCCTTTCCCAGAGTTAGGTTTATAAATCATAAAAAACTCTTATTAGAAAAGATAACATTAGATGGGTTTACGGTTGAAAACATAACAGTACCCAGACAGCACATCTTCGAAACAGGAGGTAGAAGAAATTGCATATTTTGAATGCAGCCACGTAGCTCCTTTAAATTTGTATTTTTGGGTTCCTTAGGGCTTGCTGACAAATAATATGTAAAACGTTACGCAAATAGTCCAGGAATTAATAAATTATACCCAAAATAAAATATTGGGGGTGCCTGACAGCATAAAATCATTTCTGCTCATAAGATTTTTTTTTAACGTGTTTGAAAAAAATTTACGTTACAGAAATAGCCTACCATGTAAACTCCAAATTGATTGGAGCGCAACAAATGAAAGCCTAACCACGATTGGTCGGGCTATAAATACTATCTTGGTTGTTAGGGGAAACGGGGAAAGGTAACATTTTTTCAAACA
The DNA here is from genome assembly GCA_024509875.1 of Oreohelix idahoensis. NCBI lineage: Eukaryota > Metazoa > Mollusca > Gastropoda > Stylommatophora > Oreohelicidae > Oreohelix > Oreohelix idahoensis. The sequence goes on from JAMPIV010002216.1 coordinate 277,598, forward strand.
CTTGTCGAAACGGGGCTCATTGGTCAGACTCGCTGATATACACACTTGGGAGCGTTAGTTCGAAACCACTTGTTTAAATAAGATTGATAAAGCATCAGTGCGTTGAAGCCAGCTTATATTTGGCTAAATAAAAGCCTGGAAGATAAGCAGATGGGAATTTGTGCCAGTTTGTGCCAGAATTCATTGCTAATCAACGTATCTGTGTTTATTCGTATGAATTGTGGTAAGCTTGAACCATTCAATATCTTTTAATGAAAATTGAATGTGAATTGTTGATTTATGCCTGTATATATATGTGTAGTTCAGTGGCCAACGTGAGGTAAAGCCTGTAATGCTCCAGCCTGAACAGAGGGTGTCGGAGAGAAGTAAAACGGCATGGAATGGCCAAACAGTACACTGACACCTGGATGATTGAATAGAAAGAAATAATGCTGGAATTGCAGAGGCGTAGTAACCATTAAGAAGGGTAATACTGGAATAAAGTATTTCAAATGAAGCTGACAGTTGGCCTAATGCTCTGAACTCAATGTTTGTGCTGTGTTGTGATCAGTGTAACAAGAGAGTTTAAGTTAGTTATGAAGTAGAAGGTACATCCTTCTTGATTTCAGGGACAGTGGTCTTGATGGTACTGAGCAGCACCTAGTCAGAGCTTTGCTGAATCCAGTGTCGGACAGCATACTCCTTGGTCCTTTTAGCTATCAGTGAGGTGTCTCCAGAGCCCAGAGGAGAATTCGAGCAGAGGAGTCCTTTCCTGCCGCCATCACGCCAGATAAGCTAACTTGGCCAGCTGAGCTCAACATTATGTCCCCTCATCTTGAACTGACTTTGTAAAATTAACATTAAGAGGGGAATTTACTTGTCTTAAAATCAGGAACTGTGAACATCTCCAATACTAGTCCCTAAAGACAAACTATTGAAGTCATGATGACAAATACCAACAGAGCTTGAACAAAACAAAACCAGTATTACCTCATTTTACTACTACACAACTGACACACATAGAACATTTGTAATAACATATGTCACTACAATATTCATATTAAATACATTCTGTACATAACTTGTAATTTAAATTGATTGTGATTCCTGGTTCCCTTGTAGTTGAATCAGGACACATATTCATTCATGCCAGTAATGAATACATATTGTTATTTGAAAAGTTACGAGTGACTTCTTTAAGATATTCTCATAGAGTGTTATATGTATGTGAGTGTCACAGTGTTGTTAAGAGTAGTGGATTAAATTAAATTGTTTATCTGTCTGTTGTTGTGACTTACACTTCATCATACACATACCCTAGACACATAACGTAGTCATCACACTATTCCAGAATAATTCTGACTGAGATATATAGATATGTGGTAGCAAGTAAGGTGATATATAATACACTACTCTTATTAGATATATATATACCTTCACAGCTGATCTCAGTCAGTACACTAAGTCCCCTATAAATATTTATAACATCCCACTTCACCACACAGAGGTGCAGAGATCGGAAGCGATCATAACCTCTGCATAGCTAAACTGAGAATTAAACTGAAGAAGTTATACCAACAGAATAAAAATAGAAGAATAGATGTACACAGACTGCAATCAAATGATATAAAGGAGGAATATAATGTCAAAATGAACAACTATTTCGATGCTTTAGGCAAAATTGACAACGATATCACCACCAAGACAATCGATACTAAATGGGAACAACTGAGAACAGCAATGACAGAAGCAGCAGTAGCGACCACCGGATACCTAGTACATAAAAAGAAAAAATGGATGAGAGAAGATACTTGGGATAAAATACAAGAAAGGAAAACAGCAAAACTTAAACTACTAGCGGCAAGTACACATAATGCAGTTGAATCTTGCAAACTAACTTATAACTTGTTAAATAAAGAAGTGAAGACAAAAACTCGAAGAGATAAAAGACATTTCATCAATGAACTGGCCGTAGAAGCTGAAAATGCTGCAAGAACTGGTAATAGTAGGTGCCTTTATCAAATTACAAAACAACTATGTCACCAGCCTACTGCTATGGAAACACCTGTTAAAGGTAAATTAGGGAATTCAATACCAACAGAAAAATAACAAATGAAGAGATGGGCTGAGCACTTCATGGAGGTGCTAAACAGACCACCACCAACAGTAACACCTGATTTTAATAATGAAACACCCACAGCCACCTTGCCAATAACTTGCGATGAATTCACGCTGGACGAGATCAAACAAGCCGTTAAAAGATTTAAAAATTTTAAAGCTGCTGGAGTTGACGAAATTTCAGGGGAAATGATTAAAGCAGTTAATGACAACAACCTCTTGAGAATTTTAGATATTATAAATGAAGTATGGAGAGAAGAACAACCACCACAACAATGGAAAGACAGTATTACTGTAAAGTTACCGAAGAAAGGTGATCTATCAGACTGTAATAACTGGCGTGGTATATCTCTATTATCAGTACCTAGAAAATTATTATGTTGCATGATGTTAGAAAGACTTAAATTGCATGCTGACGAAAAGATCAGAGAAGAACAAGCGGGTTTCAGGCCGAAACGATCATGTATTGATCAAATATTCACACTAAGAACAATTATAGAAGAATCAGTGGAAAGGCAATCGCCACTTATTATCACCTTCGTCGATTTTCAAAAAGCCTTTGATAGTCTACACCGCCCATCATTGTGGAAGATACTTACAATCTATGGTTTTCCAACAAAATATGTGAATATAATCAAAGCGCTATATGACAATGCAAGATGTTGTGTTAGAACAAATAAAGGGAATACATAATGGTTTACAGTAGAAACAGGGGTGAAACAAGGCTGTATTATGTCACCACTACTTTTTGGAATAGCTATCGATTGGGTTATGAGAAACTATACCCACAATGAACAATTGGGTATAAAATGGACAAATGGAAAATTCCTGGGGGACCTGGATTTCGCAGATGATGTAGCATTCTTAAGTTCAACACCAAGACAATCCCAAGAAGCAATAAATAATTTGTGTCATCTCTCGGTTAAAATAGGTCTCCAAATAAATGCCTCTAAAACTAAAGCTATGAACTTTTCTAACGAGACCTTTGATATCATCTTGAACGGGGAAAAACTACAGAAAGTTGAAAGTTTCAATTATTTAGGCAGTAAATGACTCAGGATGGTGACACAACAAGAGAAATCCATACTAGAATTGCTTTGGCAGCTAGCGCCTTCAATAGATTATCTAACATTTGGAAATTACGATCATTGAATATACATACCAAGCTTCGTCTGTTTAATTCAAATGTTATCTCAGTGTTAACATACGGCTGTGAGAGTTGGAAAATAACAAAATCATTGGAGAACAAGCTGAATACATTCGAGAACAAATGTCTTAGAAAACTCATGAACATCAGTTGGAAAGAATTCAAGACTAATCGACAAATAAGAGAAGACTCTAGGCAGAAATATGTCTCCGACTATATAAGGAAAAGACGATGGTCATATATCGGTCATGTCCTACGAATGCAAAACAACAGAATACCACTACAGGCGCTCACTTGGGTTCCTGAGGGTAAGAGGAAAAAAGGAAGACCAAAAGAAACACTCAGAAGAACAATAATAAGAGAAGGAAGAACGTTGGGCCTAAATAATGTGCAAGAGCTAAGAGGAGTGGCGTCACAACGAACAACCCGGAGAGCACTGGTTTCTGCCTTATGCGCCGTGTTTGGTGCTTAAAGAATTTATTATTATTATTATTATTATTCCAGATATTCTGAAACCTGAAAACAAGAATTGCTATTATCGAGGTAAATCTTTAGAGAGCTTAGTGTTTGTAAACTAGATCCCCGCAGCTCGTGGGTTGCCGACCGCTGGTGTAGGACATATCTTGACTGAAGTTTACCAGCTGCACGTGAAATTTGTTTACATGCTGTTTTCATCACTAGAACACTAGGTCTTTTTACACGCTTTTTATTTAACTTCACTTGTATGTCACTTTCATATCTTGCAATCGATTTTTAAATCACTTCCTGATGAGCAATAGCTCTGAAACTTGGCATAGTTGTGTATTCCCGATGACAATACAATAATCAGTCAATTATTTAATAATTTAATATTGTAATTATGAGTAATTAATGTTTTTCATAAAGAAATGTAAACAAATCACGGGCCATAATCAGGTTAATTAAAAATGTGGTGTGCTTTATTTTTTTCTATGCGTATAACAGGGCAGTACTCAAACAAGTGTCAAGCTAAATCAAGGGAAACAATCCAAATTATAAAATTATGAATCAAGTGAAAGTCGAGTTCGATCTCTAGATGGCCTTCAAATTGAAGAAAGTGATTGCACCATATTAACAGGCACAAAACCATATAATATTGGCGCTCTAAAAGAAATGGATCGCTTAAGAAATTTTAGACCAGATTTACAGTAAGCAAAAATATTGTTTATGTTTTAGTATGTCATAATTTTTGTAACACTAAAAGAAGAAAATAAAATATATTTTAAACACACGCTTTTAATGCACTAAAAACCCAAAAATAATTTTTCAAGGAGTTTCGGCTGTTTCTATTTCTATAGCTTGCAGTCAAAAAATGTAACATCAAATTGACAAAAAGCGTGGGGCGCTGATTCTGCATGAAATTAACATGCTTTATACTTTATTAGACACTTACGGATAAAATATATGATAAGCGCTTAAGCTTCCCACGCTTTTTGTCAATTTGATGTTACATTTTTTGACTGCAAGCTATAAACTCCTTGAAAAATTATTTTTGGGTTTTTAGTGCATTAAAAGCGTGTGATTAAAATTTTTTTTTTTTTTTTTTACATATTTGGACTTGCGCCCTAATATTACCGACGCTTCTTGTGTCTAGGTTGAAAGGGCCGCGCCTCACTAAAACGTGGCAAAACTCCTAATTAATAATTAAAAAAAAAAAACCGTTGATGAGTTTTGTCATTGCTTCGCTTTAGGACTTAAAGGGAGGCCCGTAAACCATTGTCCTGTTTAGCATTAATTCACCTTTATCTGGCTGGTTATGTGTTCAATTTATGAATATTTTTCCCATATAATATTTTTGTCTTTCGGCTGTTTCTATTTCTTGCACCTGGAAAGGACATATTGAGACTACTGTTGCTTCAGGTGTTTCATTGTGTAATTTCATTGCCTGAAACAGTTTGAAGAATCAAGATTAGATGAGAAGAACGCGTAGGGAATGATAAAATATAATGGTCTGGAAACGGATTTAAGACGAGATGTACTCAAAGGAAACATTATAGCTGTAGAGGTAGGAGCATGCGACTAGACTGCAGAATTTTAAAGCAGTGAATAGCATTAGAGAACTAATGAGGGAGGTCAAAGTTCGGCAGCTAAAGTACTTTGGCCACATAAAAAGGCATAACACCTTGCAGAAGACCATGATAGAAGGGAGAGGTGAAGGCAAACGTGCAAGGGGAAGACAGCGCTATAAGTGGGAAGATAACATCAAGAGATGGACAGGGAAGAGCCTATCATAGTGCACCACCAAGACAAGAGACAGAAGACGTTGGAGATCCATTACAGCCAACCTTCGTTGTGGAGATGGCAGCTGATGATGATGATGATGAATAGCATTGGTGCAAGAATCAGACAAGTGTCAGTGGAGCAAGAGATAGAAAGAAGGCGTTGGAGATGGTTAGGGCACACACGGATGAAACCTGTTGTGGCATTACAAGGCAGTCCTTGTTCTGGAATCCCCTGGGTAAGACAGGTCGAGGGAGACCAGAAAAACACACGGTAAAGACAACTGAAGACAGACATGAAGGGGGTGACAAAGACGTGGAAAAACATATTAGTGCCTGAAGGGTAAAGATAGTCCCGTAGTAGATTGAAGCGTTAGAGACCATTACACTAGGCCCAGTATAATGATATGGGGGTAACCAGTTTCCTTCCTCGCTATCTTTGCCTTCCCTAACTCAATAGCAGAGTTAGGTACCCATTTACAGCCGGGTAGACAAGAGCGTGACGCTAGCAAGTATCGAACCCGGAACCTGGTAACTTTGCCATGAGAGGCCAGCGCTCTAACCAAACGATCTAGTAGTCATCATCATTTTCTTTCGCGCTTCTTACGGAGTATGTAGCTCGAGTAGTGCCGACTAGTAATACAATTTTTTTGTCCAACAGACACCACCAAAGTCTTGATCTTAATTCACTGTAGCTGTAGTCTTCCTGTCGGCTTGCTAGGGCGAAGACGCAGCATGAGAGATGAATGCAGTCAGCATAGCGAACCAGAGCTGACCAAGACCCTACTCCACCTCCAAGTGGTGGTCCTGGAAACAGGTTGCATCACTGCATTCTGGCTGAGAGAGTAGGGATCGAAGTGGGAATATAAACCCGGTCCCAAAAAATGCAGTGCTGAAGTCGGTCGGATGTGTCGGCCGAAAGGCGCAAATATCGCAGCTTCGCTGTAAACGGACACAACGCAACCAACGTCCTTGTCAGGACGAACGAGGAAGAACAGGAAGAAGTCAGCTTGCTAAAGGCCAGCCTGTCGTATTCGGCACGACCAGTTACCGCATTTGGCACGACCAGTTACCGCAGGTTTTCTTTCTCACACAAATTATATCATCTTGCTCTGTCACACTTCTCTTCTCGTATAACTCATCACATAATGAGATTCCTTCCAGTATATGTTGTTCTCACAAGATCTGGTGTCGCTGGCGGTAATTAGCTTTAGTAGAGATGAAAACATCAGGGTGGCTGTCGCTGTGTGTTTATACGTGTATTTGTGTGTGTGTGTGTGTGTGTGTGTGTGTGTGTGTATACATTGTTTTCTTCTGTAGATTAACAGCCAGACGTAGTTACAGCCCGGGACCGAGAACTTTGTCCCTAATATCTCCATCATGGCCTCAGTTGTTAGTCGAAAACATTTTCCTACCAATTTTCATGTTTTTTTTTCTTTCGTGGACGATTCTTAAATACTTGCTAATTTGAAGATGAGTAACGTAAAATCTGTTTTATGTAGTTGTTTAGATCGTCGATGATATTTATTTGCTTATACTTGTACGAATCATAATTTAACAGAATGTGACCCTATATTACTTTTACCAACATCGTGGCTAATGTGATATGAAGAGACTAATGACCTTTACAAAAACTAATACGACCAACGAAACTAGGAAGTGTCAAGTCTAATTAGGATAAAGGACAGAGACGCGACCTACATAACGGCCACTGATCTTAAAGGCGAGGAACTGGCACGGACTACGACTTATTGATCGTTGAATATTAAAAATTTTAATGGGAAAGAAGAGGAGATGAGGAAGACAAAATTTGAAATCCTGGCTCTGACGGAAACGAGGAAAAAAGGGACAAGGAGTTATGGATCTCGATGGCAACACGCTGCTTTACAGTGGAGTCCCCACAACCAAAAGAGCTAAAGGAGGTGTAGGTTCTATTGTGGCTAGAAACCAAAAGGACAGCATCAAGGGATGGAACTTTGTCTCGGAGCGCATTATGGTGCGAAAGCTAAAAGAGGGAGACCATAGTCAGCCTTGTCATTGTGTATGGGCCAAATGAAGATGAGCGAGCAGAAGTTAAAGAAGAATTCTTCGAGCTGCTTCAAAAGACAGTGGCCAACTGCCTGGATGAAGTTATCCTCCTCAGAGATTTCAGTGCAAGAGTTGGAAATGACCATGCTAGTTATCTGAAGTTATGGAGAAGATACACTAAATAACAATGGAAAGCGACTCCTTAGATTCTGCACTGAGCAAATCCTTGTCATTACGAACACAAAGTTCCCACATAAGCTCATACATGCATACACCAAATATGAACCAACAAAGAATGAGAAATCAGTGACTGACTATGCCATTGTTAGGAAGAGCTCATTCAAGTATATGCAGGATGCTTGAGTCTGACAGGAGAGGGCCAGTGATTGGCAGTTATCACTGCCTACTGACAATTAACGAACAACTGAAAGAGTTGCTCGGCCTAGGCAGTGCCTATAATCACGCCAGAAACTGAGAAAACGAACAGGATGGATGAACATTAAGGCCTACAAGCTAAGAGAGCCAGAAGTTAAGACCCAGATATCAGGGGCTTATTGCTGCAGCAGTGAGAAACACAGAAGAACAACCTGATGACTTGGAAACACTCTGGCTTACATTCAAGGACACCATAAAGACTGCTGCAGAAGAAGCTTGTGGTAAATTCCGACCTGGGAAGAAGACAAAGAGGACACCTTGGTGGACAGAGGAAGTTAAGGAGAAAATAAGAGAGAAGAAATAGGCATGGAAGCAATGCTTAACTGCTAAAAGTACTGCAGGAAAAGCAGAGAAGTATATAGAATATGTGATACTCAAAACAGAAGCAAAGAACATGGTGCTAGCAGCAAAACAGAAATCCTGGGAAGAATTTGGAGAAAAGCTAGTCAAAGATGCTCAAGACAACCACAAATTATTCTACAAGAACACGAAGAAAGAAAAATAGTGGCCTCTTAAATTTATAATGGACAAGCAAGACAAATTGCTTACTGCCCCAAATGAAGTAATGGAAAGAATATTTCTCAAAGCTCCTTGGTGGTGAGCAAGGTCAAGCCTCAGAAACGATAAGCACTATCATAGAAGAGGAAACCAATGGTGGCGAAGATGGCAGCAAGATGGAAGACCTGAAGGCAGCACTGGAGAAAATCAAGATGGGAAATCAGCAGGACATGATTGTATAAAATCAGACACGGTTAAGTACGAAGGAGCAGCAGGCGAACTATTTTTCCTGAGGGTCCTACAGGCAGCCTAGTGCCACAAAACCATACCAAAGGATTTGGAGATTGCCATCAGAACACCCATTTTCAAAAAGGGTGATAACCGACCATGTGGCAATCACGGAGGCATATCTTTTCTCAGTGTCTGTGACGTTATGTTTTAAAAGAGGAGAGAGTGATTCAGTGAAGGTGTGTGGATGAATAAACGAGTGACAGAAGGAAGAAGCAGATTACTGAAACAATATAGAATATAGACAGAGGTTTAGGCATTCTCGTCACACTTTATCCCTTCCCTGACTTCTGTAATTATATTGTCATCTACAATTACAGTGTATTTTGGCTCGTTCCCCCAGGTAAAAGACTACAAGACTTTATCTTATTAGAACACCAGTTGTGAAAAAAAGAATAAAAGACGTAATCTTATTACCAAAAATGTTTACATTCAACATAAATGTGACAGAACGAAAATAAAACAGACTCAATTTTTTTGATTTTTACAAATATCAAATATCATTTACAAAAGAAATATAGTGTTAAAGAAAACCAAGTCTATAGTGTTGTTTTTACAAATATAAAATACATGTTTTACTTTGAATGACACCGAATGTGACAAAAATGAAAATATAATTTATGGTTATATATCTTTTCATATACAATAGAATTGTTACTTTGACTATATAATGTGGTGTGTTATAAAGAATGTTTTCTTCATTTGGACATAAGTATAAAACTTATCAATGCTGGTATGGTATACTCGGCTTTCTAATTTGTGTGTGTCTGTCTGGCTCTAAGGTTAGCCATGTGTTGCTGGTCTCCTGAAGTGTTGGACCCTCCTGCAGGATTCCTGGGATCATGCTGTCAGGCTCCTTTTACAGTTCCACGTTTCGGCCTTCAAGATTCCAGCTGTTATGTACGACATTAAGGCTGAAGCAGACATAAATGTAATATAGGCTTAGCTCAGCGCTAAGCTGCAACGTATTTTTTCCGCACTGCTCTGAAGGACTCAGTCCACCATATAATTTATGTCCCCGACTAAAGCGGGTATCATTCCAGTGTTGCATTGTAACCACTGACTTTATTAGTTTAGAATGTCTTGCTAGCCTTGCTGAGCAAAAACATAGCAGAGTTTTTACTTTTCTTAGTCTCTGCTTCTATCAAGTGTTCTATAATCATGGGCAATTATAGAATACTTTTCCCACCCATATAAAATGACAATAGTTATTATGTGCATTACATAAATATCAAAAGTGAGTCAATAATAAACACTGCTGTATACATAAAGTACGAGGCAAAACAGTGTATAGATTATTATTGACACAGATGATAGAAATTACTGATAGATATGTACAGTATTTTTGGCTCCGCATGGAGCATAGGATCCAACAGTTGCTAGATGTCACCAGAAAGAATTATGAAGATCATAACTGTTGAATTATGTTTTGCATTTTAGGCATGAAGAAGACAATGACACTGGGTAATAATTGACTAGCGAGAAATAGTATATAAGAACTTGCAAAGCTTGCATATACCAGGGTATAAGAGTTGAGTATATACTGCAATGAAAATACAGATTCAGCTTATTATTATTATTATTTATTATTCCTTTGACCGCCGACCGACTAAGCAGTCTTCGGCCATAACACCTTGCGGCGTCATTAGGGCAACAAGAAATCGTCCGTTGTTCCGTCACACCTAAAGGCGTATATTGGTACAACAGACTTTTAATTGTTGTTTCTGTGATCAATGTGACAAGCAAGCGGTAGATCAATCCGCTGTGCCCCGAACTTGCCCTCATGTGTACTCTACTCCTGGCGCTATAAAACCATTTCGCCATGCCTCCCAGACGCCCGTCCAGCCATAATCCATTCGGGACCGAAGGTCCTCGAAAAAGGGCAGTCTGGCACAGGCACAGTTCCCACTCACTGCCTCTACTGCGCTGGGAGGACCCGGCGACCGGGACCACACACAGCCTTGAGAGGGCAAAGATCGCCTTAAAGGTTAGATTCAGCTTAAAAAAGTTAAAGGTAGTCCCATAGCACATACTGCCGTAGGGGAGTGAAGTGTTAGAGACTTCACCATACTAGTTCCAGCATCGAGAGGTGGGATGACCAGTTCCCTTGCTCGCTGCCTTTTTCCTTCCCTAACTCAAAGTCAGGTACCCATTTACAGCTGTACATCTTAATAATTATCATGAATTTAAGTATTATATTTATACAAATCATGTATTAAAGTAAGAATAATACAATTTCTTGCATACCCGTCCCAAATGTCAACCACAGATGCTTCTCGGGGTGGCTTTCCTGGACTTTCAGCTATAGTTGTAGTGGTCCCATATTCTAGCTTTTGCGTATCGTGGATATGGCCACTAATATAAGCTGTCTCTTTTGTAAAGGCACTTAATTCTATTTAATTAAATGTTAGCAGAGCTAATAGCTTTAAAAGCCCATCTTCCATGACGGAAAGGCAACAGCAGTTTTGCTGTTGATTTGGCAAATTTCTGCTAGAACATCTTTACAAAGAGTTTACAGGTTTGATAAAACCTGTCCTATCTCTACCAGGCTCTTGGGGAAAGTTTGGTCCCACAGTTTTGGGGATATATTTTAAACATGACGCGCCCAAGCTTCTCGCGTGCCTGACGTGATGTAGCATGGGTCACCCTGTCATGAACATACCAATGGGCTCATAAATTAAATCGCCCCTCTTGCCGGTTCAAGCGTACTGGTCTGGACATGGTCCCATTCAAAAAGATAGAATTTCTGGTCACCCCGGGTCACATCCTCACGAGAGGGGGAGAGAGAGGAAATGGAGAGAAAGAAGAGGGGCGGTGAGAGATTTAAACTTCGTTACTGGTTAAGTCCCATAAAGTAAAAAGAATAAAATGGTAGAACAAGATAGGCGATCGTCACGCGACAGTGTCCCTGGTAAAATCTACTATAGAATCCTGAAGCAGAGACTTAGACTCCTAGCTGAGCCACAAATGGATGATATCTGATGTAGTTTCCGAGCAAACCGAAGTACTCAGACCTGATCTTCACACTGAGACAACTGAGTGAAAAGGTTCTTGAGTATAAAGGTGAGATGGATCTTTGTTTCTTGGATCTGGAAAAGGCGTTTGATAAGGTCCCTGGAGCAAACTTTGTGACTGCTTTGGAAAGACAAACATTCCAACACTTCTGATTCATGCTATACAGAGCTTCTACAAGTCTTGCAGTAATTATGTGAGGACTGCAAACCATAAGTCAAAAGAGGCCAGGACCACCACTGGTGTAAGACAAGGTGATATTCTGTCACCTTGTCTTTTCATACTGCTCATGGACGATGTTAACAAAGCATGTTATGAGAGGAAAAGAAAGTATTCAGTTGGGTACTAGAAGATGAAACAGTATGTATTTTAGAGCTGGCATTTGCCGATGAACATCATTAATTGGATTTATGGTGACAAAAAGTCTCCCAGCTGCTGCTCTTCGGGCGGCCAAGTCTTCTTTGATGCCTCCCTTCCAGTATATACTAGCTCCGAGGTATTTAAAGTCGATGACCTGCTCCAGGACTTGTTCTCCCAGCTTAATCTGATGCCTTCTTTCCTATTGCCAAATCAGAGGCACTTCATCAATTCCAACCTGCAATTCTGGAATCAAGAGCTGGAGAAGAAGGGTTGGTCATCAGCAGCCCCAAAACAAAAACCATGGTGATATCACGATAGGAAAGAAGGCATCAGATTAAGCTGGGAGAACAAGTCCTGGAGCAGGTCATCGACTTTAAATACCTCGGAGCTAGTATATACTGGAAGGGAGGCATCAAAGAAGACTTGGCCGCCCGAAGAGCAGCAGCTGGGAGACTTTTTGTCACCATAAATCCAGGATTCTTCAGCAAAAGAGAAGTTGGCAAGAAGACGAAAATCGCTGTATACCGCTCCACCTATATTTCAGTCTTGACATATGGATGCGAGTCATAGGCAATGACTACAACCTACAAACACCAGCTCCAAACCTCAGAAATGTGGGACCTTAGGAAGGTGGTTGAAGTAACAAGAAGAGACATGGTCCGCAACCTGACGGTATAGTAAGACCTTAAAACCCAGCTACTGCAGACCCAAGTAGAACAGTCCCAGCTATGATGATTTGGCCATGTCCGCAGAATAGGAGAAGACCGGCTACGACGACAAATATGGGAAACTAAGAGCCAGGGATCCAGACCTCCAGGACGACCCGTAGTCCGCTAGGATAACAACCATAGACAATATTTGAAGGACCGAAGACTAAATTGGAACCAGGCCAGGAGGAAGACCGGTCATATGATAGAATGGCACTCTCTCTTCCAAATCTCTACACCGCACGGTAGAAGAGGAACGAGTAAGTAAGTAAGCTAATGTGAGTGAATGAGTGAATAAATAAATATTTAAAATATCTAATGACTGTTCAATCACCGTGTATAAAAGAATTGGTTGAACCTTCACACTTAATTTTCTCCCGGCCCCCCTACCCCTCATATATTGGGGGGGGGGGGGGGGATATAAATTGCTACTTTCTTGTTAGCTTCCACTTAAAGTTGTTAAAACTATTTTTGTTGTAATTGTCAAGTTTCTGGCGACCTCGAGAGCTTTTCCATGCCACCACTGTTACTTCAATTAAGTCACCGCACGGAATACCTTGTCAGTTTATTTGGTCTTCAAAGGAATTATAGATCGTCAAAAATAGTTTGAGTTGTTCTGAGTCTTCAGTGCTGGGAAGCGTGACTCATCTCACCACATGACATTCAAATAAAGCGTTGTTTCTTGCATCTGATGGATTTGAACTATCATTTGAGCGCGCTGGTTTTTCATTATGCAGATCTTGAACCGTCTGACGCGCATCAGTACAGATTATGACTATGAGTAATAAATTAACATTAAAAAAAAGTACAAGTCAGCTTAACAATGTCACAATAGCGAAAGAGCCGGATGTTTTGGCAAATATGTTTTCGTAAGCGAAAACACATAAAATATAGCGAATATAAAAGTAATAAAGAAAGAGGCAAACAAGTAAATTAAAAAAAAAACTGGTTTTAATGATTCATTTGAGTTATTGTTACCAAATGCACTATAAAACCGAAAATAAATGTTCCATTTATTCTGTTGAATATAATAGAAGTGGGCGGCTAGTTATCATTAATCAGCAGTTCGTCATATCGTTTATGTATATATATATGTATGTGTGTATATATATATTGTCGTGAATTTAGATAGGTTTGAAGATATTTATGGTCCCGCCCGAGTATAGTGGATGGTGATAGTACGTGAGAAGTAAAGGTGTAAGAAAGTAGATTTTCACGAGTGAATAGTTGAAGGAGAAGATCTGTCTCTGGAATGAGTAGTTTCTCTAGTCCAGCCTATTTATACAACTACCTTTTAGTATAAGACAATCTTGCACCTCCCTATATCTAGAAATATAAGTTTCACTAAACACACCCGCACACAGCTATGTGACAACAAGACACACAAACGTGAAAAACTATGGTAAATTGGGTATGAGTCTGACCAACATACAAAGTTAAGTTCTTTTTGTTGTTTATTATCATTAAACTTTACAACATCGAATATCTAAAGAAAGATCAAATAAAATCAGAATGTCATACATAGAAAAAAATAGCAGAATACATGTGCCCTCCCCCTTATTGAGAGAAAGAAAGAATCCAACAAGTTAATAACCCCAAAGGTTAAAGGTTAGCACTATGGTACAGCATAGACAGTAAAGAAAAAGAACAAAGTTCCTACTAAATGCTATCCAGTAAAATTAAACAATGGTTAAACAGAATACAGATGGTACAATTTTCCTGAAACAAATAAAATACTCTCTCTCTCTCTCTCTCTCTCTCTGTCTCTGACATACGTGACCACTCACTCGCTCCTTATCTACTCTTGGTGAAACAATCTCTTGGACGTATAATCCCGGAATATGTATATAATGTCCAGTGTTTTTATCTTCCGAATTGGGAAGCAGTCCCACCACTAATAATTAAATTTTATAAGGGGGACGCCTAATTTGGTGGTTGATTCCTGGATATACAAATGTCACCTTGAATAGTTAATGTAGAAAACCCGAGATCTGGTGTTCACAGTACTAAGGAAACATCTGGTTGCTAAAAACTGTTAATTATTGTTAATTGATGATGGTGGTAAATCTTATCGGCTGTCTCTGTGGTGAATGCCGATTTTGAAACAGCGTAACTTGCTGGATAAATCCGCTGATACGACTGTCAAAAGTCGGGAGAACTGTTATATCTGGGCTGATAAATTGCAAAAATATATCTGGGTATTTGCAAGTCCAGTTAAATTTTACTATTAAAATGTTTATGTGTCCATCTGACCAATCCTGTTCACAACTGAACTTGGGGACGTGTACGCCAAGAATAAGACCACATTAATCACTCAGTAAATGAAGAAAAAGGACCAAAATAGACCGCTGGTCGCCGTTTGATCAGGTCTGCGACAGAGAAACATTATGGAAAAAATGCTACCTATATATATATATATATATATATATATATATATATATATATATATATATATATATATATATATATATATATATATATATATATACATGTGTGGGGGGCAAGCGTTTCGTTCGTTGCCCTCGGGGGGGGGGGGGGGGGGGGGGGCAAGCGTTTCGTTCGTTGCCCTCGTGTGGGGGGCAAGCGTTTCGTTCGTTGCCCTCGTCGTCGCAGGCGATCTTTGTCCTCTCAAGGCTGTGTGTGGTCCCGGTTGCCGAGACCTCCCAGCGCGGCTGAGGCAGCAAATGGGTTATGTGCCTGTACCAGATTTCTCTTTTTTCGCGGACCTTCGGTCCCGAATGAGTTTTGGCTGGACCGACGTCTCGGTAAAATAAAGGTTTTATAGCGGCAGAAGGAGAGTACACACGAGGGCAAGTTCGGGCATTAATCTCATCTCGTCGGTACCGATTATGAGATGAACTTAAGTGTGCAGGCCAGCGCTGCCCCGAAGAGACCGTGTGTGGTCCCGGACGCCGGGTCCTCCCAGTCCAGATGGGGCAGAGCTCTGTGACCGTCCAGATGGCGTCTTTTCGGCAGACCGGTAAATGCAGTGGCTTCGCCACCGCAGCACGTCCCCGGGCGGATAGAGGTGGTGGCTGTGGCACTAGAGCCCCCTCGGGGCAAGGTACACACGCCTAAGCAGTCTAACAAAGCCCATTACTGGCAGTTGACTGACCGCCTCAGAAGCCCAAATCGATGGTTGTCTCGGTGATCGTTCGGAAGCTATGACCTCCTCTGCAGGGTAGGGAGGCTCAAACCTCTTGACAGCGCACACACGCCATAGTGGGCCTGGTGTAGAATGTCTGAGAGTCTAGGAACTCCCTGGGGTTGCAAGAAAGCTCTGCATAACGAACCCTCTGTGGATGGGAAGGAGCTATGATGCTGATTAGCTTCTGACCGGGTTGGTAGGAAAGTCCACAGACACCCCAGCTTTACAGTGCCAAAGGGCTTTGTCCCATGGCCGCTGGTTATGTCATCATCATCTATATATATATATATATATATATATATATATATATATATATATATATATATATATATATATATATATGCACGGAAGTGGACGAGACGATCTCTCATCCTCTCTGTCAGTCCTGATTAAAGTTAAAAGGTACACTGTGTTTTTAGCCTATTCTATCGCGCGTCGCTTAGCGGGTGCAAGTTTGGTTGAGGCATGCAGCCTTTCCCCCTCCTGCTGCGGTCAACGATCAACGCACAATGTCAATTATGATTTAATTATCCCTACGCACACTTAACAAATATCGCCTGTCATTAATAGCTATGAGATGTCGGCGTCCGTTTGTTCAGTCGCATGATATTTAAATAACAGTATAATTACACAAATGAAATAAACGCGAATTCTTTTCTGTCACTTATCAGTCACGCCTAGTGTATTAATTAGTCAGCTAAACCGTATCTTCTTATGTGATAAAGCGGGTGGTAAAATTATCATTAAACTGAACAATGGTAAACAAATAGCTACGCGTTATTTATTTCACTAGTTTTAACACTAGGAAATCACCGTGAATTATAATGGTAAAACTTAACACATTAAATCACGCTTAAGCACAAATTTATATCACCACAAATCAGAATAACAATCCCCACGAAACTATTAACACATTTTCCACAATGGTTCTAGACTACGTGTTTAGACTCCGAAAAATTCTGAGCGACAACTGATAACTGATTTGAGAAGACACAGTTTATATACATTATTTTATTGTGATCTCTAGAGGGTGTTACTTTTCGCACTCTAGCGCATAGCAGAAATCGGGAGACTACGTTTTTCCCCGATAAAAGGTTTCCACTGTCGCTCTGTTCGGCGTTGCTGACGACAACAGAGACTTAAATCGCGTAACGGGTTTCTTCCGAGATTTAGCCCGCTTCTGGAGATCAAAGAGTTGTCTCCCCCTGTATGTACGAACATCAGAGAGTACACGGGAAAATATTTTGCCCACTCGTCTCACTTCAAAGAGGTCCGGTGTTTATCCACGTGCATCTGTCTGATATCTGATGATTGACAGATCAGCTCGTGTGAGAAACTCAGGTAAACAGACCGGGTTCGCTCCCTGTTCTGATTGGCAAGTCGCGGAAGTTGGTAAGCTTTCCGTTTGTTTACGTCTCAACAAAAAGTGGCGTGGATTAAAAGTGAGTAAACGCAGGCTGTAAGTTGCGTGGTTTTGCTAGCGAATCATAGACTCTAACGGGCTCACGAAAGACTGTCAGATACTGCAGGCTTTATTTCCATTACACGTCATTCATATATATATATATATATATATATATATATATATATATATATATATATATATATATATATATATATATATATATATATATATATATATGCAAGAAAGAAAACTCAGTACCTTCCATCTGTGATGTCTACGGCACATCCTTGGTATTTCGTGCACGGACAAAGGGACAAATGTCGATGTGCTGTCACGTACTGACCTTCAGAGTATGTATACACTGCTTAGACAGCGCGGACTGCACTGCCTTGGCCATGGCAACCGCATGGAAGATAGTCTCATCCCTAAAGATATCTTCTACGGACAACTGGCAGATGGCAAAATAACAGTTTGGCGATTGCAGATGAGGTTTAGAGATATGCACAAGAGAAACATGAAGGCACTGGACATAAATCCAGCAACATAGGAGGATGAAGTGGTGCCAACTCAGATTGGGCGAAAAGAAGCTTTCACAAGAAGCAGAAGAGAAAAGAAAACACCGAAAGGAACGCAATGATCAAAAGCAGCAGATGGTTATCACCTCAGCGGGGCTTTCCCATAGTCACGTCATGACTGAAGGGGCTACTGTACAGTACACCAGTGCTTCTTGACCTTTTAGACGTCCTGCACCCCTTTACATCATTGTGACAAAACGACTGATAATTTGTATTTTCCAATCCGCCCCTTCTCCTTTCTCTTCTAAATTGTTTCTGGTTTCACAGGCTATATGTATTTCGTTCTTTACATTGTTCTAATGGCCTCAGTAACCCTATTATTCCCCTCTCAGACACTCACCCCGAAGCGTGGCTCGGGCTATGTTTTCGTTTCACAGCTCATTATAAATGCATCGCTCGATTCTTGGTGGCCAGCCACCGGTGATTGTGGTAATCTTACCTAACGCGCACCTGCAGTCTGCCAAACTAGGGGAACGCTCTTCGCTCATATCAGTGTTTTGACCACCAGCGAGAAATAGATTCTTTGAAAAAAACGAACCACTGTAATAAAGTTGGTAGTGTAAGCGGCCAAAGAGGCAACCCTTTGATTGCTGGGTATCCCCCTTTTCATCTCCATTCAGGGGAGGAAACTCACATTCGTTCCGAGACTTTGGTAGCGGCCCTTGATAGCCGTCACTTTCTATGTCGGCTGCCGAGAGATAATATTATGTCTAATGCAGGGGACTTTCTAGTGTCTATTGTCTTCTGATGTAGACTCTAGAATAATATTATGTAACTCGAAATTACGCATGTAAAAGCACAGCGACCGAACACCTGCGAAAACATGCGATGCCAGGTGTTTAGGTTAGCGTCTCTTTTAGACTATATAACTTGATGAGATTATTCGTTCAGTACACTCGTACATTTTTCCTGCCCGTAGATGGTCAAATGAGACAGGCAGTTGTGGGCAGAAAACTAGACTTCGTGTTGCCTTATTCTCGTCACCTAGGGGTGAGTTGACATTTTGTAATATAATTCATGTTAGCTTTTATATATATATATATATATATATATATATATATATATATATATATATATATATATATATATATATATATATATATATATATATATATATATATATTCTTCTTCTTCTTCCGTCCTTAGCCAAAGACCGACCAAGCAGTCAGTGGCCATTACGCCTTGCGGCGTCTTAGGGCAACAAGAAATTATCCATTGTTCCGTTACGCCAAAAGGCGTTTATTGGTACAACAGAATATTAATTGTTGTTTCCGTAATCAATGTGACAAGCAAGCGGTTGATCACTCCGCTGTGCCCCGAACTTGCCCTCGTGTGTACTGTCGCTATACAACCTCTTCGCTACCAAGACGTCTGTCCAGCCAAAATTTTTCTCGGGACCGAAGGTCCGCGAAAAAGAGCAATCTGGTACAGGCACAGCACCCATTCGCTGCCTCCACTGCGCTGGGAGGACCCGGCAACCGGGACCACACACAGCCTTGAGAGGACAATGATCGCCTGAAGGGAAATTCCATTATTCCATGCACCATTATTCAGGCAGCCGAGGCCTGCTTTGAACACTCTAATTTTTTCAAAGTAAACGCGCCGGCCACCCGGGACGCTCAGCGAAGAGCACCCGCGGGAGAGAGCCGGCAGACGGTAGGGCAGGAGACAACGGGCAGTGAACCGGCGCGAGCCGGACCGCCCGCCTGCGCCTGAGATCCAACTACGAGCTTTTTAACTGCAACAACTTTAATATACGCTATTGGAGCTGGAATTACCGCGGCTGCTGGCATATATATATATATATATATATATATATATATATATATATATATATATATATATATATATATATATATATATATATATATATATATATATGATAGGAAACTCTTTACAGAGCGATACAACAGGAGGCAATCTGATCATCAGAAGACGTTCCCCCTATCCGACAAGTGTTTCGGCCCAGTATACTCCTTTACACTCTAAAGGGGGGGGGGGGGGGGGGGGGGGGCCCACTTGGGTCCAGACTCCCAAGTGTCTCAGCCTCCTGTTGTCTTCTATCGAAAATGAACCCATTTCACTTTGGTAGCAACTTTAAAATCCACAACTCCGCCAGCCGTTGAGGCAATTGTGAACGTAACAAAGAGAAGACAAATTACTCCGTTCGTTCAGTCGCACACAACTAGGGACACACCTACGCGAAGCCGACGAGGCTAGCCACTGCGCACTAGCAACTGAAATTCTGTGCCTAACACCTCTTATAATATACACCGCCTGTTGCTTGTCAGTCACAACCCTTTCATCAGTACAATGAAAAACCTCAGCGTACTGTGGACTTAGAAAAATTCGTGGTGTTTTCTGTACCGCAAAGTTTAATGTACTGATTTTCATAGCCCATTACGGTTGTTCCACAGCCAGCACGATGCTTTTTCTGCAGTTTCACTAAGCCTCTTCAGTGCCCTTGTTCTCGACTGTCCTCTCAGCCCCAACAGTTTCAATAAATCATACACTGATGCAGCCACGAGCCTCTTGCGCCCACCTCAACAGCCATGACCCTTGCAGTGAACCCATCGTGTCTCAGATCCGCGGCCAGATCATTATACTTGGCGGCTTTGAACGAATGTTGCTCGTCCAATCTGGATTCAAATGGCACGGTCAGTTCAATCAGTATAACATGAAGCGATGCTGAAGAATGAAGCACTATATCCGGCCGTCTCCGCGATTTTCTGATACTCTCTGGACATGCCCCTCGTCCAGGTAGGTCTACCGCCATCTCCCAGTCGTTTGCACAGTCAAGAAGAGATGGTAATCTGCTACCTGGTTTACTCGGCTTGGGGTGTGCTGACTTTCCTGCCCTCAGAAAGTTTGTATTTGTGGTGTTCAGCCTGGCTTTTCTATTCGCCTTCATCCTTGCCAGGTCTATTGTCGCAGCAAGCTCATTTAGCACTTTGTTATGGCGCCAAGTGTATCGCCCTTGCCCTAATGACACCTTACACGCTGAGAGTACGTGTTCAAGTGTCTGCCTCCCTTGGCACAGGGGGCACTGCTCATCATCCGACTTTCCCCATCTCACGAGGTTTGTGGCCGACGGCAGCAGGTCATACATTGATCTAACAACGAAGCTGAGCCTAAGAGGTGCCATATGCCATATATCATTCCATGTCAAGGACCTCTGCAGGGCTCCTTCCCATGTAGTCCATTGGCCTTGTTGGGCCTGCTGCACTGCTTTTTGCAACCTCTTATCATTCTAAGCTCCTCGTATCTCCTGACTGAACTACCATGTCTCTGCGCTCCTTGCTTGACGCCTTGGACCACAAGCGGATGTCTCCATGACCAAATCCCCGTCTATTCGTTTGTGTGTATCCGATTACCTCCCTCAGTTTGAGCGACTCTTGGGCAACATCAACAACTTCTTCCACTCTCCACTTCCTTCCCGTTTTCAGTGTGAGCTGAATAGACTTAACCACGTTATCTGCCGACTCGCGTAGCATCATTGCAAGCCTTGCCTTTCCAACTTTGTACTCTTCAACAACTGACTTGAAGGGAAGCAGAAGTTTTGACTTTTTGCAGTACAGTGCAACATCTGACAGACCTGGTGGTACCCCTAGCTATTTCCTCATGAACTTGTTGACCTTCTGCTCTATAGCTTCCACTGTACTTGTGCTTATTTCGTATATAAGCAGTGGCCACAGCAACTTAGGTATCAACATGAACTGGAGGCACCACAGTTTGAATTTTCCCAGGAGTCTGCTTTGGTCTATGATCTGTAGCCCTCTCCCTGCCATTTCTATTGTCTGTTGCACTGCCTTTGAGTCTTTTAATGAGGCATCGTACACCCTGCCAAGACTTTTAACAGATTCCTTAATGACAGTAGGGATTCTTTGGTTGGAAACCATGAAGATGACCTCTGCTATCTTCCCTTTCCTGACTGATAGGCTTCTCGACTTCTTGGGTTTGAAGCTTATTCTGCACCAGCTGACTAGTTCATCCAGGCGTGCTAACATCCTCCGGGCCTGATGTTCATCTGATGTCAGAATTGTTGTGTCATCCATGAATGCTTTGAGCGGTGACATGTGACGCATTCCACCGAGCTTTGGACCTATAGCCATTCCTTCAGCCGCATTGAGGATTACCTGCATGGCCATCACGAATAGTATCGGAGAGATGGAACATCCCATCGCAATTCCAACTTCACGGCCAATCCACTTCGTTGTGTACTCTCTGGTTGAAAATCGAACAGAAAACCCTGCGAAATACAGCTTCAGCATTGCTGCAATCTCTTGTGGAACATGACACATTTCTAGTGCCTGCCACAACATCTGGTGTGGAACGGATCCATAAGCATTTGCTAGATGCAACCAGATTACATAGAGGTTTGTTCTGTCAGACTTTGCTTTTTGGATTGCTTCCCAGATCATTGTGGCATGCTCTAGACATCCTGGTGTACCTGGGATACCTCCTTTCTGAATGGTAGTGTCAATGTACCCATTTGCCAGGAGGTATGTAGTGAGCCTTTTCGCCATCACTGAGAAGAATATCTTCCCTTCCACATTAAGTAGTGAGATTGGCCGAAACTGACAGATGTCTGTGGAATGTTGTTCCTTCGGGATGTAGACTCCTTTCGCCTTTATCCATTCCTTGCTTACAAGCTGTGTTTTCCACGCATTCTTCAGTAAACGCAGCAGTCGTTTGAGCACCTCAGGGCATCTCTTATACACAACATATGGAACACCAGTAGGACCTGGAGCTGACTTGCACCGAGCTTTCTGGACAATGCTTTCTACCTCTTGCACCGTTGGGGGCTTGGTATTAAATTCAGCTCCCGGCTTACTCGGCCATTTAAGGCCTGCCATGCTGCTGAGCGGCTCATCTTTGCGACCATCTGAATATGTTATTCTAAGGTGTTCTTCCAGGTCTTCTTTCCTGATGTTTAGCGTACCCGATCGTTGCTGCTCAAACAGTTCTTTGGCAACCTTGAAGGGTTCCCTGAAGAATCTTTCCCTATCCCTTCGAGTCTTCCTTCTCTTCCTGCACAACCTTTCTGCTCTACAAAGGGCATTATGTTGGCCTTTCAGGTGCTCCCAAACCTGTCGTAACCCTTCCTTCTCTGTGGCAACTGCATTCTTAAACAGTTTTCGGGCATGCTTCTTATGTTTCCTAATTTCTCCTATTCTAATTTGTCTTCATCTTTTTCGCGGTGGGTTACTTTCCCTTGCCTCCCTGACTCCGAAAACTTTGCGACAGTGCAGGTATATTATGTCGCCGACGATTTCCAGCTTCTTCTCCAAAGTTATCTGCTTCAGGTTGTTATCCAACTCTTTTGCCAAGGCTTCGTCCAGCTGTTCTGAAAGCCCCTTTGCACTGGCAGGTGGAAACTTGATTGCATCTCTCTTCCCGTCCAAGAAGTGTGTGAGATCATCATCAGGCAGATCAACTTGAATGTACTCAGCACTGTGGATTGACTCCTGGCTGCGTTCTTCTAACGTCTTACCCGTCGAGACAGAGCGCTGTTGATTTCCCCCTGATGAACTCCCACACCCCTTTTTCGTTCTGTGGATTTTCATTCCTCTCTGAATAGAGAATTTCCTACCACAGGCACATGGAAATTCCAGCCGTTGTTCAGAGCTCGAAGTCCGTGTAACGGGTCTGGTCGATTCCAATGAGGCGCCTGTGGATTCACCATTCCCCCCCCCCCTTTTCGGTGAATCCTGGGGGCATCTATACTTTTTCGGTCGTGTAGCAATTGTAATACAGCTTACGGGGTGCTAACCCTGTCAG
This sequence comes from Oreohelix idahoensis, assembly GCA_024509875.1. Classification (NCBI taxonomy): domain Eukaryota; kingdom Metazoa; phylum Mollusca; class Gastropoda; order Stylommatophora; family Oreohelicidae; genus Oreohelix; species Oreohelix idahoensis. The sequence goes on from JAMPIV010002216.1 coordinate 301,316, forward strand.
CCAGTTTCTAGTCTTTTCCAGTGTCATCTGTCTTTCCAGAAGTCCATCGGTCTTTTCCCGATATATATATATATATATATAACTGATAGCAGTGTGACTTGAATTATGTTTTGGTGATTTCTCCCCGGTAATTAATTAATTAATTCAGTGATAATGTAGCACCGTCTACTGCCTAAGTTAACAGGTGCTTAAGCTGTTAGGTGTCTCCTGGTGTTATTGTTTACAATGAGTTAAATAGTAAACTTACGCTAACAGATACTTACTAGGCGAAGAACCTCATAGTCTATTCAGTGCTTACCAATACCATGAGTTAAAAAGTAAGCTCAAAAAGCTGTCATTACTTTAGGGAAACATCAGTGGTGTAAGTTACTCACTTAAACCTGACAAGTGACGACTGTTCGCTATTACCAATGGATTATAAGAGGTAGTCACTTATAACTTTCTGAGAGAAACTTCTCGTGGTTGAGTGTTTAGTTATAATATGCCTATTTTGTGTAGCTAGACTCAGTTTAGAACTTACACGGCAGTTAACCCCCAGCCAGTAAAAGAATTCTGTCCTACGTAAAGTCACCGTGTATTACCTTGTATAATAGCTTTATAACATTGCATTTTTGGTGTTTTCTATTTGTGGGAAGTAATTACTTTTCCTTTTGTATGTTGACCCCAACGGGGCGCATACAATTTTATTGTATAATGTATTTAGTACCAACGGGCTGATCACCCGTTTGCCAGTCACTTCGATTACGGAAACAACAGCAAATGGATTGATTTGCCGTTGCCCTAAAGACGCCAATAGGCGTGATGGGAAACAATGGCAAAGAAAACCTATCTGCTGTTGCCCTAAGACGCCACTAGGCGTAATGGCCACTGACTGCTTTGACGGTCGGTGGCTAAGGACGGAAGAAGAAGAAGAATGTATTTAGTGCTAATATTTTATGTATGTCAAGTAATGATATGATTAATAGTACACTCTCTTAACGGGAACCACTTGGTTGGACAACCCACATGTGGAGTTGGAAGAGGACAAGGAGCAGGTTGTTTCTGTCAACGCACATGCTGAGATGTACATGTAGGCACATCATATTTTAGCCTATGCGACTGCAGGCTGATAATTGATAGAGCGGAATTAACTTCAGGACAACGCATGTGGATAAAGACAGCACCGAGATTTACCTAGCATAATTATAATACACACACTAGAATGGGGCATAACAGTTTATTATACCTTGGTTATGATTGTATTTATTTTCTTGATGTAAAGGTTGTTTGTTTTGGTCTCAGTTCTGGGGTACCCCACTGTTACAGCTGGATCTCAAGGAATGTAACATGCTCCTCGACCTTATGGTTGCAGTAAGCAACGAACACTACGAGTTGTCACAACGTACCTGAAATTGCAACCCTCTTCACATAAGACCTATAACGGGAAATTTAGCTCATGCAGTAAACAACAATACATAAACGACAACTGCAGGAAAATAGAGGAAATGCGCGAACAGGGATTGAGTAAGAATATGTTTTCTGAAGTAAGAACATTGAAAAACAGCAACTTTAAATCATCACCCCGAGCAATAAACGACAAGAAAGGCGACACTCTAACAGAACGTAAAGATATTCTGAACAGATGGAAGGAGTACTGTCAAGAAATGTATACGGAAATAAACAAAGCGGCAGATAACAACGTCATGAATGAAGCGGAACGTGAACCAGAACCTACCATAGAGGAAGTCCGGAATGCAATCAAACACTTAAAAAGTGGAAAATCTCCTGGTTGTGATGAAATAACAGCTGAAATGATACAGGCAGGAGGAGAAGGCAGCGCTCGTATATACCATGCATTATGCTGCAAGATCTGGCAAAGCGGAATTTGGCCCAAGGAATGGAAACGATCAATTTACATACCCTTGCCAAAAAAGGGCAACCTGAAACTGTGCACAAACTACAGAACTATAGCTCTTATAAGCCATGCCAGCAAAATACTTTTACAAATCATTGTCATGAAATATTCTAATCCACATATATAAATTATTAGGTAAATATGAAGCCTAACAAATAAAATTAATAAAGAGAAGAGCAATGGTAAAATGACATTGCTGTCACAAGGAATGTACTCGAAATCCCCCTTGTTTTCTGCTTCGTCTGCAAATTGTAACGCTTTCACGTTGATAGTAAAAGCTTACTGTATTATACCCGCTTTCTTCAATGAAACGTGTGCTGTATTTCTTGGAAAAAACATTGAGAGACTGCGTAATGACCTAAATTAATCCTAACATTAATTATATTACGTTACCAAAACGAACGAACAGATGGACAAAAGGATAGCGAGAGGGGAGGGCTGAAAATCAGGAACGCATGCAACACGCGACGCGCGATATACAAATGCTGGCATCACGCGTGTAAGTCTACAAGCACTAACTTTTTCAGACGGACAGTGATAAAATACACTACCCTTTCCCAGAGTTAGGTTTATAAATCATAACAGACTCTTATTAGAAAAGATAACAATAGATGGGTTTACGTTTGAACACATAACAGTACCCAGACAGCACATCTTCCAAACAGGAGGTAGAAGAAATTGCATATTTTGAACGCAGCCACGTAGCTCCTTTAAATTAGTATTATTGGGTTCCTTAGGGCTTGCTGACAAATAATATGTAAAACGTTACGCCAATAGTCCAGGAATTAATAAATTATACCCAAAATAAAATAGTGAGGCTGCCTGACAGCATGAAATCATTTCTGCTCATAAAATTTTTTATAACGTGTTTGAAAAAAACCTTACGTTACATAAATAGCCTACCATGTAAACTCCAAATTGATTGGAGCGCAACAAATGAAAGCCTAACCACGATTGGTCGGGCTATAAATACTATCTTGGTTGTTAGGGGAAACGGGGAAAGGTAACATTTTTTCAAACACTTGTCGAAACGTGGCTCATTGGCCAGTCTCGCTGATATACACACTTGGGAGCGTTAGTTCGAGACCACTTGTTTAAAATAGCTTGATAAAGCATCAGTGCGTTGAAGCCAGCATATATTTGGCTCAATAAAAGCCTGGAACATAGGCAGATGGAAGTTTGTGCCAGTTTGTGCCAGAATTCATTGCTAATCAACGTATCTGTGTTATTCGTATGAATTGTGGGACAGTGGTCTTGATGGTACTGAGCAGCATCTGGTCAGAGATTTGCTGAATCCAGTGTCGGACAGCATACTCCTTGGTCTTTTTAGCTATCAGTGAGGTGTCTCCTGAGCCCAGAGGAGAATTCGAGCAGAGGAGTCCTCTCCTGCCGCCATCACTCAAGATAAGCAGAGTTGGCCAGCTGAGCTCAACATTATGTCCCCTCATCTTGAAATAACTTTATAAAAATACTATTCAGAGGGGAATTTACTTATCTTAAAATCAGGAACTGTGAACATCTCCAATACTAGTCCCTAAAGACAAACTATTGAAGTCATGATGACAAATACCAACAGAGCTTGAACAAAACAAAACCAGTATTACCTCATTTTACTACTACAAAACTGACACACATAGAACATTTGTAATAATATATGTCACTACAATATTCATATTAAATACATTCTGTACATAACTTGTAATTTAAATTGATTGTGATTCCTGGTTCCCTTGTAGTTGAATCAGGACACATATTCATTCATGCTAGTAATGAATACATATTGTTATTTGAACCGTTACGAGTGACTTTTTTAAGCTATTCTCATAGAGTGTTATATGTATGTGAGTGTCACAGTGTTGTTAAGAGTAGTGGATTAAATTAAATTGTTTATCTGTCTGTTGTTGTGACTTACACTTCACCATACTCATACCCTAGACACATAACGTAGCATCACACTATTCCAGAATAATTCTGACTGAGATAAGAGATATGTGGTAGCAAGTAAGGTTATCTATAATACACTACTTTTAATAGATATAGATACCTTCACAGCTGATCTCAGTCAGTACACTAAGTCCCCTATAAATATTTATAACATCCCACTTCACCACATATATTGGGGTCTCGCTCTTGGGATTTTGAATCTTTAACTATTAAAAATATTGGGGGTAATTCACTTCAGGGAATATAAGAATTAAAAGGTATCCTTGGGTGGAATAAAATAAGGTTGAGCTCACGGTGCCTGTGTTGTCCATTAGAGATTGAATTGTTGGTTAGACATTGTATAAATTTACATAATAGACAATGGCGGACCTGGCCAAATTTCGATCTGCTGCGGTTCAGACTGCAAAAGAGTTAGGATTAGATGGGCAAGTTATGGTTGCCTATGTCACAACGGAATGTGACAAATTTATTGAACGCGAAGAAAGAAGATTAGAAAAAGAGGCCGAAAGAAAGTTAGAGGCTGAGACTAAGAGGTTGCAAGCTGAGGCTGAGACTAAGAGGTTGCAGATTGAGGCTGACAAAGAGGCTAAGAAATTGGAAGCAGAAAGAGAAGACAAAAGATTAGCTGCAGAAAGAGAAGACAGGAAATTAGCTGCAGAAAGGGAAGCAGAAGATAAAAGATTACAAAGGGAACATGAGTTACGACTAAGGGAGTTTGAGTTTCAAGGCCATGCTCCTGAAAATGGTGCCAGTCCCTTTGCCTCTGATGCTACGGTTACTCAGGGAGCCTCAATCTCAGCTATGAATTTTCATTTAGATCATTTTGTTGAGAAAGACGATGATATTGAGAGCTATATAAATAGGTATGAGCTATTAGCTACCACGTATGGGTTAGAGAGAGAAAGGTGGAGCTTAAAGTTATCTCAGGGACTTCGTGGGGCAGCTTATGAAGTTTTTGCTAAAATGAGCAGAGGTGATCAGGAAAATTATGACATGCTAAAGCAGGCTCTTTTGTTAAGGTATGAAAAGAATGCAGAGTTTTACAGGAAAAAATTTAGGAATGCTAAACTACTGTCAGGTGAAACCTATCACCAGTTCTCTGCACGAATAGAGACATACTTGGAGAAATGGACTTCTCTGGGGAAAACCCAAGATCTTAAGGAAATGGTCCTTATAGAGCAACTAAGAGAGTCCATGGCTCCAGACCTGAGAAAGTTTCTCATGGAACAAGGTGCAGAGAGGCTGGATGAGTTGCTAAATGTTGCTGAAAGGTATCAAGCAGCTCAAGCAGAGGTAACAGGTAATAAAAAGAAACAGGTGGACAACTTCAGGGCACCACAGCACTTTAATAAATTTGATCCTAGGGATCAAAATAAAGGTAAGCACCAATTTGATAGGCCACGGTATGACAATAAAAATAAATTCCCACAATTCGATGAAAGGAAATATGATGAAAGAAAATCTTTCAACCAAGGAAAAAGGTGGTGTAAGAATTGTCAGATGGACAATCATGACACTGACCGTTGCAGAAGGAAACCTGTGTATATGGCAACCCTTCAGGTCAGGTCGACCTCAAGACAGGAGGAGGATATTATGTTGGATACCACTCCAGAAGAGATGAGGAAGGCACAGGCTGGGGATAAAACACTCAAGCCTTGTTTCAGAAAATTGTCAACTTGTCATACAACTCCAGGCAAGGGAGATTTTTATACGAAAAACAAGTTGATGTATAGGAAGACTGGAGCTAGATCCAATGGTCACGGACAGCTGGTTCTTCCAAAGAGATATAGGACAGACTTAATAAGGAGCCTACATGTGAAACCAGATGGGGACCATGAGAAGATAGGTACCATCATTCAAAAGGTGGCTCACAATTATTATTGGCCCAAAGCAAGATGGGACATTGAGAACTTTGTAGAAAGGTGTAGCATAGCACATGAGGGAACACCCACAAGTGGGAACATGGATCAGGACCTGGACACGCCACGGGGCAAAATCAGGCCTGACAATAAAAAGAAAAATAGATTTGATAAAGTGGACCAAATGGAATGGGAAGCCCCTTTTCACGGACAAGCTTCACTTAACTGTTTTACAATGGCCACTATGCGGAGAGTGCAAAAAGATGTCTTACCCCAGGATAAGCCGACAATCCCTCAATCGGACTTAAACAAACTGGAGGAAGAATATGTAGAGAGGAAATCTCTCATCAAGAATTTTAAGAGGGGAGACAGCCCCAAAAGAAAAATTGGTAGCGGTCGTTTTGTGCATGAAAATTCTGGGAGGAAAAATCATCACTATAAAGCTTCAAGTGGAAGAGACCATACCGGTGCATGGACAAATAGGTCCACACAATTAAAGGTCCATATGTAGCTTTGTTAAGAACGTGGACTGATGAAAAGGCAGAGGAAAACATTACATCTTCATACCAATATGTGAATGAGCTGACCACTCGGTTGAAAACTGGCTGGAAACTTGCCAATGAAAATTTGAAACAAGCCAGGAAGAAACATGCTGCCTATTATAACAGGAAGGCGAAAGACAGAAATTTGGCTGTGGGAGAGAAGGTACTGCTTCTTTTGCCCGGGAGTCAGAATAAGTTACAAATTGGATGGCAGGGTCCATATACAGTTCTAGAGAAGGTGTCTAGAACAAATTATAAGATAGATAAGAAGGGGAAAGAAAAAATCTATCATGTGAATCTCCTGAAGAAATATTTGGAAAGAGAACATCAGGAAGAGACACACTTGTTGACCTTGTCCATCGCCATGGAGATGAAAAAGGAACCACTTTCATCATTTGAATATCCATTACACCCCTGTGAGACAGCAGCACAGGTGAAAATCAGTACACATTTAACGAAAACTCAGAAAGAGAGAGTGCAACAGGTTCTAAATAATCATGCAGAGGTGTTAACAGACCGACCAGGGCATACAAACCTATTGGAATATGATATGAAACTCATAGACTCCACACCTGTCTGTATGAAACCATATTCGATTCCGTTTGCTAAGGAAAAAGCTTTGAAGGAAGAGATAGACTATCTATTGAAGGAAGGAATTATTTCGCACAGTGAGTCTTCGTATAGTTCCGGTGTTGTACTTTTAAGGAAGCCCTCTGGAGAACATAGACTCTGTATAGATTACAGGAGACTGAATGCTATTACAGAAGGACAGGTGGATCCATTGCCGGATACAAATCAGCTGTTTGCCAGGCTAAATAAAGCTAAATATTTCTCAAAAGTGGATCTGAGTAAAGGATACTATCAGATTCCAGTAAAAACCTGAGGTTAGACCATACCTAGCTTTTAGTACCTCAGAAGGACACTATGAGTTTAATAGATTGCCATTTGGATTGAAGAATGCGCCTAGTGTCTTCTCTAGAATGATGAGAAAATTATTGGATCCTCTGAATAATCCCTGTATAACAAATTTTATGGATGATATCCTTATAGCAACAGAAACATTTGAGGAACACATTGACTCTCTGAACATGCTGTTTGATCGACTTAGGGAGGCAAATTTAACAGCCCGACCAACCAAATGTTGCGTTGGATGTAAAGAATTGGAATTTTTGGGACACACAGTTTATCAGGGAAACATGACCCCTGACCCAAAGAATTTAGAGAAACTACAGAAAGCCCCGAGACCACAAACCAAGAAGGACGTGAGATCCTTTGTCTCATTATGTGGTTTCTACCAGAAGTATATCAAAAACTTTAATTCCATCTGTGCACCTTTAACGGAATTGACACGTAAAGGACTTCCAGATCGCATTACATGGACACCACAATGTGAAATGACTTACCAAGAATTGAAGGAAAAGCTCACAAGTAAACCCATTTTGAAATTACCTGACTTAAGTCAAGAATTCATAGTAAGGACGGATGCAAGTAATATTGGGTTAGGTGCAACTTTACTACAGAAATCAGATGCATTGGATGGGGAATTAAGCCCAGTGGCATATGCTAGCAGAAAGTTGAATAAAGCTGAAATCAACTACTCAACTAGCGAAAAAGAATGTCTTGCAGTAATATGGGCAATAAAGAAATTCAATATTTATCTATATGGGAAGGCATTTAAGTTGCAAACTGACCACAAACCTTTATCGTTTTTAGCACAGGCTAAGCATGAGAACTCTAGGTTACTCCGATGGTCTTTGCTTCTGGCTCCATATAATTTTAGCATTGAATATATATCTGGAAAAACCAATCTGGGAGCGGATTTTTTAAGCCGCCATCCGTGTGATGAGAATCACCGTAAACCCCAGAAATAATAATAAATTTCTCTATGTGTATATGGAATAAAGGACTGACATATAATGTCTGTTTTAAGAGGGGAGGTGTCATGAAATATTCTAATCCACATATATAAATTATTAGGTAAATATGAAGCCTAACAAATAAAATTAATAAAGAGAAGAGCAATGGTAAAATGACATTGCTGTCACAAGGAATGTACTCGAAATCCCCCTTGTTTTCTGCTTCGTCTGCAAATTGTAACGCTTTCACGTTGATAGTAAAAGCTTACTGTATTATACCCGCTTTCTTCAATGAAACGTGTGCTGTATTTCTTGGAAAAAACATTGAGAGACTGCGTAATGACCTAAATTAATCCTAACATTAATTATATTACGTTACCAAAACGAACGAACAGATGGACAAAAGGATAGCGAGAGGGGAGGGCTGAAAATCAGGAACGCATGCAACACGCGACGCGCGATATACAAATGCTGGCATCACGCGTGTAAGTCTACAAGCACTAACTTTTTCAGACGGACAGTGATAAAATACACTACCCTTTCCCAGAGTTAGGTTTATAAATCATAACAGACTCTTATTAGAAAAGATAACAATAGATGGGTTTACGTTTGAACACATAACAGTACCCAGACAGCACATCTTCCAAACAGGAGGTAGAAGAAATTGCATATTTTGAACGCAGCCACGTAGCTCCTTTAAATTAGTATTATTGGGTTCCTTAGGGCTTGCTGACAAATAATATGTAAAACGTTACGCCAATAGTCCAGGAATTAATAAATTATACCCAAAATAAAATAGTGAGGCTGCCTGACAGCATGAAATCATTTCTGCTCATAAAATTTTTTTTATAACGTGTTTGAAAAAAACCTTACGTTACATAAATAGCCTACCATGTAAACTCCAAATTGATTGGAGCGCAACAAATGAAAGCCTAACCACGATTGGTCGGGCTATAAATACTATCTTGGTTGTTAGGGGAAACGGGGAAAGGTAACATTTTTTCAAACACTTGTCGAAACGTGGCTCATTGGCCAGTCTCGCTGATATACACACTTGGGAGCGTTAGTTCGAGACCACTTGTTTAAAATAGCTTGATAAAGCATCAGTGCGTTGAAGCCAGCATATATTTGGCTCAATAAAAGCCTGGAACATAGGCAGATGGAAGTTTGTGCCAGTTTGTGCCAGAATTCATTGCTAATCAACGTATCTGTGTTATTCGTATGAATTGTGGGACAGTGGTCTTGATGGTACTGAGCAGCATCTGGTCAGAGATTTGCTGAATCCAGTGTCGGACAGCATACTCCTTGGTCTTTTTAGCTATCAGTGAGGTGTCTCCTGAGCCCAGAGGAGAATTCGAGCAGAGGAGTCCTCTCCTGCCGCCATCACTCAAGATAAGCAGAGTTGGCCAGCTGAGCTCAACATTATGTCCCCTCATCTTGAAATAACTTTATAAAAATACTATTCAGAGGGGAATTTACTTATCTTAAAATCAGGAACTGTGAACATCTCCAATACTAGTCCCTAAAGACAAACTATTGAAGTCATGATGACAAATACCAACAGAGCTTGAACAAAACAAAACCAGTATTACCTCATTTTACTACTACAAAACTGACACACATAGAACATTTGTAATAATATATGTCACTACAATATTCATATTAAATACATTCTGTACATAACTTGTAATTTAAATTGATTGTGATTCCTGGTTCCCTTGTAGTTGAATCAGGACACATATTCATTCATGCTAGTAATGAATACATATTGTTATTTGAACCGTTACGAGTGACTTCTTTAAGCTATTCTCATAGAGTGTTATATGTATGTGAGTGTCACAGTGTTGTTAAGAGTAGTGGATTAAATTAAATTGTTTATCTGTCTGTTGTTGTGACTTACACTTCACCATACTCATACCCTAGACACATAACGTAGCATCACACTATTCCAGAATAATTCTGACTGAGATAAGAGATATGTGGTAGCAAGTAAGGTTATCTATAATACACTACTTTTAATAGATATAGATACCTTCACAGCTGATCTCAGTCAGTACACTAAGTCCCCTATAAATATTTATAACATCCCACTTCACCACAATCATAATGAAAAGGATGCAACAAAAGCTAGAAACAGAAATAAATGAAGTACAGGCGGGTTTTCGACCAGGTAGAGGCACTAGAGATCATATATTCAACATGAGGATCATCATAGAAAAGTGTAGAGAATTCAACGTTGACCTACATACTTGTTTCATTGATTACACCAAAGCTTTCGATTGTGTACAACATCAGCAGTTATGGGCTATTATGAAAAATATGGGATTTCCAAACCACCTTATACAACTCATCGCACTGCTGTACCAAGAACAACAGGCAGCCGTAAGAATAGAGGGGGAAACATCAGAATGGTTTGAAGTACAGAAAGGAGTAAGACAAGGCTGTACCCTTTCCCCTTACCTGTTTAACATTTATGCCGAGAATATCATGAGAAACGTAAGAGATGACCAAGAACACACAGAGTTTGACTCATTTAACATCGGCGGGTACCAGATCCCGGAAATCAGATATGCTGACGACACAGTCCTCCTATCGACCAACCCAAAAGGACTTGAACAATTACTTCTGTCCACCAAAAAACACAGCGAGGCCCAGAATCTATACCTAAACACCAAGAAGACCAAAGTATTGACAACAGACAAAGTAAAGACCAAACCAGAAATTGAAATTGATAACGAAGAACTGGAAAGTGTCAATGAATTCGAATACTTAGGATCAATCATTAACAGCTCTGGCGACTGTGCAGTAGAAATTAAAAGAAGACTTGCAATTGCTTCACATAAGCTAATACAGATGAAAAACTTATGGCAAGGCACAAGCAAAGAAACAAAGTTACAACTGATCAGAGCATGTATATTCCCAGTAGCAACATACGGCTGCGAGACTTGGACACTCAATAAAACAGTTGCAAAAAAGATTACATCATTCGAAATGAAATGCTACAGAAGGATGTTGAGAATACCCTGGACAGAAAAAAAGACCAACAGAGAAGTACTGCACTCACTAAACGTACAGGAACATTGGCTCCTAAATACCATCGCAATAAGGAAGCTGAAATTTTTCGGTCATATAAAAAGACATAATAGTCTGGAAAAAACAGTGATGGAAGGCATGGTCCCTGGAAAAAGGGGAAGGGGTCGACCTAGACGACGGTGGACCCAGGACATCACAGAGAGTCTGAACTTGTCTTTGGCTGATGCAGGTCGACTTGCCCAGAATCGTGATGCGTTCAGAGCAGCTGTAATGGAGACAACGTTCTGGAAAGAATACGTCACATGATGAGTGAATAACCAGCAACAGCAAATCTGAAATTGTATTGTGCAGTAGTGGTTTACTACTCGCCGATTTAATACAAGTCAGAGCTTTAGTGGCATCCAATACCTCATCTTGCTCATCTACACTAGCTGAATTGAAAGCATCTGACTGTGTGCTTAAACTGAGCGCTCAGTCACAATAAAGTTCAAAACTCGCCCAACCGGATTTAAGCATCAAGCACGCAGGCCTATTTCACGTGCTGGCTAATAGCGCAGCGGACAGCTGTCCTAATTTGACCTTGTCTTGTATACTTCTGGTCAGTCAAAACCCCCGCCCGTATTTGCGGTCAGTGGAAGACTAGAGATAAACCTACAGCTTATCGTGTTAGTAATTTGTTAAGGCTACGCAAAGATAGCGTTTGCTCTTCCCCAGTTTATTTAGTATACTCCTCCAGTCTGGATAGAGACTTTAGACACTGTGATAGCGGTATGTCATACACATACAGTCGAAGGATTTATCTCTGGGTTTAGTTTATGGATCGGGGCAGAACAGTTGGTTTTGTTCCCTTGATGTGTTTCTGTAATTGTTAAATTGTTGTGATTTTGCTGCATTTCTTTTTTTGTTGGTGTGCTGATATACTTGATTTTTATATATTTTCTACTTTCAATAATTTAATACATTTTAACCTTTTGTTAATGCGCTGTTCATTACCTTTCTCCATACATATTTAGCTATTACTGTATTCTCTATCGGGCTGGTGAGAAAGAAGAGAGAGCGAGTGATTCATAGGACTATAAGCGAGTGTGGGCTTGACAAGTGAAATAGCTGTAATAGCCCTCCTTCCAGGTTGTCATACAGTCACCCTATTTTCACACATTATCTGTGTTTTCTCTATAAATCTGACAGTTCACTTATTTTGTCGATTTCACTAAAATTGTCAAACTCGACAAATATTTCAAAAACCCACACGCTCGTGACAATCATCTTAAGAAACCTCGCGCCTTATTATCTTCTAGTTCGAGAAATATGCCAGAAATGAGACAAAGGGATAATAGTACGTTTTGAGAAAATGTTATTTACAAAATCTGATTACGGTTCGCTATCTAATTCATGTTGTCGCTGTTCTGTTTTGTACAAATTCATTTGGGTTTTGTGTATTATATAGCATTTATAAAGATTCGCCTTAAAAAATATCTTGAATATCTCGCACCCCAAGAAGGTGGGTCTCGCACCCTTAGGGGTTGCATGCATCCCTGGTTTAAGAAACAGTGCTATATATTATATATACTATAGTATACTATACTATACTATTTTATATATATATATATATATTTATATATATATATATATATATATATATATATATATATATATATATATATATATATATATATATATATATATATCATCATACACCAGATAATTAGGAAGACACCATTTTGGTAATCATACCTTCATCAGAGCAGTGGTGACGAAACATTGATAATTTACAACGTATTCATCTCAGACAGTGGTAGGCGCCGTTTCCATATTTAGCATGCCATATTAATTCCTTTTCTCCCCCACTTTTTAGTTCATATAAATGAAAGCACGTTGATAGTTTCCTGTCATTACATTTAACCCAGTAGCCTTTAAATATGATCATAATGTTGTTAAGTGGTTTTGATGTTTTTTTTTCATTGCCAGTCTCAACCAGTCTGGTCGGCTATTCTTTAACTGTTAAAGGTTATCAGGGAATAATTAAAGATGACAGCTATGTCAGCTGGAAAAAAAAGACTCGATATCGTTCGCGATATCAGTCTATCAATCCATCAGTGTCCGTTATCTGCCAGTGAAGCACTGGGCCAGAGCCAAAACGCACATGCGTCCCTGATGTGTGCCATGCGTTCAAAGTCTGTCTGTGCCTTCTTTGTGCCATTCACGTCTGTCTCCAGTTTTCTTCTGTGTTTCTTAATGAATGTCCTACTTTAAACGTCAGCGTCTTCTCAGCTCTTATTCCACTGGTGTTTGTCTGATTCTTTCCCATCATTTCCACCTTAGTAATCTTATCAAACCATTTCCATCCTTCTCTACCTAAGCACCAATTTATGAAAGTTGGTAACTTCTTGGTCGGTGTTTTTTTGGTTTTTGTTTTTGCTGTTGCTATTTTTCCGATCCAGTATGGTAGTATTGTGTTGGAGTCAGTTTGGGGCATGGGGCTTACTTAATTACAGTGTCTTTCAAGATAGGCATTGCATGAGGCAGACTTTGCGAAAGATATCTTTATTACAAAAAGCTGTAAACTGATTACATGTTATAGCTAGGTATAGAAAATATTAACTCTACTTCACCATCATCAGCATGATCATCATCGTCATCATCATTATCGTCATCATCATCATTATCATCGTTATCGTTGTCATCGTCATCATCATCATAATAATTTTCCTTTGCGCTCCATACGGAGCATGTAGCCACCACAGGAACTTGCACAAATCATTGACATGGTCATACAGCAGTTATGTCTGTGGCAGTTCGTTTTACAATGCACAACCTGGCATTAGTCGCCTTGTACGACACGCGTCACGGTGCAGTAACCATATTCTGTCTTCGTCTCTTCAAAGACACCCGGGGACTACACGGGGCTTAACAGTTTATAAAAGAACCCAACACAGTATCACAGTTTCCGCCTTGTCACGTGACGGATAACTCACGTTCTGATTTAGAATTCCCATAATGTGATTAAACATTCGAAACCTGCTGGAAAATGTTGAAGCAGACAGATCGATACCACTCACTGGAAACTTGTTTTTGTTATGTTTTTTTTTTTTTTTTTTTACATACCAGGATCGCATGTTAAAAATACATATTTTATAATTAATCTGGAGTCTAATTCCGTTGAAATTCAGTGCGTTGTTTATTTTCCCTTTTAATCTTCCACGATGAATTTAACGAAATCGTGAGAGAAATGAGGAGAGAGTAAAGAGCAAAGGGTTGAATATAAGTGTGTAGTATGTACACGGCAACGTTGTTTCGTTGAAGTCCAAAATCTAGACAAGAGAGAATTATGATTGGGATAAATTGCCTCGCTGAAAGAAGCGTAGGCATTTTGATGATCTGTCAACAAATATTCAGAATGATCTATGGGAGCAACTCTTTAGGAGATGGTCCGTTTGCTTAACCCATCGAACTAGAACACCAAATGGCGCGTAACCAGAGACGAGACTTACTTAACAGAAGAATAGTGGATGGGTTTGAAAAATAAATCGAAAAAAAGGTGATTCTTCTTACGAGGACAGAAGCCAAAGAAGACAAGGAAAATAGCCAACATTGCGGCCACAAGGCCTTCGTCAGGGAAATGAAAGAAAGTGAGGGCTAAATAGGACACATAAGAATCTAATTAAAAATAAATATAAAAACACTGTGCGTCCTTAAAGATAACAGAAGAAATAGCGAGAGATTGAATAAAACAGTATTTAAGTAAGTGTGCAGAATAAAAGATAGTAAAGTTAAGGAAAGGTGCGGAATAACATGGTAAAGTTAAACACGAGTGCAAAATTAAACATAGTAAGATTAAGCAAAGGTGCCGGATAAAACAGTACAGTTAAACAAAGGTATGGTCGCGGTAATTTTGAAGGCTCAGGAAAGACAGATGGCGGAATTGAAGATGCATCTAGAAAATACAGTATAACACGAGAATCATCGATCGTTGCAATCAGAGAATCTAGATGGAATATAACACGAGAATCATCGATCGCTGCAATCAGAGAATCTAGATGGATACAGTAATGAACTTCTGTGTTTTGTAACCCGTGCTGCACGGACCTCGTGGTGGTCCATGAATGGATTATAGGTGGCCCGTGTACCTAACCTAATTTTTAACATGTAAAATTTTAAATTATGCTTATTTGTACATTTTCCCCAAGAAGTGGTTCAAAGCCTTCATCGCACAATCAAAGGGGTCCAAAGCCTTCACCGGACAATCAAAGTGGCCCAAAGCCTTCATTGGACAATCAAAGTGTTCCAAAGCCTTCATTGGACAATCAAAGTGTTCCAAAGCCTTCATCAGACAATCAAAGTGGTCCAAAGCCTTCATTGGACAATCAAAGTGGCCCAAAGCCTTCATCGGACAATGAAAGTCGTCCAAAGCCTTCATCGGACAATCAAAGTGGTCCAAAGCCTTCATTGGACAATCAAAGTGGTCCAAAGCCTTCGTTGGACAATCAAAGTGGTCCAAAGCCTTCATTGGACAATCAAAGTGGTCCAAAGCCTTCATCGGACAATCAAAGTGGTCCAAAGCCTTCGTTGGACAATCATAGTGGTCCAAAGCCTTCATTGGACAATCAAAGTGGTCCAAAGCCTTCATCGGACAATCAAAGTGGTCCAAAGCCTTCATTGGACAATCAAAGTGTTCCAAAGCTTTCATTGGACAATCAGAGGGGTCCATGGCACACAAATGGTTAAGAAACCCAACTCTAGACCGTGGTTTTTATCTTTGTTTCTGTTGAGTTCCATATCTGGATCATGCAAAGACATCTGTTTTTATGCTATCTTAAAGCGTGCTCTAACAAGGTCTGTCTTTTCATTTTATTTTTGCCGTTTACATTGTCAGCGCCTGTCAATACCAGACAGTTTTTTATTTTGTTTCCAAGAGATGAACAAATTCCCGCAGTCTTTGTTCCACCAATATTTGGCTTTCTAACGCTGTCGCAGTTTTGTGAGCTTCTTGCATAATGTATCAGTCTTTTTAACTCTGGTGCCAGCACTGTTGAAAATAGATCGATTTATACCTTGTTTAAATTGTCCACTTGTCTGTTTAGTTCGATCAGCTTAAAGTATGCGTCGAATAGATCTCACAGTCGTTCGTGCAGACACTCAGTCGTGATCTCTCATCTTTGAGAGTCCGTGTTATCTAGGCACATCATCGTGCCAAATTATGTAGTGAATCGTTATATCGATTCAAAGAACAAACAGATAAGGACATAAAGAGCACGCAACAGCCCAGTTGAAGCTGACTTATTTAACTGGTAAAGTAGGTGTTTGTTAGCAGTGAGCACCACACATGTCAACCATGCCAGAAGAGAAGGAATTTCCCGCTTCCGAAGTCCGCTCCGGCAAGTTCAGGACCAGAGTTGAAGCAATGATCATCAAAATGCGACGTGAAGACGGTAATTAGTCCTCTGGTTGTTTAGAATAATTTTTATTTTTGGTTTTGCTGAATTTGGCTTATTTTGAACCACTTAGTTTTTGTCGATCCTTAGAAATTTCTGCAAAAATCAAAGTGGTATTTTTCGAATTCGTTTTCTGGTCGACGCGATGTGAGTTAATACATTTTTATTTTTTGCCTCTTTTGGTGGTTGTGGTAACATTCTGATCTCCGAGTCCTGTGCTTGTCTAATAGTATTTTGTTTATTGCAAGGTTGAGCTAATTTACTATATCTCTTTTGTAGTTACCGCTTGCTGGTTGGTAATGCAGTCTTTGTTACTGTGGAAATATGTTGTTATTCTTTTGGTACGGTACTTAATATTATATTTGGATATCAATGCTTATTTTATTCCTAAATTGTTTCTTGCATTGAATATGTTGTACTTAACGTCTGTTAGAAAGTTTCTTATAATCTCAAACAAAGTACCGATGTACTCTTCGTCTAGCCTAAATAGTTAAGAACGACTAGTTAAACATTATGTGATGCATTAATATACCACTTTACTAGCAGTAGCCACCTTCAGTCATAATTGACAGTGGGGATTATGCCACTTGAGGTGGTAAACTTCAGCTGCTTTTTTGTCCTTGATGTTCATTTTGACGTGCTGTTTTCTCTTCTGCTTGTTGCATGAGTCTTTTTTGTCACTCAATATGAGAGTAACGAAATGGACGACCTCTTCGCGATCTTTGGTTCTCTCCGGCAGTATCGGTACATTTGTGGTACCGATTTTTATTATGTGGTGTCAATTGTCGCACTTTTCTTTCTCTCTTTCTTTCTTTCTTCGTTATTTTTCTGCTAAGTAGCAGATATTGTGTATTTTACTTCGTACACCCCTCTCAGGGATTAGTCATTACGTCGGTGCGTGTCCTGTCCCTTTGCTTAAACATTTGCAAGGAGCGGCTGATATGATACATCACAGCATCGAGGGCGCAGCACGGCTTTGATAAAAGCTTAAACACGGAGTTTTACATACTCATACGACAGATAACGAGATTACTGTCTGTGTGACACATGTGGGCAGACAAGTGTGACATAATCGCTTCCGGTCACTTGTTTACAAGTAATAAGTATTACAGCTTACACATGTTGTCATGTGTGTCTACCGATCTGCCTGTAAGAGTGTATGAAGGATAGCGGACATCATATTACCATATATGGGAGACGTGACCTTTGCAAAATTTTTCCATGTCGGAAATATGTTGAAAGTATCACACCCGACCTGTATGAATATGATTGGAGCGTTTATTTAACTCCATAACAAACAACGCTTGGGAAGCTAGGGCATACAGTCTGACCATTTTCGCAGTTTTATTTCACTGTGAATTTCACGCTCGCCAAGACAACATCAGACCTCGCCAGAGTGAAGACTAGATTCAGAATTCCTTTTGTTAACCGGTCCTTTTTATTGGAGAATCAAACAAGACTTACAAAGCACAGGAAATCTCTACATTTTAATAAGGAACACCGGGACTAGGAAACTGAAGAACCACATGGTGTCAGAGAGGGAATCTATGGTCAAAATAAAGATACCCCAGATGCGTGAAAGGCACCGACTCGTCTCTTTTATTCATCTGAACAACAAGTCTATAGCCAAGATTGGCGTAAGTTGTGATTTACATTTCATATTTTATTACTAACATGTGAACTAACATATATATGTATATATTACCATTTGAAGTTTAATGTATGAAACTCGCTATTGGATGTCAAAGTCATTTGAGGCTGGCAATCTCAGCGTATAGAATGATGATTGCATGAACCACCACTGCACGGGCTGGTGATTGCTTTATGGATATTTTCGTAAAAAGAACTAAAAGCATAAAGTAGTTCCAGGTTCCCTATGGAGCAGGGAGGGAAAGATGAAAGAAATGATGTACATTCTAAGTATAATACTTACATTTTCAAAGCAGTGTAAATGTCCCTATAAACATAGTCACTTTAAAATCAATATACGTTTTCAAGCTTTAAACCAGTGTAAATGTCTATGTGAAAATATTCATTTTAAGTAATAGAAGTTTCAAACTTTTCAACAAGTGTAAATATAAAGGAAACATAAATGAATTTATATTGTGAACACTTTTCAAACAGTGGAGATGTAAATGTAAAACATATTATATCTGTACATTTAACCTTTTCATTTAAATGTAATGTAAAGCTAAAGCTATTTAGTTTAAATGTAAAGAAAGTTTTATCCCGAGGGAGTAAATTTAATTTTCATCGAGGGTAAATTCTGACATGGGATGGTAGAAATAGAAGAGGAGAGGCACATAACTATGTGTCGGAAAACGCCATACTCAGAAGAGCGTTTCGTTTCTATTTCTATTACCAGTTATTGGTGGTACCATCAGAAAGTACTATCTCTGGAACCAAGTGAAGGTAGAAGTGAACTGACGTTGTGCGAGATGCCATCATAAGAGGGTTTTATAGACAGACGCAGAACCAGCTTGGCCATTACTCCTTGACGTTCTGGCAACGTGCGGCACCTGAACTTTGACCAGAGACGAGTGACAGCAGTGTACAGAAAACAGATCAGATATAAATTAATAGTGCTCTGCCCTATGCAGCATTGTTCTTGACTTCTGAAAACATCTTGTGGATCTCCCTTAAGATAGAAGCATCATTATCTTTCTATCTACAACTCTGCCAACAGTAATCTTGTGCAAAGGTAGACACATTTGAAGACTCATATTAAATACTCTTGAGTGTTGGCCACTGGTGGACCACTGCTGCATAACTAAGGGGAGGCAATCCGTGACATGCATAAGTAAGAAGTTTAGGTCATCATTGCATGATGTAAAAGTATGTAGAGGAGCAGATGTAGTATCAGATCACCATCTTCTGTTGGCTAAAACAAAATTAAAACTCAAGAAATTTACAACAGTATATAGTTATAGACAACAGTATAATGTGGGATATCTAAGAAATCAGGAAATAAGAGAAAAATTTTCAGTCACAGTATCCAACAAATACCAAGTACTCCAACAGCTGGCAGATGAAGTAGATACGGAAGACCACTGGCAACAAGTAAAAAATATATGGAACGAGACATGTGAAGATTTACTGAGAAAAAGAGAACATCAGCACAGCGCATGGATATCAACAGAAACCATTTGCAAGATAGAAGACAGGAAAAACAAGAAAGCAAATTTAAACAAAAGCAAAACCAGAAGCTCCAAAGCCAAGGCTCATGAAGTGTACATAGAAGCAAACAAAGAAATAAGAAGAAACATCAAAAGAGACAAGAGGAAGTATATTGACGAGTTGGCAAGGGAAGCAGAGGAAGCTGCAGCCAAATGAAATATGAGGGACCTGTACAACAACACAAAGAAGCTAACAGGGAAATACAAGCAAGCTAATGGCCTCATAAAAGATAAGAATGGAAAATTGCTTAATAAAAGACAAGAACAAATGAAGAGATGGACAGAACATTTTGAGGAACTTCTCAGTAGACCAGCTCCAACTAATCCCCCAGACATCCAGCCAGCAGGAGAGGACCTACAAATCAGCTGTGAACGACAAAGTAGAGAAGAAATAAAGCCATAAAGCTTCTGAAAGATGGAAAAGCAGCTGTTCCAGATTGCATTCCAGCAGAGGCCATCAAAACAGATATTGATACATCTACAGAGATATTATACAAACTACTTGGCAAAGTCTGGGAGAGAGAGAGAGGAAATACCAGCAGAATGGAAGGAAGGTTATCTGATCAAGTTGCCTAGGAAGGAAAATTTACAAGAGTGCACAAATTATAGAGGAATAATGTTACTATCAGCGCCAGGAAAAGTATTAAACAGAATCATCCCCGAGAGATTAAAAGAGTCCATAGACAAGCAACTGAGAGATGAACAAGCAGGTTTTCGACAAAACAGATCCTGAACAGACCAGATAGCCACACTAAGAATACTAGTTGAAATTTTTCTGTTATTTTCCATTAACTATAGTGATCAGTTATAATAAACAGGAGGTTGGCCAGAGCATTCTCTTTGGAAGCAAGTAAACTCTTTGTCATAAACAACAGTGAGATTGAACACTACAGGGTAAATGGAATACAGGGCAGTTCAAAGAGATGGGAGTAAGGTAAACACAAATTTAGAAGTTAAGAGTTGTCCTAGAAAACAGCTGGACATAAAAGTACCAGGCTATCTCCGTAAGGAACCACCCTAAAGATTAGTATGGCCAAGGTGGATCCTGAATGATTTAATGAAAATGTCGCCCGAGCATTTGTGTGAAGGCTTACATGAAAACTTGGTAAACTGTAAAGTGATTTATTTACTTGTACATAATAGTTTGCTGTAATAAAAACTGAAAACTGATGAACAAATATATGATATATATCAAAGCACAGTGTTTATTCTGGTTTTACTAAAGCATGGTTACAGAGCAATTAACATGTTGAGATAACATGATTTCTCTAGGGACCAGTACAGCATAGTAGAAGAAAGCACCGCATGCATGAAAACCGCAGAAAAGGGCACATTACATATGACAATACAAATGACAATACATGTGACTATACATATGACAATATATATGACAACAGATTAAAAAAAAAAAACAATGAATCAAGAAGCACAGAACATAATAAGCGCTTCTCAGCTTCAGTGTAAATATCATCTTATTTAAGTCACTGCAAATGGTATTTATTATGAAGTTATACTTCTAAACACAGCCATCAAGTTTACAGATATATAATTTAAAATCATTTAATGCTGGTGCCCAAAATAGCTTTATATATGACAGTGCTATAACGTCATTCAATGTGGATCAAGCGAGAATAAATGTGATTATTTTACATTGTTTTAAATTTTGCGGTTAGTTACAAACTGCCTACCACATCTTTAATTAACAGCATTAAAAAATGTTTCTATCTCTCTGATGTCTTTGCTGCTAATTTTAAATACTCCACGCAGTTTTAATCAAACTTGCTTTCGGTGAGATCATAGATGCGCACGTTAAAAATCCCTAGGCTGTTGGAAATCGTAAAGTGTAAGCCATACTGCTGCTGCCATAGCAAAATTAGGAAATCTACTCACCACAATAATATTTATAGAATGTGTGATTCCTGTATACGCACATTGGGATCCTCTTCGGTGCTACGGAGTTCGTGCACTGAGCTGAAATCCTCGTGTGATCTAAGGGAGGAGATCGGAGCAATGAAGATGATCCTTAAAACCAGACCAAACGCTCCAATCTGGTTTCAGATTAATATTAATAACCAAACTGAAATTAAAAGAGTGCACAGGACGTTTAAAAAAAAATAATCATTAAATGAGGTAATTCAAAATGCAGGTCGTCTGGAAGCCATTTTGAAACCCCACGCACCCATTTAAAAGTCGAGTGACTGTTAACACTGGTAAACAGTATTACCCAGAACGCCTTGCTGTCTGTGGTGATAAAATTAAGAGAAGTTGGCTTCCCAGTGCTAGACTTTATATAAACACTATACAAACACTGACGAAAATAATATCAAATAATTTTCGTCAGAGAACAGATGGCCGTCCTAAAGGGTATGTGGCCAACGACTTCCGCAATCTGCGCGACTTTGACGTACTGACTGACCGGTCTTTAATAACGTTGAATGGGTCTTTTTTTTTTTTTTGTTAAATAAATTTTGAAATATTATGCGAATATGAGAACGAATTTAAGTTATTAGAGTTGATCAGACAAATATCTTGACTTGTAAGACAAACGACATGCTAAGACAATTGAAGAAGAAAAGCAGTAAGAGTAATGCAGAAATTCGAGTTCGTTACTTCAAACTCTAATTTTCACTGAAAGGTGTGGCAAATATGGCGGGCAAGCTACTCCGAGGAAAACAGGGAGGGAAAAAAATAATTTAGGATAGCATTATAAGCTGACTGAGAAAAACAATGAGATTCTAAAGTACCAGAGTGCACTAAAGACAGTAGTTACTGGAGGGAAGTGATCATCATCACCACTGTTAATGTTGTTGATATTGTCAAATGGTTAAGTGTTGAGTAAGTGAGTGATTGCAGTGTAGAGTTGTCGTTTGAAGTCGCGCGTCGCTGCCAGTGTGAGGTACTGTTTACTGAGGGGCTTGATTGACATGCTACTGGTGACGATGCGCTATGGAGAACTTGGTGGCTTGATTGACTTGCTATTGATGACGATGCAGTGTTCAAGTGCTGAGTGGCTTGAACAATTTGCTATTAATGGCGATGTGGTATTCAAGTGCTCAAAGGCTTGAATTACTTGCTATTAGTGTTTCTGATTTTTCCCCGACTTAAAATTTCCCGGGAGTCGGGATGAGCTGTGAACCTGGAAATAATATATATATATATATATATATATACTCTCTCGCTTTCTCACACACACACACACACACCCTCACACATATAAATCTATTATGATCGCTGTAAGTTTTATGGTGAAGAAAATTATAAATTTTAGGATTAAAAAATAGCACGATTTATTTCATCAATATTTTCTTTATTGTTCATAAAATAACTTTCGAGGACAACTAAGAAGTGGATAGATTCGTCTGAAAGTCTGTTACTAAGTTTTTTTGTTTTTAAACAGTTAATGAAAAAAAAAATCATTTCTTTTTTCTTCTTCATACACTCTCAGACGTCTGCTTGAATGTTTTCAAAGAAAGCAGTGGTCAGCTTGTGGTTATTTGTATCTCCGCAGATCTTTTCCACGAATGGTACTGGTGACGACCATATACGCTTTCTCTGTTCCACATATGTTGGGCAACTTTGAAGCTAATGTTCAGCAGTCATTTTATCAGTGCCACAGTTACACTGATCGGTAGTTCCTATCTTTAGCTTGTTGAATAGCTGGTATCTCAATATGTTGTGGCTGTCACGGATTGCCTCCCCTGCTTTGCAGTAGTAGCCCAACAGTGACCAAACTCAAGAGTATCTAATATTGGCTTCCAAGGTATCTACCTGCGTGCAAGATTACTCTTGGCAGAGATGTAGATAGAAGATTAATGACACTTCTACCTTAAGGGAGCTTTCACAAGATATTTCCAGAAGTCACGAACAATGTTGCATTGGGCTGAACAATTGTTAATGCATTATATCTGGTCCGTCGCCTTTTGTGAAGGACTTAAGCAATGGTTTACCCCGTTCAAGCCCCCAGTTGGTGTAATCCAACGAAATCCCTATTATAAGGAATAGCTCTGTTTAGATGTAAATATATGTCTAGGTATATATAAATCATTGGAGAACAAGCTGAATACATTCGAGAACAAATGTCTTAGAAAACTCATGAACATCAGTTGGAAAGAATTCAAGACTAATCGACAAATAAGAGAAGACTCTAGGCAGAAATATGTCTCCGACTATATAAGGAAAAGACGATGGTCATATATCGGTCATGTCCTACGAATGCAAAACAACAGAATACCACTACAGGCGCTCACTTGGGTTCCTGAGGGTAAGCGGAAAAAAAAGGAAGACCAAAAGAAACACTCAGAAGAACAATAATAAGAGAAGGAAGAACGTTGGGCCTAAATAATGTGCAAGAGCTAAGAGGAGTGGCGTCACAACGAACAACCTGGAGAGCACTGGTTTCTGCCTTATGCGCCGTGTTTGGCGCTTAAAGAATTTATTATTATTATTATAATATATATATATATATATATATATATATATATATATATATATATATATATATATATATATATATATATATATATATATATATATATATATATAACATTTATCATCATCTATCAGGATTTTTCCATATTGTGACAGTTTGTCTAACACCCAGAGGATAGACAATACAGGAACAATTTTTCTACTTACTTAGTCGTTCCCCTTCTACCGTGAGGTGTAGAGGTTTGGAAGAGAGAGCGCCAGACTATCCTATCGGGTGTCTTCTTCCTGGCCAGGTTCCATTCTAGTCCTCGGTCCTTCAAAGATTGTCTAATGTTGTCCTCCCAGCGGACTCTGGGTCGTCCTGGGGGGTCTGGATCCTTGGCTCTTTGTTTCCCATGCTTGTCGTGGTAGCCGATCTTCTCCCATTCTGCAGACATGGCCAAACCATCTTAGTTGGGACTGTTCTACTTGGGTCTGCAGGGGGTGGCATTTTAGGCCTTGACGAATCGTCTGGTTGCGGACCATGTCTCTTCTTGTTACTTCAACCACCTTCCTCAGATACCTCATTTCTGAGGTTTGGATCTGGCTTTTGTGGGTTGTGGTATTTGCCCATGACTCACATCCATATGTCAAGACTGGGACATAGGTGGAGCAGTATACAGCCATCTTCGTTTTTATACCAACCTCTCTCTTGCTGAGGAATCCTCGGTTTATGGCCTGAAAAAGTCTCCCAGCTGCTGATTTTCGAGTGGTCAACTCTTCTCTGATGACTCCCTTTCGGTCTATAATAGCTCAGAGGTTTTTAAAATGGTCGACCTGCCCCAGGACCTGTTCTCCCAGCTTAATCTGATGTACTCTTTCTTCTCGTGATATCACCATGGATTTTGTTTTAGAGCTGCTTATGACCATCCCTCTCTTCTCCAGCTCTTCCTTCCATACTTGCAGGTTGGATTGGAGATGTGTCTCTGATTTAGCAATCATGACATCATCAGCAAATGCTTGCTCTGAAATGCAGACCTGTCTCATTTTCCAGTACTCCACTGAATACTTTCTTGTTCTCTCCTTACATGCCCTGATGACATCGTCCATGAGGAGTATGAAAAGATAGGGTGACAGGATATCGCCTTGTCTTACACCAGTGGTGGTCCTGAACTCTTCTGACTTATAGTTTGCTGTCCTCACATAATTTCTGCAAGACTTGTAGAAGCTCTGTATAGCATGAATCAGAGGTGCTGGAATGTTCTTCCTTGCCAAACAGTCCCAAAGTTTGCTCCAGGGGACCCTGTCAAACGCCTTTTCCAGATCTATGAAACAAAGATGGATCTCACTCTTATACTCAAGGGCCTTTTCACTCAGCTGCCTGAGTGTGAAGATTAGGTCTTGAGTACTTCGGTTTGCTCGGAATCCGCACTGGACTTCATCCAATTGTGGCTCAGCTAGGCATCGGAGTCTCTGCTCTAGGATTCTAGAGTAGATTTTACCAGAGACACTGAAAAGGGATATACCTCTGTGGTTTCCACATTGTCGATTGTCACCCTTTTTGAAAATCAGTGTTATGATGGCAATCTCCCAATCCTTTGGTATGGCCTTGTTGCACCACGCTGCCTGTAGGACCCTTAGGAGTAATAGATCGCCTGATGCTCCCATGTACTTAACCATTTCTGGTGTTATACCATCATGTCCTTCTGCTTTGCCCATCTTGATTTTCTCCAGTGCTGTCTTCAGTTCTTCCATCTTTATGTCATCTTCACCACCATTGGTTTTATCTTCTGTGCTAGTGGTTATCATTTCTGATGCTTGACCTTGCTCACCATCAAGGAGTTCTGAGAAATATTCTTTCCATCTTTCCATTACTTCCTTTGGGGCAGTAAGCAATTTTCCTTGCTTGTCCTTTATAAATTTGAGAGGGCATTGTTTTTCCTTCCTCATGTTCTTTAGGGTCTTATAGAACAATTTCTGGTTTTCTTGCGCATCTTTTTCTAGCTTTTCTCCAAACTCTTCCCAGGACTTTTGCTGCTAGCACCTTGTTCTTTGCTTCTGTTCTGAGTGTCACATATTCTCTATATTTCTCTATTTGTCCTGCTGTGTTTTTAGCTCCTAAGTATTGTTTCCATGCCATCTTCTTCTCTCTTATTTTCTCTTTGACTTCCTCTGTCCACCAAGGTGTCCTCTTTCTCTTGTTCCCAAATCGGACTTCACCACATGCTTCTGCAGCAGCTGTTTTTATGATGTCCTTGAATTTAGGCCAGAGGGTTTCCAAGTCATCAGGTTGTTCTTCAGTGTTTCTCACCGCTGTAGCTATAAGCCCCTGATATCTGGTCTTAATTTCTGGCTCTCTCAGCTTGTAGGTCTTAATGCTTATTTCTCCCTTTCGTTTACTTGGTTTCTTGCATGATGTTAGGCAGTGTTACCAACAGATTACTGGTATATATATATATATATATATATATATATATATATATATATATATATATATATATATATATATATATATATATATATATATATATATATATATATATATATATATATATATATACAATGCATATATTTATTATTATATTTATCTGTCGGAGGGAAGGTATTTGTTTTTAGAATCAGGATGCTTTCCTGTTCAAAGATATATCACTCATGATTGATTGATACTGTTGTTATATGGATTATCTCCCCTGGATATCGAATTTGGCGTATGAATCTGGATTTTGTTAGTCTGTGCCTTGTTGGGCCAGAAAACAGATTGTTCTTGTTTAGGTTTATGCAAGAATGTTTATGGTCCGAGTCTATGTTTACTCTGTGTCTATTTCAGACGATTCGGTCTTATATCGTGATATCTTGGTATGTCTATGTGGAACTATTTTTCCTTGTACTGTACTTTGGGGTCAGGTGCTTTCGGCGCATGAAGGTACGTTAGGGAGTTCTTCGGTGATGAAGGAGCCTGGCGGGATGTCATGTCTTAGACCTGTCCAATGTTTGTGATCTCTTCGATTGATTATGGGGACGAAGATAGTTTCTTCTATGATTGTTAAATCCATGAGTTCCCCAGTGTTGATTCAGTAACGCCAGGAGAGTGTTTGTGTTTGCTAGTATATTTCGTATGGCAAGGTAAAGAACTGTTCACTGAACTCTTTCATTCCTAGGCTCAGATTTGCAGACGTCGATATGAATTTACCTATGTATATGTCGGGACGACATGTTTATCTAGCAGCACTGTATATGTTTATATGCAGCAATTATGAGGACAGAATATGCTGATTCTTGTAGAATCATTTATTGTTGATGAACAAAACTTCGATTGAAGATTTACTATACATCCGTATAGTGAGCGATGCTCAACAGGGAACCAGAAGCCATTTTGGAATCCTATGTATTTTGGGAATCCTATTTATTGTCGATCATCAATCAGAGAACGGGGATGCCCCCCTTATTATCAGGTGATGATTAAGAGATCACAGTGATAAAGAAAACCCAATACTAGTGGGTTAACATTATCTTCACATAGATTTGCTGTACTTTACCTAAAGGAATCTTCGCTAGAAAAGAGGTCCTGTTTAGGAGTCAAGTTTGAACAGTATTTATTCACTGACATGCTCGGTCAGTAAGGCCTGATGATTGTATTGATAAACAATGGAAATCTAAGTGCTTGTTTACAGATGTTCCATTGCAATGTTTGTTAACCTGAATGGTAACTTATGATGGTAGACCATTGATCAACAATATGCTGTTTATGTCGACCTGTATTCCTGTAACGATGCTCGTACTGTCCATGTGTACGTCCTATTAAATCATATGAAACGACCACAGTAGTCCAGCCATCCTTGACTTCCACCTATGATTGGAGTGAGTGACCTGTGCACCTGTCGAACTGTCATCCATTCGCGTTTGTCATCATTGATGTCTACACTCACCCATTACATCAGAATACGCACCTAACAGTACACCTTGTCAGGGCCCCAACAGTAGGTAACCTGACCCATTTACAGATCATTGTGACTGGACGAGCTATTCACAAAAAACCAGTCCATACTAATCTGGTGCGAGAAACAAAGCTTTATCAGTGTGATGTCCAGTATATAAAGACCTTATCAGGCAGTTCCTAGGCTGTGCAACTGTTTCAGTTGTTCTTTTGATTGTAAGCAGGGGAACTACTTTTCGCCTTTTATAACCGTGAACGCCCAAGAACGTCTCGCTTCAATAACCAAACGCAGGACCACAGGACTCATCCAGGAAAGATTAAACTACTAACTTTGGCGACCACCTCTTAATTATTAAATATCAAGGATGATCTGGGGCCATAGTTGGACAATATAGTCATACCAGTGTACTTTTTTTCCAAAGGATACCTGTACAAGCAGTAGGTAAGCACGAGTGTTGTTTGTGGCCACAGATGAAGGAGTGAGAGGCAGAGAGAGAGAGATAGAGTAAATAATTTCTTTGTTACAATCCCTGTACTTATTTCTCTATAATTATTTTCGCTAACCTAAGTACTTTACAGAGTAGTAATTTGGTGGAAACTTGTTCTTCTCCGTCTATTCTGTAATCTGTTGTATATCTTTGACCTTTGGGTTATTAACCTCTTTTTGGGGTCTTCTCTCAACCATGGGAGGGCTTTATTGGGTTATTTTCCATTGTCTGTAAATTTGATTATATTTGATTGCTCTCTATATTTTTGATGTTGTAAAGTTTAAGTGATAATAAACTACCAAACTTAATAGAACTTGTTGGTCAGGCCCGTATCCAGTCATCCATAGTAGTTTTCACGTTTGTGCGTATTGTCGTCACATAAGTGTGTATGTGTGTGTGTTTAGTGTAACCTATATTTCATATAGGGAGAAATAGGTCGTCTGATGTTACAATATAGTCGTATATATAGGCTGGACTAGAGACACTACTCAATCCAGAGACTGATCTTCCTCTTACACTATTCCTCGTGGAAAATCTATTTCTTACACTTTTTTATTCTCACCTATTTTTCACTATCACCCCTACTCAGACGGGACCAAATACATTTCTACACCTATCAAAATATATGTACGACATATATATATATAAAAGAATCTGGCTCATACGTTTGCTTTCATACTTCTAATGACCGAATAAACAATTATTTGTTTAGTTTAAAATAACATACAACAAATTTAATAGTCAATTAGTTCAACAAGTTAAAATAAGGATTAAATGGGGGTGAAAGGTAAATTAAATTTTTCCTCACAGAGGTTGGATCGGGGCGCTATCAATCTCCGTGTTTTGCTGTGGCCTGTGACAAAAAAAAAAAAAAAACAAACTTAACTCCAGATGAGTTCTGCAGCTGTGGGTCATCAATTCTGTGATGACGGAAGCCTTCTTCACACTATCTTCCACTGTAGGCGGTTAAGGTGGATGCTTTTCCCTCACAATGGCGGCGAGAATACCACAAATCGTCTTATGGCTTGTAACCACGAACTTTAGACAAATCGAAAGAAACAAATGCCTGCTAAGTACATTTGTTCGCCGCAAACTATCAGGCCCATTGTCATGCGCTCCACCCACCAATGTTAACCTCTCAGAAGAATTAAATTCCCGAGCACACAGTGTAACTCAGGGAATATGATGAAAATTCACCAATATCCTTCTGGGTGTTAACTAGGAAATTGCGTCTGGAGTGCGTGAATAATGATTTGCCTGAATTAAAATTAAAAAAGGTACATAAATCTCACAATATAATATGTTACACTTTAGGCACATGTGATGCAATCATCACTCATTACTCATCACTACTCCCGTCGGAGTCTGGGGTCGCTCTGCTGTCGGGTTTCCCGCACAACTAGTCAGAAACAATCACCAGCTCCTGCAGTAGTGGTTCATGCATATACTATTGTCAAATGTTGAGGTTGCCAGCCTTGTATATAAACACTTAGCACGAAACCTGTAGAATTTACATTAGTAAATAAATTGTTTACACTTACCCCAAAATTTTGGGAATACACAATCTCCTTGCACAGATTTAGACTGGGCACAGCTCTGTATTAGATGCTTCGAAATCACTTTGATCTGAAATTAGAGTTAATTCCTCTGACGGCGGGTGTTCTGCTAAATCCTGGCCTGAAAAAACTTTTGTTTAATTCCTCTATGACTTGGTCTGGGAAATTAGAATTAATTCCTCTGACGGCGGATGTTCTGTGAAATCACTTAGGCCTGGGAAAACTTTTGTTAAATTCCTCTATGACTTGTGATCAAATTCCTAGGATTCCAGTCTTGTTAATTAAAGTCCTGGCCCCTTTAAATTCCCAGTCTTGTATTAAAAATGCGGGTTTACTTGTGAATTCCAAAGTTCCTCAATACTCGATCTGTTACTTATATTTGTGGAATTTCTAAGTCCAATGTCTCCTTTTTCTTTCTGGCTTTTTGGAGTCGCAGATATGACTTGTGCGCTGCAGTATCTCTGTGTGATCTGTGTCTGTGTTTTCGTCACACTATATTCTCAGTTCTTAGTGCAAATCACAGATTGCACTTCCGACAAGTGTGCCAATAAAATACATTGTATATTTCAGCTCCTCACAATGAACCAATCCAATCGAATCTCGTTCAGCACTACGTGGTTAGGGACGTTTTTTTCAAATTCGAAAAATACCCTCACGTGTTTCAAAAGATTAAATTTAATGTCCACGCGTGACCTCTTACAGTGATGTCATATCGTTGCGTCAGACTTCGCCGCATCTTGTGCACAACTCATAAACACCATTTGTGAACTCATTTGATGTCCAGATGCTACCTATCAATTTAAAGAAGTCTGAGGTCATGACGCTCAATGTGAGCAACCCTGAGCCCATATCAGTAAGGAATCAGCAACTGGTACAGACAGATACCTTCACATACCTAGGAAGCATAGTAACACCAGACGGCGGGGTAGGCAAAGACATCAACATCAGAATGAATAAGGCAAGAACAGACTTCTTTAGCCTAAACAACATCTGGAAGTCTTCCCAATACAGCACAAGCACAAAATTAAGATTATATCGGAGCTGTGTGCTTTCTGTGCTTCTCTATGGTGCGGAATGCTGGAGAGTTACAGAGAAGGAAATGTCGAAATTGTCCTCTTTTCACACAACATGCCTAAGAAAAATTCACCGAATCTTTTGGCCGAATACCATCACTAACCAAGATCTGCTTACTCGTAGCAAGCAAGAGGACATGCACACCATCATAGCTGGCAGACGCTGGAGCTGGGTTGGCCATGTCCTCAGAAGAGACCCCGATGCCATCACAAGAACAGCTATGCTTTGGACCCCTGAAGGAAAACGAAAGAGAGGCCGACCAAAAACAACCTGGCGGAGGATTGTGGAGGCTGAGATGCAAAGAATGAACCAGAGTTGGGGCACTGTACGAAGGATGGCCACCGACCGAGCAAAGTGGAATCAATTTGTTGTTGCCCTACAAGACGCCACTAGGCGTGATGGCCACTGACTGCTTTGACGGTCGGCGGCTAAGGATCAAAGAAGAAGAATGCTACCTATCGCCAATATTGTCTGTCCAGACAGGTTATCGTGATAATCACACACAGGGATGGTCCCGTGAAACGATAAACGCATCTACCACCTGTGTAATCTGCCCACCTCAGACGGCTATCTCAGACAGACAATATTGGCTTCTATAGATGTTGATCGGGCGAGACCGTCTTTTTATGATAAGAATCTCGCTCGCTAACCGGTGATAATGACTGGGTATTGTTACGATAATACCCCAGTTCACCTGGCGGAACGTAAATAAGTCTGAGGAGTGGTAAACAAGATAAAGACAGTCCCATTGCAAATACTTCCGTAGGGGGGTGGAGTGTTAGAGACTTCCCCCTACTAGATTCAGCATAGAGAGTAAAATAATGGTGCATAAAATATGCCACATAATAATGACGGGAGAGAAAAATAAGAAAATTTCACTCGCACGGGAATGTAATGCAATCCTGCCGTAGTGGACTTGAGATCGCACAACCGTATCGTCACAGTGGCCCGTGCGGAGTCTGAAAATTACCATTTGTTCTCTTCTTTTGAGCTGGTAGTATGCATCATTTTGTGTGTGTCCTGGTTGCTCTACATTCCTTTAGTTTCTGTATCATTCTGATAAAGCTCTTTGCCTCCTCGAAAATTATGCTTGCATCAGGCTAGCTTTCCACCTGCCTTTACCAATCGTTCAGCCTCTTAATTGCCGGGATGTTGCAGTGAGATGGGATCCATTGGATTATAACTCTTTTGAATCGTTGACATAGTCCATTTTCCGTCGAAGTAGGTTATGTGGTTAATATTGCTTCAAAAAGGAGATACAAAGCAGTTCGCTTCCCGGCCAGACATAAAGGAAGAAATTCTAGCAATTAATACATCACTAGGGAACAGAGGATGTAGTGTGAGGCTAGTGTGGGTTCCAGCACACATAGGTATAGCTGGTAACAAGTTGGCAGATCAGAAGGCCAAGAATGGAAGAATAAGTAAAAACAATATAAGAGCAGGACTGGGAAGGTCGGAGATCAAGAGCCAAAGTGAAGATAACTATAAACGAGGAATGGAAGACAACATCGAAGAAAAGTAGAAAAGGCAGACACGCGTTCAAACTGCTGAAAGAACCAACAAGGACGTCCCAGGTCAGAGAAGAATTAAAGATACCATCGGACAAAAAACTGTGGCGTCTACGTCTCGGAGCAGCATACTTTATGATAGAGGAACCTCACTGCCAAGAATGTCAGGAAGAGAATGACATAGACCACTACCTGATCCACTGTAAAAAGTATGAACAACAAAGGCTTGAATTAAAAACTTACTATAGAAATCACAATATAGACATGACAGGTGATAAAGTTTTAAGTATAGATGCCCCAAGAGATGGCCAAACAATACTTAAAAGATATATACATAAAACAAAGGAAAACATATAAGGTTTGTACTTCAGAAAAGACATTCAACTAAATAGAAATTAAGCAACAAGAACTAACAAATCATTAACAAAAAACTTACTAACTACTCATAGGATAAGGAAAGACAACGAGGTATAAAAAAAAATCAACTCAAAAAGAACAAATACTAATACAAATTAAAACCAAGTGTAAAGGACAATAGTTAACAATAAACAATACAAATGAGAAAATAAAATGGACAAATACTAATATAAATTAAAATCAGCAACTGCTAAAGACAATACAAGTAGTTATTTAAATTGAATACAAAATTAGAAAATAAAATGACACTAAATACCCCAATTATAACCAAATTTCAGGTTGAACAGGGTAGACCAAGATGGAACGAGAAGAGGCAATAACGGTCAGCTGTTAATGGCCCGCTCTCCACCCATCACATCTTCAGAACAAAAAACAACAGGCTTAAAAAAATTGTGTTCTTTTTTTTTTCGAAGTTTTTTTGTTATTGATTTGTGTTTTATGAGTACTTTGATTCATTTGATTCCGTTCCAGGTTTAATTCATCTTCTTTGGCCATTTCCATTTACAAATTATTATCATTCTTGTTTGTTTCTTCCCGTTCTTCATCTTCATTTGTTTTCGTTGTCGAATACGAGAGGTCGCCGAAGAGTCTGTTCATTAATTATTCTGCGAAAGAACTTTAAGTAGTTTTTGAACAAAAGGGACACATTTATTATCTTTTTATGGTCTCTGGATTTTGGAGGTAGGGCCTACAAGAATAGGATAATGATTTTCTTCTCTAGTCGTTGTTTGGTTTCAGCGAATTGTTTCATGTTTTAAAATTATACATCCATGCGCCAAACAAACCTCAAGGCTAAATAAGCGAAGAAAGGTATGTGTTTAGTAAATCTATTTAACTTACTATGTTTATAAATAAAAATTATTTACAAAACTTCCCAGGCCCCGTCCATTTTTCTCGGCTCCCGACGGGAACAAAATGCGAAATATTCTCGGGATGCCATAACGGGAATTGCCGAACCAGAAACCCTACTTGCTATTATAGCGATACAAGAACTCAGTGACTTGAATGACTTGCTACTGATGGCGGTACAAGAACTCAGTGGCTTGAATGAGTTGCTATTGATGGCGATGTTGTTGGTATTCAAGTAATGTGGCCTGAATTAATTTCTACAAATGTCGGATAATGCAGTCAGTGGCTTGAATGACGTCCTGTTTACAACGATGTGAGTATTGAGTTGCATGAATGACTTGATACTGTTGACGATGCGATATTTCAGTTTAAAGTCAAGAACTCGGATCTCTGACGGCACTAAGTGGCTTGGATGACTTCCTGCTGGTTAATATTGCCGTTTTCAGTCGTCTATTCAAATTCTTGAGATGATCCGAGCACATGAGTGACATTTACAACTTCCTACTCGCAACCATGTTTTATCGCTTTTGGTAGCCGAGGACTGAAATCTCGGAGAGATACCAAGCTCTAATCGGCTTGTACAACTTCCCAGTGATTGGCATGACTGGTGATAGTCGCGGGTTCCAATTCTAGAGATAATTCGAGTGGCTCAGTGTCATTTATGACGTCCTTCTGATACGACGTGCGGTTAGCTTTGAAGTGACAGCGTCAATTCTTTGAGATTTGCCATGTGGCCGAGTGGTATAATTCATATCCTTGTAGTGGCGAGTCAACGTTCCAGTTTAAAGTCGATGATACAGCTCTTGTACAACGCTCGTGCGGTCTTTCTTCTTCTCGTGGTTTGTCTTTAAAGGGGGCAGTTGACTGTAAATTTTCCCCTTCTGCTAATTTTTGTTTTGTGAATTCATTTTGCTTGTTTGTCCAACATGTTTTAGTTGAGCAGTAGGTTATAGTGTTTGATTTTAATATACATAAATTCGGCCAGTGTAAGCTGAGTGTCATCATCATTAGTCATAGCTGCCATCTTCATATCGAGGGTCCTTTACAGTGAATCCCCAACGTCTTCTATCTTTTGCCTTGAAGGTGCAGTATGATAGACTCTGTCCTGTCCATCGCTTGATGTTGACTTTCCCACTTATAGCGCTGTCTTCCTCTTGCACATTTGCCCTTCAATTCTTCCTTCACTTGTGGTAGTCTTCAAAGGGTTGTGTCTTTTTATGTGGCTCAGATTTTTAAGCTAACTTTGATCTCCTTCATTAGTTCTCTTTTTCAGTCCTAGATTTTCTAGGACCTCTTTATTTGTTTATGCCTCATTCCATTCCTCTATATACTCACGTGTATACTGCGCTTCATACTCAATATAGGCATGCAGTACAGCTCCCGATGTAGATTATTCATTAACCAACACAGAATTGGCGTCCGATAATACTGACACAGCGGAAGAAAATAAAATGGTGGTTGCTATTGAAATTTTGCGTCGATTAATCGTTTGTCTCACTCCCATATATTGTCACGCTCTCTCTTTCTCTCACTCGCTATCTATCTATCTATCTATCTATCTATCTATCTATCTATCTATCTATCTATCTATCTATCTATCTATCTATCTATCTATCTATCTATCTATCTATCTATCTATCTATCTATCTACCTACCTACCTACCTACCTACCTACCTATCTATCTATCTATCTATCTATCTATCTATCTATCTATCTATCTATCTATCTATCTATCTATCTATCTATCTATCTATCTATCTATCTATCTATCTATCTATCTATCTATCTATCTATCTATCTATCTATCTATCTATCTATCTATCTATCTATCTATCTATCTATCTATCTATCTATCTATCTATCTATCTATCTATCTATCTATCTATCTATCTATCTATCTATCTATCTATCTATCTATCTGTAATATGAATACATTAAAGTACGAACCACACATTGTAATATAATGCGAATCTTGACATGTACGATATTCTGTAAATAAACATGGCTACGAACTGAACATGCTTATACTGAGTGCTTTCTGAAACATGTGTGTGCTTGTGTAGATGACGAGGTAATGCTTATATACATACATCATAACATTACATGGTGGCAGCGGTCGATACCGGACTGACGCAAAACAGCTACACGATAACACGTGAGTACAGTTTATTCGGCTAATTTTCGTCATCGAGGTCAACAATGGCAGCTAAACATTACCGCAGCGCACCGCAAATGAGATTTGCCGGTCAAGATGATAAGAGTGAAGCTTTCTTGTTATGGCGCCAACGCATAGATCTATATTCCAAGACCACTGGTCTGGAAGGACAAACCCTAACTCCATATATCCTAGAAGCATTGGACGATGAAGGTTTGAAAATTTACAACAGTTTTGCTACCGCCATGCCGGTTGAGTCGGCAACCGACCCCGTAGCCATATTGGACGAATTTGAAAAGCGTCTGATCATAAAGCACACAAACTTTAGAGCGGCAAGATTAGAGCTTCACCACCTGCGACAGAAACGTGATGAAAGCCTAGATGATTTCTTCACTCGCATTAAGGAGAAAACAAGAGTATGTAAATTTAGCAACGAAGAAGAAAAAGAGCGAATTATTGAACAGATTCTTCTTAGCACACCAATGCCAGAGTTCCAGAAATGGCTACTGAGCCAGAGTGATACGCTAACTTTACAACAACTTCTGGATGAAGGCAGGAAACACGAGGCACAAGCACTAAACATTAAACAAATTCAGCAAGGTACATTAGCAGCCCAGGTGGATGCAGTGAAAAGCTATAAACCTAGACACAACAAAGCAACTGGTTCGAAACAACAAGAAAAACACAACACAAGCAGAGGTGCTATGTGTAAATGTTGTGGCCTAAACCACATACAAAACCACTGTCCAGCTAAAGACTCTACATGTCATTACTGCAGAAAGAGGGGCCACTGGATAAAATTATGTTTCAAGAGGAAACAAGACAGTGCTCAACACAAACTTCACAGCAGAAAGTCGTCAAAACAAACACACTCTATGATGACTGAGGACCTTGACTCCAGTGAAGAAAGTGATCCTTCCGATTTTGATACTGTGAAGGTACTAACTTTCAGTAATGAACCAAAGAGAACGCAGGCTTTCTGCAAGGTACAATTCCGAATACCAGGAATTAAAAGGCACAAAGAAAGATATATTCGGTTCAAGATAGACACAGGTGCCCAAGGTAACACTCTACCCTTAAGAATATTCAGACAGATCATGCCTGACAAGGTGGATGAGCAAGGATTTCCCACAAGGGATGTAAAACGTAGGAGTGGCAGGACAAAGCTAAGAGCTTACAATGGAACAAGTATAGACTGTTTCGGAGCAGTAACACTTGAATGTTTATACAGAGACTCTGAATGGACATCGTCAACATTTTACTTGGTAGATGTTGAAGGACCTGCAATTTTGGGTTTACCAATGTGCGAAAAGCTGAGTGTGGTAACTATTAACAACATTAAAGAGGATATAGGTCTTGCAGATGCTCTCAGCAGACTACCAAACCCCAACAAGACAGCAGATCTTACCCCAAACTTCAAAGTTGATTTTGTCAAGTTTAGCGATAATCGGCTTGAACACATCAGAGAAGACACAATGAGAGATCCTATCCTTAACTCTCTCAAAGAACTGATATACCATGGATGGCCAAGCTCTATCAGGGAAGTTCCAACACACATCCGTCCATACTACTCGATGAGGGACGAGTTAAGCATCGAAGATGGTCTGATCCTTAAAGGAGATCGCATTGTTGTACCAGAAACACAACGCGATATCATCCTTAAACAGCTCCATAATAGTCACCTTGGTATTGTGAAGACACAACTGAGAGCAAAGAAAGATGTTTACTGGCCACAGATAAACAAGGACATAGAAACACTATGTAAAAAAACTGTTCAATTTGCCAAGAACATGCAAATAGGCAGTGCAGAGAACCTCTCATACCATCAGACATACCATTGAGCCCTTGGAGCATTATAGGAACTGATATTTTCTCAATCGACAATAATGACTATCTTATTATTGCTGATTACTACAGCAAATTTCCCATCATTGAGAAACTTCCACAACCCTCACCGTCAGCTGTTATTGCAGACATTACAAAGAAGTATTGCAGCATGTTTGGCATCCCAGATGAAATTAGATCAGACAACGGTCCACATTTCTCAGGTCAAGCATACAGAAACTTCACTAAGGACTGGAAGATCAAACACACAACATCATCACCTAGATACCCTAAATCTAATGGTTTCATTGAGAGACAGATACAAACTATCAAGTCAATCATGAAGAAAACAAGAACAGAGGATGTACACCTAGCACTCTTGAGATGGAGAACAACACCGGTAGACAGTAAGATCGACAGTCCAGCAGAACTTATGTTTGATAGAAGAATTAAAGACCTCCTACCATCTAAGGTCCACTTCCGTCCACAACATAGAGACAGCACATATGATCAATTTCAGCATCGTCAGCAAGTTCAGAAATCCAACTATGACAAATGTGCTAAAGACTTACCACCATTATATCCTGGTCAGCATGTGACTACCTACAACCACAACAATGACACATGGTCAAAAGCAACAATCATTTCCAGAAACCCTGAACCCAGGAGCTATACTTTAAGACCAGACAGCAGCAGCAACCTCCTGAGGCGAAACAGAGTGGACATAAGAGAAATCCCACAGAATACAACAGAACAGAGAATTCCCATGCTTTCAACAGACAATGCAGTAACTCCAGACTTTGGTGCCCCACAAAACCAACAAGCGCCAAGGCCGAAATCACAACCAACTCGAGCTAAACCAGGGACTTCCGCAGAACCACCAGCACTTTACACCACTCGTTCTGGCCGTACAGTGACACCTCCCAGCCGATACAGACAGTGACATATATACTCACACTGAGCATTACACATACTTATCCTTTCTCACATGAAACATTTCGTTGGAAATGTTTGCACACATTTTTTTTTTCAAAAAAGGGGGGATGTAATATGAATACATTAAAGTACGAACCACACATTGTAATATAATGCGAATCTTGACATGTACGATATTCTGTAAATAAACATGGCTACGAACTGAACATGCTTATACTGAGTGCTTTCTGAAACATGTGTGTGCTTGTGTAGATGACGAGGTAATGCTTATATACATACATCATAACATTACACTATCTATCTATCTATCTATCTATCTATCTATCTATCTATCTATCTATCTATCTATCTATCTATCTATCTATCTATCTATCTATCTATCTATCTATCTATCTATCTATCTATCTATCTATCTATCTATCTATCTATCTATCTATCTATCTATCTATCTATCTATCTATCTATCTATCTATCTATCTATCTATCTATCTATCTATCTATCTATCTATCTATCTATCTCGCTCGCTGTGTCCGTTTTTGTTTTCACACACACACACACACACACACACACATACACACGCACTAGCACACGCACGCATGCGCGCACGCGTGTGTACGTACTTCATTATTTTACAATTGTTTCTCCTACACTCCTGCTTCCTCTCTCCTTCTTTATATTATATTGAGGAAGTGGAGGGGAACTGCGGTAAGACGTGGAATACAATGGATGGGTTTGAAAAAAAATCGAAAAAAGGTGATTCGTCTTACGAGGACAAAAGGCCTTGTGGCCGTAACGTAGACTATTTTCTTTATCTTTTGTCCTCGTAAGACGAATCACCTTTTTTCGATTTTTTTTCAAACCCATCCATTGTATTCCACGTCTTACCGCAGTTCCCCTCCACTTCCTCGATTATATATATATATATTTTTTGACTGCACCGTGTCTCTGTTATCTCGTATCTCTATCTACCTATCCTGCTTATCTCCCTGATCCTATCCTATCGCCTTTTCTCAGTATTTTATATCCTATTCACCTATTTATTTTCGTATTTCCCTATTCTTCCTTCATACCTTATATTACCGCAATCTACCCTATTTATTTATTGTTTCAGCGTTTTATATTTTATTTATTGCATATCTTACGTTTTTTATTTTCTGGACGTTTTACTTTTCCCCACTATGCCCTCTCTGAAATATTTTATCAACTCTCTCCGTGTGTCGGTTACCACCAGCTTTAGCTCCCTACCTCCTGATATATCCCGTGTCGCTATTGACTTTGCGTTCGTTACTTTCAAGAAAACTAGATTCACCTCTCATCTCCACTTTATTCACACCTGCCTCCACCACAAAATTCTTCCTAATGGATTTTCTTCCAATTTTCATCCATCTGCTGGTACACTCAATCCTAGGGAACAACGTCTCCTACAACGAATTGAGACCAGATGTGGCTTTCAACGTATGCGCGTAGTGGCCGCGAGTCACTCCCGCCTTTTATCAGACCTCAGTGTCCAACAGACCCAGCTTCTGCTTCGCTTACGTTGTCTCACCTCCAACAACTTCCCTTTCTATTCTATGATACGCACCACTATCCACACACTGAACCGGCAGCTGCATGAGTTCCTTTCCACGTCTAAACACCATAAACTATCCCGTCTCATCCCTACCCCCAAAGCTACCCCTCCATCCTCCACTCCATCATGCACTCAGGTAGTCTGCATCCCCCCAGATCTACCCCTCTCTGAGGGAGAGCGCTCTGTTCTTAGTAAGGGCTTAAAATTTGTTCCTCTTCGTCCGACCCTAGACCAATACAATCTCCTCCAGGATATTCATCGGTTTCACCGTCGCATGAGGCTGAAGCTCCATTTTAGAGAGAAAGACAGCACTCCGCAGTCTCAGGCTGAATCCGACATCTTCGCACGCTTTTCTGACTCTACTAAACCTCCCTTTACACCTAAACCTGGAGCCTCTCATGCCCTGGACCTGTATATCAAGAACACCATCCATGACATTCAGCAGCTCCGCCCTCGTAGATTGCATTATTCCAATCTCACTTCGGCAGAGTCTAGTGCTCTCTCCCTTCTTCGCCGTAGAGACGACATTGTCATCAAACCGGCTGACAAGGGAGGAGCCATTGTCGTCTGGCAGAAGGACTTGTACCTAAGTGAAAGTAAAAACCAGTTGACCAATGGCTCTTTTTACAGGCCCAGGACCAGCGATGCGACTGTCTCTAACAATCGCATTGTACACAACACTATTAAACAGCTTATCACTAGTAATGATCTTCCTCCCGAAGCATCTCATCTTAGGATTCATGACAGCTCTTTGGGCAAGCCTGTATTCTACATGCTCCCCAAAATTCACAAGATCGAAAACCCTGGAAGACCTATTGTCTCAGCCTGTTTTTGTCCTACTGAACACATTTCTGACTTCCTCGATAGCATTTTCCAGCCTATCGTTGAGAATCTTCCCTCCTTCATCAAAGACACCAATCACGCTCTTACAACTTTCTCCTCTATCCGACTCCCAGCAGACCGCACCTACCGTCTTTTCTTGCTGGACGTCTGCTCTCTGTATACCTCTATTCCCCACTCTGATGGTCTCCGAGCTCTTCGGTTTTTTCTGGACCAACGCACTTGCCCTTCTATATCCACTGTCACTCTTCTCCGTCTTGCTGAACTGGTCCTTCAACTGAATTCCTTTGAATTCAATGGTCAGTTTTTTGACCAAATTAGTGGTGTTGCCATGGGAACGAAGATGGGTCCCAGCTATGCCTGTCTATTCATGGGCCACTTGGAGCATCAGATATGGCAACAATACTCCGGTCCTTTCCCCGGGTTTTACCGCAGATATATCGATGATGGCATAGGTCTCACAGATATGTCTGAGACTGATTTACACCGCTTCATCGACTTTGTGAACCACTTTCACCCCACCATCAAGTTCACCTCCCTCGTCTCCACAGTATCTGTCAACTTCCTTGACATTACTATTTCTATCACGCCCTCCGGCCTTAATACCTCAGTATACTACAAGCCGACAGATGCCCACAGCTACCTCCTGTATACCTCTTCTCATCCTCGGGCCTGTCGTGACTCCCTTCCTTTTTCACAACTTCTCCGCCTCCGCCGTTTATGCCAAGACGACGATGACTTCCACTTACGAGCAAATGAGATGTTGGATTTCTTCCGTAACAGACTTTATCCAGAACATGTTCTCACCTCTGCTCTCCAACGTGTGCTCCCCATCTCTCGTCTGGAGGCCCTCAAACCTTACCATAAATCCACTTCGGATAGAGTCAAATTAATCTTGACCCATCACCCTCACAGTACTACTGTCAAACAGATCCTTTTCCGCCACCTCCCTATCCTCCAAGCAGAGCCTCTGACCCAAAAAGTATTCAGTGAAGCACCTTTGGTGGCATATAGACGTGACAAGAACTTGAAGGATCTTCTTGTTCACAGCCGTCTCCCAAAGGAGAATGCCACTCACTTTGGCACACTACCCTGTGGTCGGACACGATGCAACACGTGCAAGTATGTCATCTCAACCCAGAAGGTGTCCTTTCCTAAGGCTACGTACACCATCACTAGTAGCTTCACGTGTGAATCGCGCAATGTCATTTATACGATCATATGTAAACGTTGCTGCAAAACTTATATTGGCCAAACAGGCAAACGACTTGGGGACAGATTCAGCCAGCACTTAAATGACATCGCTCAGCAAAAGTCCACACCAGTTGCTATACACTTCAATGGTCCTGACCACCATGGTCCCATCGACATCCATGTCACAGCGATCCGATCCTGCTCCTCTGACACTGCCAGCCGAGAACAGCTCGAGAACCGTCTTATCCA
Organism: Oreohelix idahoensis; assembly: GCA_024509875.1. Lineage (NCBI taxonomy): Eukaryota > Metazoa > Mollusca > Gastropoda > Stylommatophora > Oreohelicidae > Oreohelix > Oreohelix idahoensis. The sequence goes on from JAMPIV010002216.1 coordinate 344,055, forward strand.
CCGCATGGGGTGTCTAAAACCAGCCGGTCTCAACACTTTTCACACCTTTGTCTGAGGTCACCCTCTCCTCTCCTGCTCTATTTTACTCTTTCCACTCTTATCCTATTCTTCTATTTGTATGCCAATATACATCTGTCTTTGATTTTTTATTTCATATTTATTTATCTCCCACTCATTCTGTCCTCTTCTATTTCCAGTCCCCACTTTTATCACGTTGGGTAGTTTATTGTCCGGTTTCGTTTTTTAGTTTCTTAGTATACATTGTGTACATCCGGCGGCGGAAGTCACTTTCTGTTCAGCCACGCGCTCATCAACAGACAGCGATTTTGATAGAATTTCGGTTCTTGCCTTCAGGGAAGTACCCAGTTTTTATTTTATTTAGTTTTTTTATGTGTCCTATCTAGCCTTCACTTTCTTTCCTTTCCTGACGAAGGCCTTGTGGCCGTAACGTAGACTATTTTCTTTGTCTTTTGTCCTCGTAAGACGAATCACCTTTTTTCGATTTTTTTTCAAACCCATCCATCCTTTATATTATATTGTAGTTATCTCACATTATCCACCCCCATTTGTCTCTATGCAGGCGTTCTTTCTGTTTTCGTCGGCTGTTTTTTCTGTTTCTACTAGCTGTTTTGTGTTTTGGCCAATTCTTTTTCTACCAGAATTTTTGTTTTCTGTTTCTGCCGCATACCATTCTGTTTCTACCATCTCTTTTTGTATTTCTCTGGGCTATCTTTTTGTTTTTGTCTGTTTTTATTTGGCTTTGTTTCTTCCGTCTCTCTCTCTCTCTCTCTCTCTCTCTCTCTCTCTCTCTCTCTCTCTCTCTCTCTCTCTCTCTCTCTCTCTCTCTCTCTCTCTCTCTCTCTCTCTCTCTTCCGCGGCTGACTCTTTGTTATTGCCGTAATTCTGTTTCTGCCGGCTCTCTCTTTCTACCGTCTCTCTTTCTGTTTCTGTCATTTCTTTTCCTGTTTCAGCTATCTTTTTTCTGTTTCTAATGACTCTCCCTTTTTCTGCCGGCTGTCTTTCTGTTTCTACTGGACCTGTTTCTGCCGGCATTCTTTCTGTTTCTACCGGCTCTATTTCTGCCGGCATTCTTTCTGTTTGTGCCGGATAACACCATGTTTCAACGGTCTCTCTTTGTATTTTTATCTCCTGTCTGTTTATGTTTTCTCTCTGGTTCTGCCTTCTGATTTTATTTCCTCCGTCTCTCTTTCTGGTTCTGCCGGTTCTCTGTTTTCTTAATGTTTCTGTTTCTGTCGGCTCTCTTTTCTTGACGTCTCCCTTTCTGTTTCTGCCATGTCTTTTCTAGTTTCTATAATCTCTTTCTATTTCGTCCAACTGTCTCTCTGCTTCTTCCAGCTGTCTTTGTTTCTACCGGTTGTCTTCCTGTTTGTGCCGGATAACATTCTGTTTCTACCATCTCTCTTTTATCGCCTGTCTTTCTAATTCTTCTGGCTCTGCCGGCTCTCTATTATTGCCATCTTTGTTTCTATTGCAGCTCTATTTCTGTCGTCTCTCCTTCTGTTTCTGCCATATATTTTCCTGTTTGTGTCGTCTCTTACTATTTCTTCCGACAGTTTTTCGGTCTCTGCGTTCTCTCTTTTGTTTCTTTCTGCCAGCCCTGTTTCTATCATCTTTCTCATTCACTGTTCTCTTCTTTCGGTCGCTGCTCCTTTTTCCTGTTATCAACATCAATATTAAGTTCTTGGCCTTGATATTATATATCATTGGCATTTCCAGCCCACAGAACACTGATAAAATTGTACATAATTATAAGAACATAACCGTAGCTGCACTGCTAAAGGTGACTTTTATCGAACTCATAAATTCGATAAATTTTTAGACGATTACCTGATTACTACCGTGTAGTTGCCGGTGGCAGGGGACGTTCTTACAGTATTTGGCACCGCGGATAGATCCTACCTTTGGCAACCCCTCTGTTTCTCTTCTCCCCCTCCCCCTGTAAATAAACACACAGAAAAAGTATTATGCTTGCAAGTAGAATTTTAAACATTAAAGTACTATCATAATAGCATCCTATGGCACCCCCTCCTGGATGTCACCCGGGCGGACCGCCCCACTCGCACCCGCTTAGTACGCCACTGCCCGAAGAACTCTGAAGAGACAAAGAAATGAATGGGACTACTGCACTGTCAGGCATGTCGTACATGGCGATAAATGCGAGGTCGTGCATGGAGCTGCCAACCTCATGGTAAAAACCACCGTTACAAAAACATATGAATGCTTGGTGCAGGCTTCCCGCAAGGGGACCAGCTATGGTGGTGGATCAATGCTCTATATAGAGTGTCAAGGACAATGACAGTGTTTGCTAGAGATATAACAATGATGGTACTCATTGACAGTCAGAAGATAGCAGCGCTCATTTGAAATTCAGACCAACACCCTTCCGTCTATCAGAATGATTTCAGAATCAGTACGCGCCAGGGGTAACCGGTACGGCACGTTAAGAATTACAACAGGCCGGAAACTATACCCCCCAAAAAAAAAAAATATGTCGGTTTCCAACCTTTGAAAGCAAATCGAAAAATGGAACTTCGTCTATCTGTAAAAAAAGAAAAAAAAATTAGGTTTGTTATTTCCTGTATATAGTGTAACTTGTGTCATAGATTGGGTGATGCGCCAGACAACAGAGGGCAGTCCAAGAGGAATAAGATGGACTACATTTTCTACATTGGAAGATCTGGAATATGCAGATGACATTGCACTACTAGCACATTCACATCAACACATCCAGGAAAAAACGGATAGACTTAATAAGTTTAGCCAGCAGGTGGGCTTGAACATCAATTTAAAGAAGTCAGAGGTCATGACGCTCAATGTGAGCAACCCTGAGCCCACATCAGTAAGGAATCAGCAACTGGTACAGACAGACACCTTCACATACCTAGGATGCATAGTAACACCAGACGGCGGGGCAGGCAAAGACATCAACATCAGAATGAATAGGGCAAGAACAGCCTTCTTTAGCCTAAACAACATCTGGAAGTCCTCTCAATACAGCACAAGCACAAAATTAAGATTATATCAGAGCTGTGTGCTTTCTGTGCTTCTCTATAGTGCGGAATGCTGGAGAGTTACAGAGAAGGAAATGACGAAATTGTCCTCTTTTCACACAACATGCCTAAGAAAAATTCACCGAATCTTTTGGCCGAATACCATCACCAACCAAGATCTGCTTACTCGGAGCAAGCAAGAGGACATGCACACCATCATAGCTGACAGACGCTGGAGCTGGGTTGGCCATGTCCTCAGAAGAGATCCCGATGCCATCACAAGAACAGCTATGCTTTGGACCCCTGAAGGAAAACGACCAAAAACAACTTGGCGGAGGACTATGGAGGCTGAGATGCAAAGAATGAACCAGAGTTGGGGCACTGTACGAAGGATGGCCGCCGACCGAGCAAAGTGGAATCAATTAGTTGTTGCCCTACAAGACGCCACTAGGCGTGATGGCCACTGACTGCTTTGACGGTCGGCGGCTAAGGATCAAAGAAGAAGAAGAAGACATGAGAAGAGCGTCAGGTGGCAGTTCGTCGTATTAGTAGTGCTATATTCCATCTCCACTGTTTGGTCCAAATGGACTTGAGGTCATAAAAAAAAAATATAGTTGCTTATCCTTTACAGGACGTGGCAATCAACCCCAGCTTTTATTGGCTGTTTGTGATTTTTCTAGGCAATTTTTTACATTCAGTAGTTTGCCATTGCTTTCTGAACGGTACGGCGCTTATACCATTGTTAAAAATCCACACAAAGCGATTTGCTACCAAACCGCCTGCAGCAGGTTTCGAACCTGGTATATCTGGATTATGAAACTGCGTTCATATCCATTAGGCCACAGACATAAAATAGTTTAATTATCCTCCTACACAATATCTTACAGTTAACATTTTGGATCATCATGACGAATTTCATTTTAATATGATATATCCTTCTTTAGACTTGTAACCAAAAGACTTTGAATACGTTTTCCTCATAACAAGCTGAAGTAGAGATGGAATAAAGTAGTACAACTCTGTGGGTAGTGTGTTTATTTCTCGGGGACAGAGTTATCGGGTTCGAAAGCAGATAGCGTCAGACTCCAACCTACTGGGCTGTAAATAGATACGTGACTCTGCTCTTGTTTTAGGGACGGCGGAGGCAGCGAGGAAGTGAACTGGTCGCCCCACTTCATAAAGCTGAGATCTAGTAGAATAAAGTCTCTACCTACGGCAATGTCTGCTCTGGGACTACTTTTTTTTTCCTCTTGTAGTTCTCTGATTAGTGATTACATTGACATTTAGACCTCTGTGGATCACATTGCTAACGATTTTCCTTTTTTTTCGTATAACATGTTGTCGGATATTCCGATTGGCTAAGTTAGAGCGCTTGCCCATCGCCATAAGGCTGCTGGTTTCCAGGATCGAAACCTGGTAGCGTCACACCCCAGTCTCCCCAGCTGTGAATGGGTACATGACTCTGCTCATGAGTTACGGAAAGCATGGCGGAGAGCAAGGGAAAAGGTCACCTCACCTTATAATAGCAGACCTAGTATTGTGAAGTCTCTTACATTTTACTCCTCTACAGCAGTATGTGATGTGGGTCTACCGTTACCTTTTTGATGCTGTTGTCCAGGAATATCCGTCGTCTGATACTTGATACGGTGTTGATCTGTTTATTGCTGCCTGCGTGGTATCAAAGTTGTTTCCTGTATTTGGCACCGACGTTGTGTGGGGTGGCTAGCCCGTTTGAAGTGTGGTGTCAAAGTTGTTTCCTGTATTTGGCACCGACGTTGTATGGGGTGGCTAGCCCGTTTGAAGTGTGGCGTCAAAGTTGTTTCCTGTATTTGGCACCGACGTTGTATGGGGTGGCTAGCCCGTTTGAAGTGTGGCGCTTTGGTGAACATTTTTATTTCCTGTGTCAATGTTTGTGATTGTGCACGTGTATATGTGCGTATGTGTGTAAGTGAATGACTTGGGAGTACGTGTGTGCTTTCCTGATTTTAATTTTTTTTTTTTAAACGAAAGATAATAAGTGGAGCCGAGTGCTCTATTTCTTTAAATAATGCAGTGGAGACACAAGGAAGAATTATTTATCCTTCTGTTTATCTATTCTGCTTGCCTGTCAGATCTGATCTTTCTAATCTGCCTGGCCTTATGTCTGTCTGTCTCTCAGTCTCTCTGTATTATATACTCTTTCGAATCTGTCTGTATGTATGTCTGTATATCTATCTGTCTTTTTCTGTCTGTATGTATGTCTGTATATATATATATCTGTCTGTTTGTGTCGGATTACCTGCCTGGCTTTGAATTTTATATGTCGCTCCATCAGCCTTCCCCCCCTCCCCCCCACCTGACTGGCTTTGAATCTTATCTGTCGCTCTATCTGCCTCCCCCATCGACCTGCCTGTATGACAGATTAACCTGAAACGTCACATTTACCTATGCCATCCTATAATTCATTATGTGCTCTTCACTTTCTTTTTTTCCCCACCTCTGACAGTATTTGGTATTTTTGATTCATTGTTTACACTCCCTTCCCTCAATTATTGTTATGTCGGGATTTCAGCGACCATCTTTTGCTGATTAGGGTAATTAATCCCTTTCGTATGAACCCATATTGACACCTGGGATCGGTAGAGAGAAGTGTGGTTTACTAAGGTGAAACACATTTTCCTTTTAGATCGTGCATGGGTGCGGCCGATAATAAGTAAACAACCTTGGGATGACCACAGTCGATTATCTTATCGCTGGGAATGTCTCTGTCGGGCCGAGTGGTTGTCAGTGTTTGCTGGGCCGGGTAAATGTCATAATCGGTTGGGGACAAGACTTGTCGGAAGAATAATTATCCATCTTAAAAGAGATTATCTGTGATAAATTACGAAGTCGTGAGTGTAAACATGATCGATAATAGACGGAAGATGGCAGACCATATATGATGGCTATAAACCACATTTATTTGTGCGTTTTTAAACATGAATTTTTCTTGAGAGAAAAGGAAATATACGCATCTTGCATACTATTGGCTTGGCATTTTAAATAGAAAAATACAACATTTCTGATTGGAGCCTTGTCATATAGTAGCAATCTGGATGTGGGCCGAATGTTGCCTTATAATTTAGCGCCTTGTGAGTTTATCGCACTGTGAAATTCAAGTCGTCAAACCAGAGTAAGGAATAGGATCAGGATTCCACTTTAAAGGACAGGACAACGTGTTTGAGCATCTTGTGGACTTACTCTCAAGAAAACTCTTACCTCCATTAATACGGAAAGCCCAGAATCCTAGGAACCTGAACACTAAGTCATAGTGTTATTCTATTTGCGAAGTAATATCCCAGACTACGTGTAAGAGGCATCTTAATCAAGTTGCCTTAACTATTTATCTGAGCCAGAAGTCAGTCTGTAGAAAAAAAAGAAATTTGGAATAAGTTGTACATTTTACAATTCTATATTTTGCTTTATTAACATGTGAAAATTGCTAGTGGATGTCCAAGTCATTCGAGGCTGACAACCTCAGTATATAGAATGATTATTTCATGAACCACCACTGCAAGAGCTGGTGACTGCTTTATGCGGGTTTCTCATAGAGAATCAAAAGCAGAGGTAGTCTCGAGTTCTATGTGGAGCAGAGAGTGGATGATAGAACTGATGTACATACTTATTATATTAATCTTTTCAACCAATTCATATGTAAATATGTTCAGTATAAATGCAATGGATGTTTTCCGCTCACTATGATTAATGTTAATGCTCAGAGATGGTAAATTTCTGAGGCAGATAGCATGGTGGAATGAAAAGGGGGGGGGGAGAGGAACACCTGATTTTGTGTCAGGAAACCCAATACTCAGGAGGGTATTTGTTTCTCTCTTATTTCATGATATTAGTTGGTGGTACCAGTTGGTTGTGCTATCTGTGGAACAAATGAGTGGTATAAGTGGCCGGCAGTCAAAGCTAGACACCTACAGCAGACAGGTTTTAACAGGCGCTGGACCATCTTCACTGCAAAGCAAGGGGAGTAAATCCCGTGACAGCCTGCCTGCCTGTTTGTCTCATCTGTCGGCCTGCCTGTCTGCCTGCTCGTTTGTCTGCATATCTGATTTCTCTGTCTGTTTGTTTGTCTTTTTTGTCGGACTTTCATTTCTTAATTATACGTTTTACTACTCCATGTCTGTATTATTCTTTAAAAAAAAATTTTTTTTTTTAAAGCGCACTGAGCGCTCATCTTTAATTCAGCTTGAATTAAAAAAAAAATCTGCCATACGATGTTTGAAAATATAAGTTTACTAACATTGTTTTCAAAATATTACAGTGACCATCCTTTGGGGAAATTAATGTGTGATCGCTCTCAGCAGCAAAAACTGTAGTCTCGTAAGATCGTAAGAGTACTTCTTGGTTCACTCTCAGTCGTCTACTTGAATATTTTCAAAGAAACCAGTGATCAGCTTCAGGCTATTTGTATCTCCGTAGAGTTTTTTCCGAGAATGGTACTGGTGATGCCAAATGTGCTTTCTCTGTTCCTCATATGTTTGGCACATTTGAAGCAGACGTTCAGCAGTCATTTTATCGGTGCCAGTGTTACACTCATCAGTAGTTGCTATCTTTAACTTGTTGAATTGGTGGTATCCCAATCTGTTGTGGCCTTTGTGGATGTGACGTATAATGGAAATATAGCCTACAGTAATCTGACAAGTCTGTAACCTCGTAGCGTTCTGTGATTTGCTAGCAAAACCATTCATTTACAGTCTGTGTTTACTCACTTTTTCATCCACTCCTCTTTTCCTTGAACACGAGCTAACACAAGGCTTACAAACTTTAGTGACCTGCCAGTCATAACAGGTAGCGAATGAGGTTCGTTTATCAAGTTTCTCACGCGAGCTGATCTGTCAATCATCGGATACCTGACAGACCGCACGTGAATAACACCGGACCTTTTGAAGTAGACTCACGGGCAAAAAATCTGTCCCCGAGTACCCTTTGAAGTTCGTACACAGACTGAAGGCGGGGAAACCCCGAGCTCTTTGATCTTCAGAAGCGGGCAAAATCTTCGAGAACCCTGTTACACGGATTTAAGTCTCTGATGGCGGTCTAACGCCCGACAGAACGACCGTAAAGCCTTTATCTGGGGAACTCATGTCTCTGATTCTCTGGTACACACAATAATGTGAAAAGTAGCATCATCTATAGATCAGAGAACCATGATGATATATAAACTGCGTCTTCTTAAACCTGCTATCAGTTGTCACTCATAATTTTTGGATAGTCTAAGTACGTAGTCTAGAACCATTGTGGAAGATGTGTTAATAGCATTCGTGGGGATTGACATTCTGATTTTCTGGTAATAGAAATTAGTGTTAGCGTACCATTATAATTCACTGTGATTTTCTAGCATTAAAACTAGTGAAGTAAAATAACGCGTAGCTATTTCATACCAGAGGTTCAGTTATAATGTTAATTTTCACCACCCGCTTTCTCACACAAGAAGAGACGGTTAGCTGACTGGATTATATGCTGGGCGCGACTGATAGTGACAGAAAAGAATTCACGTTTATTTCATTTTGTGTATTTATTATAAGTGCCTATTATTTACTACCATACGATGACCAACAGACGCCGAAAATTTAATAGCTATTAACCACAGGCGATATTTATGTAAATGCGCGTATGGATAATTGAATAATAATTGACATTGTACGCTAATCGTTAAAGCGCGAGCAAAGGGCGGGGAGGGTTGCATACCGTCATCCGATCTGAAATCTCAGCGTTGGTGACGTGCGATAATTTAGGCATAAAGGAAAACACCTGTGCCGGTTAACTTTAATCAGGACGGACGGAGTGGGTAAGAGATCGTCTTGTCCCCGTCCGTGTGCATATATGTAGCTATATAGAAAAGTAGCATTTTTCCATAAATGTTTTTTATTCCTAGCAGACCTGATCACAAGGGCGTCCAGCCGTCTTTTCTTCATTTACTGATTGGTTCATGTTGTATTTTTCTTGGCTTGTGCATCACCAATTTCATTGGTGGGCCAACGATACATGAGAAACATTTTAACTTGTAAATTTACACTGGACTTATAAAAACCCAGCAATATTTTGTTCAATTTTATCAGCCCACTGGGGTGTGAAACCAATAACATTACTCCCGACTTTTGACAGTCGTATCCAAGCGGATTTATCCAGAAAGTTACGATGTTTAAAAATTTGCACTCACCATAGAGCCAGCCGATAGGATTATCATCATCATCATAAGTAACATTTTTAGCAACCAGAAGTTTCCCCATACTGGAAGTATTTTCCTCCTTTTTTAACTGTGAACCTCAAGAGCACGTCTTGCTACACTAACGATTCGCGGTGACATTTTGTTTATTCGGGGAAAATTAAACCACCAAATTCGGCGTCCACCTCATTAATCTTACTTGTTAGAGGACGGAATGGGGCCAATTTAAGAAATACACCTGACATTTTGTATATTCAGGAACCATTGTAATTCCAAGGGATATCACCAAGAGTAGGTAAGCGTGATTGAGTGGCCACTGTATGTCAGAGAGAGTGAATATGTTTCTTTGTTACAGGAACTGTACCAACCTGGGATTTTGCTTGAACCTGTTTACTTTACTGGGTAGCATATAGTAGGAACTTGTTCTTTACTGTCTATTCTGTAACATGGTGCTAACCTTTGACCTTTGGGTTATTAACTTTTTGGGTTCTTTTTCTCAATAAGGGCAGGGCACATTTATTCTGTTATTTTCCTAGGTATGTAAATCTGATTTTATTTGACATTTCTTTAGATGTTTGATGTTGTCAAGTTTAAATGATAATAAACAACAAAAGAAACTTAACTTTGTATGTTGGTCAGACCCATACCCAATTAACCGTAGTTTTTCACGTTTGTGTGTCTTGTTGTCACAAAGCTGTGTGTGTGTGTGTGTGTGTAGTTAAACTTATATTTATATATGAGGAGGGCAAGGTTGTTGTTACGCACAGAATTTTTTTCCGAAGACATTGTATAATTATTTTCTAAAGACATTGTATAATTAACTTGTCTGAATTGTACACTTTAATTTTTTTTTCGGTCAAAGCTAGATAACCCTTGTTTGACTGTGATTACCATTTTCAATGATGGTTACCTTCTCTTGTGACGGGACGCGTCGGTCCATTTTTTTGAACGATGTGTGGTCATTCTCCTTATATGGTAGTATCGGTCAACTGTTTCTTGGAATGATTGAAACCAGTGTTGAGGTTTTGATTCCTGTCCATATAAGGCGCGATTTATTACAAATCTTTATCTGGAATGTCTCCTACATCGTCTCGTTTTGATTCTTACTCAGGTGTATGCGTTCTGCGCATGTCCGGACGTTAGGTGTGCTTGAGAAGCTTTCCTGTCGGAGTCTATGAAAGTTGTGAAGCAGAGAGGACGCTTCTTGCGTCTGTGATTCTTTGATAGGGAATTAGGAGTCCTATTGTGAGTTAGTTTAGCTTACAAGGTCCTTCCCTTGATGATTCAAAACGCCTGGAGGCGTGTGTTTTGTGGTGTTGATTTCGAAGCAAGGTAATACCTCATTTATGTTTCAAATCTGTAATCTAACTTTATGTTGACAATGGTCGATCTCTGCTCACTTACGAATTACAGAAAGAGAGGTTCTTCTACTAGAAGTCACGCCCCAGGTATCTTCATACCTGAGATTAATATGTACGTGGGTCATACTTAGCCCGAAGGACAGTTCTATGTTCTATGAACGTCGCTATGTCAGCGATTGCACCTACGTCGAGGTTAGACTTAGGAATGCCTGTAAAGGTCAGCTTGACCTATACTCCTGGAACACCATCCTCCTGCGACTTATGATTAGACTCATTTAGCACATCTGATCAGTGAGAGGAGTATTGATGCACTTTTGTAATATTGGAGCCAACAGTATAATCCCCTTGGCGCCATATCATTTTTTGAATATATGCCAGATGCATTGATGAACATAACTTATGCTGAATTTCGTGAACTGTCATGACTATGGTTTATTGTGAAATGGATGTACAGTTACCTGTCTTGTGGCGTCAGAAAATAAACGATGGAAAACGTCAATAGCAGTTTACACCTTTATATGACTTTCCATGTCATACCACATATGTTGTGAACTTGTGAAACCACATCACCCACACTCACAGCAAGCAACAACAAATCAGACAAGACACCTCACACTTCAACCTATTATATCCCTGGTGTCTATAGGGGTGGTACTCTACTGGGCTGCTAATTATCAACTACTTCGGACTGATACCTGTAACGTCCATAGTGGCCAGATTTGTGGTCTATCATCTTTAGTAGCCAGTAGTCAGCCTAAATCCACCCTTATCATTTTTGGTGGCCAATAACTGGTTCGTCTGGTACCAGCACTCACGGGGTCAACAAACCCATACAGCTAAAATCAATCAAGTTTGAACTGCACTACCTTCAAGATTCTACATCTTCATGCAATATTTTTGAAAGTACCCGGCGTTGCTGCATTCAGAAGGTCAAGTGCCGTTTGAATCAATTTTGCTGCATTTAGAAGGTCAAGTGCCGAGTGAAGCATTTTGCTGTGACAAGTTCCGAAACTTCATTCCTGAATCAGAAGCTCGTTTTCCTGCGTCATTACTGTTTATGGAAGCAAGTTCAGATGTCGATCAACGTTGGATCACCATCCTTAGAATGCTGATCATCACCTGTTCTGCACCGTGCTGACGTTTGGACATATAGAAGTTAAGTGGCCTGTTTTGTTTGTGAAATGTGCCCTTATACTCTAACTGAGCCTTCTGTATTTCTTCACATTCTTGCTGTTACATGTTATTTGTTATATTTATATTGGTTATATTTCAGCAGGTCGGTTGGGTAGGTGACTCTCATAGATAATACCACGTCATAGAGGTATCTATTGAGAGCGTGTCGTTAGGAACAGAGCAATTTCCTTAATTGGAAATTGTTAGCAATATTTATTGCTATTTACGTTTAGTTGTGACGACATGAGTTAGTGTTGTTTTCGTTATTTTTCTGTTCTTTAGTTTTGTTGTGATTTGTTTGTATTTTGTAGGTCTCCTCTTTCCTATTATTTAGTGTCATACACCATTTTCGTTTATACAATGTGACGTCATTTGTTGTTTACCTTTTCGCATTAGTCATCACATTCTTTGTGATATTTTATTTTTTATTTTTCGCTGTTTTTTTAGTTGACTTTTGCGAATGTTTTCGTATTGTCTTTGATCTTTGTTATTGTTTACATTGTCTTGTATCTTTGTTATTGTTTACATAGTTCTTAGTTAGCATTCACTATTGTTAAACATTTGCTTATGCACTATTAGCTATGTAGTGCACTTATCATAACTAACTGGTGGTTTTTGCTTATGCACTATTAACTGTGTAGTGCAGTTATGATAAATAACTGATGGATATATGGTTATGCACTATTAGATGTGTAAATCCCTTATGATTGAGAAGTGACTGGTGATATTATTATACATTTGATAATACAAGTTCTTTGTCAAAGACTTGTTTCCCACAGAGATTGGAGTAAACATTGTGATTATACAAGTACTTTATTTAAGTCTTGTTACTATTAAGGTTGAAATAAGATAATTAATTATTTCAGGTTTTGGACTCATAATATTAGACATAATGTCTACACTTGAGTACTTTATTGAGCAAGGGAAATCCCTTGGTAAGACTGGTGATAAATTGGAAGAATATGCGACTACTAAATATGATAAAGCATTAAAGGCGGAAGAGAAAAAAATGGAAATGGAAGCTGTACAAAAGAAATTGCAGATGCAGGTGGATGAAAGGAGATTCCAAATGGAAATTGAAAAACAGAAAAGAGAAGCTGAAGCTGAGAATAAAAGATTAGATATAGAGGCTGAAAATAAGAGACTACAGGCTGAGGCTGAAGAGAAAAAGTTACAAAGAGAAGCTGAGGCTGAAGAAAGAAGGTTACAAAGAGAGGCTGATGAGAGAAAACCAAAAATGGAGCATGAAGAAAAACTCTTAGCTTTGGAGTTAGAAAAGTTGAAATTGTTGAACACTGGTAATGCTAATGATGCAAATAAGGTGTCAGATAAGTTCAATGCAAGTACTTTTAAGATTAAACTACCTGCATTCAATGCTTCCAGTGACGATATAACGTTTTAGCTGGATAGATTCGAACGTGCATGTAAAACACATAATATAGATAAATCACTGTATGTTAATCAGTTGTCCAATTTACTTAGAGGTGATACTTTGAGTATGTTAAGTATGGTAGATGAGCCTGACAAGAACAATTATGAGGTTATCAGGGCAGTCTTGTTAAAGAATTACCAACTTAACGAAGACGGCTATCGTCTTCAATTTAAAAATATGTTGCCAGATACTGGAGTTGAATTCTCTGAATTCATTTCAAAGATACGTCTTACTTTTTCACGATGGGTTGAGCTGTCTAAGACAGAACATACATATGAAGCACTTATGGACTTACTACTTAGAGACAAGGTTATGTCTTCTGTCAGTGAATCTTTTCTTTCTTTTCTTCATGAGCGTAAGCCTAAAAACATAAAAGAAATGGAAGAATACTGTTGCCAGTATGTGACTGCGCACCCTCACGTAACCATTAGCAACTCTAGAGTAAAAGAAGGTTTGCCAGTTACTTCAGCAGCACCATATGGCCAAAACTTCAAACGTAAATTTCAGGGTACTCAACATAATATTAATAGAAAGAGTAACCGTAATTATGATCAAAATCATAGCAATCAATCACATGGTGATTCTTCTTCGAATAACTGGAGACAAGGTGACACTCCTCGTTATTCTGCACCTAATAATTTTAGACATTTCCGCAAAGGTAGTCAGTATAGAGGTAACTATTTTTCGCGTAGACCTCAAAATCAAACTGCTAGATTTTCTAATCAATACAGAGATGATAATTACAATTATGGAAACTGGGATTCAAACCAGGATAACAATTACAGGAGAGAATATAATGATAATTTCAGAGGCAATAATGATCGCGGTAGATCTCTACATAAGAGAAAGAGATATCAACAGACAAACTCTGTACAACAAGAGTCTCAGGGAGCAGATAAACAGGTTAATGATAATAAAAACCCTAATGCTATCACATGTTCTGCTTTTGACTTTGGTAGAGCAAATAAATGCCCCCAATGTAGTACTTTGTTCGAACCGACTACCGTAACTACTTTAAGCTGTGGTCATCCTCTTCCCGCTCTTCCTGCTGCAGTGGCGCATGACGGGAGAGGTTCTCTTATACTACATAAGGGTCTTGTAAATAGTAATCCAGTCTCAGTCCTTTTTGATTCTGGATGTACTACTATTGGTGTTAGGCAATCTCTTGTAGATCCATCCTGTGCTACAGGAAAGGTGATCAAATGTGTCACATTTGGTGGCACTTTGGAAAAGTATCCTACTGCCATAATACATATTGCTACTCCCTTCTTTACGGGAGATGTCCACGCGTGTCTTCTACCTAACCCTATAGCGGACCTTATTATCGGTCGTATTCACGGAGTTAGGGAATGTACCCCACAGCAGATTGCTGTTTGGGAGGAACAAAATATTGAAGCTACCAATGCAGTGGTAACAAGAGCACAAGCTCGGGAGACACCTCAAACTTCATTAACTGATAATAATGAAGTAAATAGCCAAAATAGTCACTTGATTATTTCACGTGACTCTTTTATAAAATTGCAAGAAGAAGATCCTTCTTTACAAAAATTCTTCATTCTAGCAAAAAAAAGGTGATCCGAATCAAAATACAAATAGAAAGTCTTGGATTTCTATGAAGAACGGCGTACTTGTGCGTATGGTACAAGACTCGACTACGTCTGCACATTCTCAAATTCTTGTGCCTAAGAGTATGAGATTGCAAATATTGCAACATGCTCATGACTCACAATGTGCTGGACATATGGGTTTTTCCCGTACAAAGTCGAGGGTTCTTGCGGCTTTCTTTTGGCCATTTGTGAGCAAGGACATACGCATTTACTGTCGATCTTGCAAAGTATGTCAGGAGGTCAAATCTAGAGGACCACGACATGCTGCGCCTATCCAGGCTGCTGACATTCCTATTCGGCCGTTTCAGAAAATGGCAATAGATATTATCGGTCCTTTTAGGATCAAGTCGGCTAGAGGGCATCAATTTATCCTTACATGTGTCGATATGTGCACACGTTGGCCAGAGGCTATCCCTCTTAAGAGCATCTCAACTGCTGATATCGCAGACGCTCTTTGGCTGATATTTTCTCGCTTGGGTTTCCCCAGAGAAATATTGTCAGACCATGGCACGCAACTTATATCCGACACTATGTCACAGGTAATGTCTATCTTACATATTAAAAGGTCTCTCAGCAGTATCTATCACCCAATGTCGAATGGGTTAGTTGAGCGTTTGAATAGGACACTCAAGACTTTACTTGGGAAGATAACTGAGGATCATCCTCAGGATTGGGACAGGGTTTTACCCGCGGCTCTCTTTGCTTATAGAGAGGTCCCCAATGAACACACAGGATTTTCTCCTTTTGAACTTGTCTTTGACGCGCGACCGCGCTGCCCTATGTCTTTACTTCACGATCTCATCACTGCCGATAATGTTACCGATGACACTCAATCTTCTTATGAGTATGTCATTGCTCTTAGGCAAAAGATCATCGAGGCATGCAAATTAACAACTTCGTCATCCGAGTTTGCCAAAGAAAAGGCAAGGCAATTTGCTAATAAGAATAGATGTCTACGACAACTTTGTCCAGGTGACAAAGCACTCGTCCTACTTCCTTCAAGGGAGAACAGACTTCTTATTGCATGGAAAGGTCCATATGCAATAGTCTCCAAGATTTCCGACGTCGACTATGTTGTCGATATTGATGGAAAGCATAAGACTTTCCACATAAATATGTTGTCGGAATTTCATGAGCGACCAGACTATTTGCAGCCTATTTTCCAGGCGACGGACGATTCTCCAGTACCTCATGGTCATTACTCATCCCTGTCAGTCATACAGAATGAGGAAACTACTTTTTCTGATGTCAATCTTCCACTTCCTGTGATCCCACTTCATTCTACGGAATCTTGGAAAAACGTTACCGTTTCTCCTAATCTTTCCGCTGAAGAACATCGACAAGTCTCTTCGATGTTGCAAACATTTCAGGATGTCCTTACAGACATCCCGGGACACACACATGTCATCGAACATGACATAGTACTTACTGACCATAATCCTATCAGAGTCAGACCCTATCCAATACCTATCCATTTTCAGTCACAAGTCGAGAAAGAATTGGATGAGATGATACGATTAGAAATAATCGAACCATCCACTTCAGCATACTCTTCGTCTATGGTTATTGTTCGAAAGAAAGACAATAACATTCGCATTTGCGTTGATTATCGCAAATTGAACCAAGTTACGAAGTTTGATGCTGAACTTATGCCTTCACTAGAAGAGCTACTAAACAAACTTTCTAATTCTAGATTCTTTACCAAACTAGACTTGTCTAAAGGTTATTGGCAAGTTCCTTTAACTGAACGTGCCAAACCTCGTACCGCTTTTTCTACACCTAGGGGTTTATTTCAATGGAATTTCATGCCTTTCGGCCTTATGAACGCCCCTGCTACATTCGTACGCATGATGCGTCGAATTCTCTCATATCGTACAGATGTCATAGCATACTTAGACGATATCTGTCTGTTCAGCGATTCCTGGGAAGATCACTATCTGGGTTTATACGAATTGCTGTCTACTCTTCGCGAGTATAACTTGACTGCAAAACCCTCTAAAGCCTTTATAGGATTTAGTGAGATTTCTTTCCTGGGTCATCGTGTTGGTCATGGTCTTTTAAAGACAGAGGACCACAATGTTTCAAAAATACTTAACATTTCTGTACCTAAGTCGAAGAAACAAGTACGGAGTCTCTTAGGTTTGATCCAATTTTACGGACGATTCATTCCGAATCTGTCCTCCATTATGGCACCGCTTTCTACTTTATTGAAGAAAGGATCGCCTAATCTGACCCGCTGGTCTCAAGAATGTCAATCCTCATTGGACCAGATTAAAACTCTATTTTCATCTCCACCTATCCTTAGGTTACCTACTATTGAGAAGATTTTTGTTCTTCGAAGTGACGCCTCGTCTAATGGGATTGGGGCAGCACTTATGCAGGAGTATTCTGATACTCTGCATCCGGTGATGTATATCTCTAGGAAATTAAATGCTGCAGAAAGGAATTACTCGGTTTTAGACCACGAATTATTGGCTATGGTATGGTCAATTCTCAAGTTGCAAAGATTCCTTCTAGGCGCACATTTCATTGTGGAAACCGACCAGAAAGCTCTTACTGCTATTCAGAGCAAAAACTTGAAGAGCTCGAGGTCCACTCGATATGCCATAGCTCTTCAACCATTTCATTTTACGGTGCGAGCTATCCATGGTTTGGATAATGTGATGGCAGACATTCTGTCCAGATGCCCACACGATTCCACTTAATTCTTCTGTCATATATATTTCCTGATATACAGTCCACTACTATAATGACATATCAGCACATATGTTATCACTTTTAGTGAATTTATAACATTGTACCATATAATTTCCTTTTTCTGTTACCGATTTGATCATAACGGAAAAAGGCTTAGTTAGCAATATATGGGCCAGAAGTTCACATGGCCACATTTATATATTGTATTCTGAATACTGTATTAAGAGATTTAACATTTGTCATAAAGATTTGTGTTATTGATATTTTCGCAGCACATCATTGACGTCTGCGAGATTATGTACATTGTGGAACCATGAAGTATGTCAAGTTCTTACCTACTTTGGAACGAATTATGTCCATGTCTACGAGGAACAGCTGATTTATTAGTATTGATTAGTAATACATTGTAGCATGATATTATTATGCTTGTATAATGTATTTTTGGTTTAAAATGTGTAGTTCATTACACTTCATACTATGATAACATATTTGTATTTATGTGAGTATAATTTTGCTTACATTATGATGTTGCCATCACTGTGGCGTATGTTGGTGGCACCTCCCTGGAATATACGTGTACACTTAGGGAAATATTTTCTCTAAGGATCTGAGATATAATCTCAGTTTCGCTCCATGCGTCGAGCTAGTCTCATATTAGGCATTATATCCGCGCATCATACGTGCGTTAGGAGCCTGTTTTTTCTGGCTCTAGGATTTTAAAAAAAATGTTACTTTTTTTTTCTCCCGGGGGGTGCGGTAATCTGTTACGCACAGAATTTTTTCCGAAGACATTGTATAATTATTTTCTAAAGACATTGTATAATTAACTTGTCTGAATTGTACACTTTAATTTTTTTTTCGGTCAAAGCTAGATAACCCTTGTTTGACTGTGATTACCATTTTCAATGATGGTTACCTTCTCTTGTGACGGGACGCGTCGGTTCATTTTTTTGAACGATGTGTGGTCATTCTCCTTATATGGTAGTATCGGTCAACTGTTTCTTGGAATGATTGAAACCAGTGTTGAGGTTTTGATTCCTGTCCATATAAGGCGCGATTTATTACAAATCTTTATCTGGAATGTCTCCTACATCGTCTCGTTTTGATTCTTACTCAGGTGTATGCGTTCTGCGCATGTCCGGACGTTAGGTGTGCTTGAGAAGCTTTCCTGTCGGAGTCTATGAAAGTTGTGAAGCAGAGAGGACGCTTCTTGCGTCTGTGATTCTTTGATAGGGAATTAGGAGTCCTATTGTGAGTTAGTTTAGCTTACAAGGTCCTTCCCTTGATGATTCAAAACGCCTGGAGGCGTGTGTTTTGTGGTGTTGATTTCGAAGCAAGGTAATACCTCATTTATGTTTCAAATCTGTAATCTAACTTTATGTTGACAATGGTCGATCTCTGCTCACTTACGAATTACAGAAAGAGAGGTTCTTATACTAGAAGTCACGCCCCAGGTATCTTCATACCTGAGATTAATATGTACGTGGGTCATACTTAGCCCGAAGGACAGTTCTATGAACGTCGCTATGTCAGCGATTGCACCTACGTCGAGGTTAGACTTAGGAATGCCTGTAAAGGTCAGCTTGACCTATACTCCTGGAACACCATCCTCGTGCGACTTATGATTAGACTCATTTAGCACATCTGATCAGTGAAAGGAGTATTGATGCACTTTTGTAATATTGGAGCCAACAGTATAATCCCCTTGGCGCCATATCATTTTTTGAATATATGCCAGATGCATTGATGAACATAACTTATGCTGAATTTCGTGAACTGTCATGACTATGGTTTATTGTGAAATGGATGTACAGTTACCTGTCTTGTGGCGTCAGAAAATAAACGATGGAAAACGTCGATAGCAGTTTACACCTTTATATGACTTTCCATGTCATACCACATATGTTGTGAACTTGTGAAACCACATCACCCACACTCACAGCAAGCAACAACAAATCAGACAAGACACCTCACACTTCAACCTATTATATCCCTGGTGTCTATAGGGGTGGTACTCTACTGGGCTGCTGATTATCAACTACTTCGGACTGATACCTGTAACGTCCATAGTGGCCAGATTTGTGGTCTATCATCTTTAGTAGTTAGTAGTCAGCCTAAATCCACCCTTATCAGTTGTCTTATACTAAATTATAGTCGTATAGATAGGCTGGACTAGAGAAACTTACTCATTCCAGAGACATATCTTTTCCTTAAGCTATTCACCCGTGAAATCTATTTCTCACACTTTTTTTTGTCTCATGTACTTATCACCATCCACTCTACTCAGACGGGACCAAAAATAACTCAAACCTATCGGTACGACAGTGGAGTCTGAAGATTACCATTTGTTCTACACTGCTGAGCTGGTAATATACATCATTATTTTGGTGGACTTGATGCTTTGCATCCAATTTGTTTATGTGTCTGCTTCTGATAAAACGCTTTGCTTCTTCGAAAGTTATGCTTGTATCAGTTTGAGATAGCTTACCAGCTTACCGCCTTCATTTGCGAATTTTTTTATTGCCAGTGATGTTACAGTGAGATGGGATCCACTGTATCCGAACTCTTTTGAATTGCTGACATAGTTTATGGAGTATTACTCTTAGGTCATCCAGGTCAGCACTGTTCTGGCTCTTCAGCGTTGCAATTACTGATAGTTCTGTCTATAAAGAAAGCAACTTGTCTCTGGGTGCTTTCATCTGTCATTAGAAGCTCTGCTCAGTTTATAAGGAGTCTGCCTCTGCTCTGAAGGTTCTTGCGAATTTTCTTCTTGCCACGTACATGGTACAATACTGTACATGTAATGAAAAAAAGGGGGGAGGGGGCTTCTCGAGACCTTACACTACCATGAAAAATCCATAAGACCGGCTCTGCATATGTATATAAGTTTTTCGTACTTTTAATTTGTAAAGTTACCTGTCTTACTGTGTGACTGTCATTCTCCGTGTCTACCTCTTGTCCAGGGCTTCTCAACCGGTGTTCCAATCAACCCTAGAGTTCCGCGAGACGTTGCGAGGGGTTCCACGAGAGATCGTGAATGAAAAAATAAATAAATATTTTTTTTCAACTTTGCGCGCCGGGTTATGTTAGCGTTCGCAGTGGTGGGCAATTACCGAGCAGCCTCGTATGGTAGTGCGCAATAGTGCCGTGTTCACTCTTGCACATACCGTGTTTCATTAGCATCTTGTAGAGTAAAAATTTGTGATAAGAATTTTAGGACAAGGTAAAATAAAATATCAAGTAGGAAATAAAAAAAAAAACCAACACTGAAGTATCTTCTACCTACGCCACTGTCTTGTTTCTTCTACCTACGCCACTGCCTTGACTTAGAGACATCCTTTGTAGGGAGGGGGACATAAAAGGGGTAACATAAAAGAGTGGGCTAATAACACTGACAAACAACATTTTTCTTTCTTATATAAGAATAAGTGTTCTTAGGTCAGTTTCTTGCGCTGATTTCAAATCTGAAATCCGTTTATCTCTATCACGTCGGGTTCTTAAGATATTTGTGAATAAATATATTTTTTGGGAAACCGTTATTTGCTCCGTTTCATTTTTACTATATAACTTATTAAAAATTAATAAAATGCAAAATAATTCTACTTTTTATACTGCTAAAAGATGCATGACATATGTTACGCTATTTTTCAAATAGTTACTGTATTTTGAAATAATTCTGAGCGAAATATGGCTTCTAGAAGTTGTAGAATCGGTATCGAAACCAGTGCCTCATGATCCAATCACGTGTCCGATCCCAGTTCCACCGTAACAATATCCGTTGGACGTGAATGAACCATCAGAAAGTGATAGTTTACCTGCTTTAGAAACTAATTCTGACTCGGATTATATACCGGTGAATGATGGTGTTCACTTAATTAACCATTCAGAACTTTCAGATCTAATACGTGATCTCGCTCTTACCAAAGGACAAGCGGAATTACTCGGTTCGCGACTCAAAGAATGGAATCTTTTATCGCCCAATACTCCGATATCTAAATTTCGTCATAGACACAGAGAACTTGTTCAATACTTTGAGATGGATGATGGCATTTGCTATTGCAAAGATGTAAACGGTCTAATGGTGCACCTCGGTCGTGAGCACATAGTCAACGAATGGCGACTTTTCATCGACTCTTCCAAGACTAGTCTAAAAGCCGTGTTATTGCATAACGGAAATTTATTTTCATCAATTCCAGTCGCCTACTCTGTTCATATGAAAGAAACTTATGACAATATGGCTATACTTTTGGCAAAAATAAAGTACAATGACTACCAATGGCGGATTTGTGGAGACCTAAAGGTCATTGCAATTCTCACGGGCATGCAGACTGGGTATACTAAATTTTGTTGCTTCCTATGTGAATGGGACAGCCGCAACAGACAGGAACATTATGCAAGAAAGGTGTGGCCTATCAGGGATCGTATGCAGCTCTGGCATAAAAATGTAATACATGAGCCATTAGTTAACAAAGACGGCATCATTTTACCACCGTTACATATAAAGTTGGGGCTCATGAAGAATTTCGTAAAAGCGTTAGATAAAACGAGCAAAGCTTTCACTTATCTTCGAGAAAAGTTTCCGCAAGTTAGCGATGCAAAGATAAAGGAAGGTATCTTTGTAGGACCTCAGATTAGGAAAGTTATTGCAGACAAACAATTCGAGAACTTGTTACATGGTAGTGAACTTCGCGCATGGATGGCATTCAAATCGATCGTCGATAACTTTCTGTGAAATCACAAATCTGTCGACTATATGCATATTGTTAAGCAGTGCATAGATGCATACAGAATTATGGGCTGTAACATGTCCTTCAAAATCCATTTGCTTGATTCGCATCTTGACTTTTTCCCTGACAAACTTGGCGAAGTCAGCGATGAACATGGAGAACGATTCCATCAAGATATCGCCGTAATGGAATCACGCTATCAAGGACGGTGGAGTGTGACCATGCTTGCCGATTATTGTTGGATGATCGCGATGTACCACATGCCATTCACCGACGAAAGTCGACTGCAAAGAAATTCAAGCCTACATAACTGTTACACTTCTTGTATGAATGATGTTATAATACTTTATGCCTTGTTAAAAAACTTCAATTGCGTATTTCTAGAGATCCCGACCTGATAGAGAAAAACGGTTTGCAGATTTAAAAACAGCGCATTAAAATTGACCAGAAAAACATAGAAATGTTAGAGAAAGAAAAAAAAAGTTTTTTTTTGTTAGTCAGTGTAATTTGGCCAAAATAAACAGATCCTCAGAAGAAGAAAAAATCATTCTCTGCCCAAAAAAGCACTTAACAATTATTAATGAAATATTATATTTACAACTACTGATCACGCTAAGGTACCATGAGCTGTAAATATAACAGTTTCTTATGCAGGGATTCCCCGAGACCAGAAAATTATTTCAGTGATACCTCCAGGATATAAAGAGTGAGAAAGGCTGCTCTAGACTATCTTGTCATTTATTCACTCACTAGTATCCACATCAACCCATTAAGACAGTGTTCCCCAAATTGTAGAACGCGGCAGAATTTTTAATTTTACTTTATCATGCCGTTTTTATTAGCTTAAGACAATTAATTAAAAGTCTAATATATAAGAGGCAAACGCCGTACTCTTATAAGGGTTACGCCGTTTATGTTTGGGAAGCACTGCATTCAGGCTTGTATTTGTAGAAAAAGACATCCTAGTCAAACTAATACGGTATAAAGGTCAGAAACAAATAAATATGAATATCATATGTACAGTGGTTTTGTCCCTTGTCTTGGCATACATTAGCGAAACGAAAAAAACAAAGGTATTGGCCCAGTAGACACAAGTACGCCCTCAAGATGTAATTAACGAATTAAACCGAAAAGATAAAGCAACGATTTTCATTCCTGGAACAGTGAGGACTACTTGAGAAAAACTGAGTTCTTTAAAGGTCTGCCTTGATAAAATCATGTCTGTTTTCTGGTTTCAAGGTTTATGGAATTTTGAATAAGGGAGGCCAGTATGTAACGTTATCTCTGCCGTGGAAGATCTTCTTCCTGTACTCCCATCAACAGAGCGGTACTAACATGTTATCTTACCAATTTGTAACTTGACTTCAACCATATGATCTTAAGCAGTTCCTGAAGAAAGTGAATATCAGTCAGTTAGCTCGTGAGGGTATTTTTATCTGAGAGCGTGAAAAAAAAGAATTCTACTAAAACCGCGATTTGAATTGCTGGCTGAAAAGTGTTAGTTCGACATTTCCATAACATTCTTATACAGGTCTACCTAATCATGCCCCATGATCTACGGGTAGATCGGAATTGACCGGTTGCCGACCTGTGGCGTAGTGGATAGAAACAAAAAAAAAAAAAAAGAGAACGGCGGTTATAATTAGTCTTACTTACTTACTTAGTCGTTCCCCTTCTACCGTGAGCTGTAGAGGTTTGGAAGAGAGAGCACCAGACTATCCTACCGGCTGTCTTCCTCCTGGCCTGGTTCCATTCTAGTCCTCGGTCCTTCAAAGTTTGTCTAATGTTGTCCTCCCAGCGGTCTCTGGGTCGTCCTGGAGGTCTGGATCCCTGGCTCTTTGTTTCTCATGCTTGTCGTGGTAGCCGATCTTCCCCCATTCTGCAGACATGGCCAAACCATCTTAGTTGGGACTGTTCTACTTGGGTCTGCAGGGGGTGAGATTTTAGGCCTTGGCGTATCGTCTGGTTGGCGACCATGTCTCTTCTTGTTACTTCAACCATCTTCCTCAGATACCTCATTTCTGAGGTTTGGATCTGGCTGTTGTGGGTTGTAGTCATTGCCCATGACTCGCATCCATATGTCAAGACTGGGACATAGGTTATAATTAGTCTATGAATGTAAACAAAAAATACTTCATCTACTGAGTGCTCTGATGTTATGGTTGGTGCTCTGACTTCTCAGTTGGCGCTTTATCTTTCGTGTATGTCCATGACATATTATTTTAAATTCTGACTTCTTGTAATAATGATTCAGCCTTTGATATTTGTGAGCTCTGCTCAACATTATTTTTGTGAACTTGTTTTAACAGTCACATTCCGAGCTGCTGATAGAACTATCGATCACCGATACACGTGTAATTGAGCAGTCATGTGAGGAACACAGGTCGCATGAAATGGCAAACTCACGTCATATTGCGTGTCAGGATGGAGCTGCAATTTTGAGGGAATGAAGCTCGGAGAAGGAAAGTTCTAGATTGATTGCGTGATCACTGATTTCCTTCCTTTCTGATTACGGTCAGACATTCTCGCGCTTGTTTGTTTAGAGACAGATTGCAAAGTATGTGTATCTCGTAGAAGGAGATCGGTTGTATTATCATCATCATCATTGTCATCATTATCATTTTTATTTGCGATCCCTACAGAGCATGGAGCCACAATTTGCAGGAAGCTTACATCACGCAGTCTGATGCTATTGCAGCGATGGTTTGTGTGATAATGTGTTTTACATGATGAGGTAGACAGCTTCCTGCTCCTTACACTAGTCGCTGTCGTAATTTTATAAGATAGGTTTATGAATCTTTATGGTCCGGTCTGAGCAGAGGTGATAGTGGAAAATGTGTGAGAGTAAAGGTGTAAGAAAATAGATTTTTCACGAGGGGGGAGGGGGGGGGGGGATAGTGTAAGAGAAAAATCAGTCTCTAGAGTGAGTAGTTTCTCTACTCCAACCTATCTATACGACTATATTGTAATCAAATGAACTTCCTCTCCTTATATAACAAATATAAGTTACACCTCACATACATACACAATTACGTGACGAATACGTACAGACGTGAAAAACTATGGATAATACGAGGGGCGTTCAGAAAGTAATGCACCACGTCGTTTTTCTCAGGAGCTGTTTATTCAAAAAGCATAAAATTTATACACAATATACATGGATATGTCATGTAAACATCGGTATTATTCAACATAATCCCCATCAACTTGTACGGCTTTATGCCAGCGCGAAACAAGTGCATGTATTCCTAGCCCGTACCAGATTTTGTCTTGATCATGTAGCCATTTCTTCGCTGCATGAATCACTCCTTCATCATCTTCAAACCTTGTCCCACGGAGTGCATCTTTACGTGGACCAAATGGATGAAAATTAGAGGGTGCCAAATCTTGACTATAGGGTGGATGGGGTAGTACAGTCCAACCATTTTGGTGATTGCTTCCCGCGTTGCCAGACTTGTGTGAGGTCGCGCATTGTCGTGAAGGAGAAGCAGGTCTGCTGGATTCTTGTGCGGCCGAACTCTGCGAAAACGTTGATTGAGTTTTTTCAATGTCTTAATGTAAGCTTGCGAATTGATTGTCTCTCCTCTTGGCATAACGTCCGCAAGAATCACACCTTCAATGTCCCAAAAGACAGTGATCATGACCTTTCCAGCTGAAGGAATTGTCTTGAATTTCTTTCTTCGAGGTGATTGCGGATGATGCCACTCCATTGACTGTCTTTTTGTCTCAGGTTCAAAATGATATGCCCAAGTTTCGTCACCTTAACGATCTTAGCCAAAAAGTTCTCTCCATCAGCATTGAAACGCTCCAACAATTCAGAAGAAATTGCTTCCCTTTGCAATCGGTGGTCATTTGTGAGACTTCGAGGAACCCATCTTGCGCAAACCTTAGAAAATCCGAGAGTTTTTATAACTGCATTTGCACTACCAATGCTGACTGACAGCTGTAAGGCCAATTGTTGAGTAATGATTCGCCTATCAGTAAGAATAATGCCCTCAGCGCATTTCAACATTTCTGCGTTGGTGGCTGTGGCAGGACGACCACAGCGCGGCCGATCAAGCAGCTACGTATCTCCACTTCCTGATTCTTTGATTCTCTGAACCCAGCGACTGACTGTACTCCTGTCGACTGCAAAACTTCCATACACATCACATAGACGCTTGTAAATGTTCACAAGTTTCCTTCTCTGCAACGAGAAATTCTATCACAATTCGCTGCTTATAACGCATGTTGCTAACACGCTCCATTTCAACGGTTTAGGGCAGCTGTCGCAAAATTGGTTTCAAGTCATTGCAAACGTGTTCAGTTAGATTTATAAACCCGTCAACGATCGAGTGACCGCTTTCAAAATGGCGGCGTATCAGCGAAATGTGTATCAGACAGAGGAAATCGCCAAGGATAAATAAAAGCAGACGCGAATCAGTATGAAAAGGATTTTACATTTCAGTACAGGGAAGGATTGGGTATAACTGCATATAAGAAGGAACGGTAGGAAGTTCTCATTTACGGAGATATATGCGTATTTCGGCTGCCCACAGTTACGCTAACAGCATGTAAACCCACTTCTGTTCTAAATATTAAAATCAACAAATAACAGTTTGGGAAATTACATGGATAGGAAGGTAGAGAATTATCAACTGTATAAAACTAGATAAGATGGAACAATATGGATATTGATTATGCCGAGAATGAGAAAGGCAAAAGTTCAGTCGACGCACAGATCGGCCGAAATCACTGTTCGGGAAGGATTTTTCAGGCTTAGGTTTAAGCTGTGACGTCGCTGCTCTCCGATACGGCCGCGTGATGTGTATAAGTAGCGATTCGGTAAACTGAGAGAGATACACGATAACCAACGTTTCACAACGATAACCGTTTCTGGTTTGATAACGTTCGATAGAATCTTTCACAAGACACCAACGTCCTTCTCAGGACGCCACTACTCGAGATAAGATCGCGTTATCGTCAAAATGACCAGACATAAGCCACACGCTAAAAAGAGGAAGGTCTACACCAGCCCACCAGCGCAGATCAGCCAGGGTAATCACAATATCACAATCAACAATGACAGACAGCCAGAGAGCAAGACTGCCCCAAGTACTCGTGCCGGGACCGGCCCTTCTATAACTCCGGACACGACGGAGTTAGCTGTGACATGGATCGACCCGACTGAGAGTCTGAGTGGCCCGACCCCTTGCCTAGATAAAGAAGACCCAGAACATACAGAAATATGTAGAGCGTTACGACAGCTGGAGAAAAGAAAACAAGCGCTTCTATCCAGGCTGCACCCACCCGACTCGTCAGCAGTAACCCGGTCTATGACAGAGAAGCCGCACGATGCCGAGATGACAGCCGACCCACCTGCAAGCACTATGAAGGAAGTGATAGAGGCAGATCCTCAACACAGACAGGTACAAGAGGAAGATTTCGCAGAGACCATTTTAGATGCACTTCGAAGACTTGAAGACGGAGACGAGTCCCTTAGGCTCGCTCTTCAAGAAGCAACAGTAGAAGTAGCTCCAGACGTGCTGGACATCGAAACCACTGAGAAGCAAGCTACCATTCCTGATCCTGAGGAAAAAACAGCTGACAACTCAAAGGCTCAGACGCAAGATATCACACCGAATAACCAAGAACAAGATTCGAACCAAGCCTGTAGAAGGAAACAAAGACCAAACACTAAAAATACAAGCAACTCAGAAACGATACAGGAGAGGATTGTTAAGATCACCCAGACGTCAGGAAGTGAGGTCTCACTCAGGGCCCTACCCGACAACAAAGTGATCAACATCCTCGAGGTGATAACTGGACGGAGAGGTATCGCCAAAGTAGGGAGGCACGAAAAGGGAGTAGTGCTTTCTCTCAACAACACAGACAAAACAACCTCGCTGATGATCGAACTGGAATCCGGTCCAAAGGAAATCCAGTTGCCCCACCAAATAAAAGTGGTGGTGGAAAAGTACAAGACAACAAAGAAGTTGGTCATCAGAGGGGTGGATACCAGATGTTCCGAAGGCGAGGTCCACAGACGCCTTCAAGCTGAAAACACAAATCTTAAAATCACGCAGGTCGAAAGGCTAAAAACCTGGGCCAAGAAAGATACCAATCTGATGATAGTCACTGTAGAAGGATCGACAAGACCCGAGAGACTGACGCTCGAAACCACAACCAAAAAGACAGAAGCCTATATCCCTCCGGTGATGCAGTGCTCCAACTGCCAGCAGTTCTCGCACACAAAAAAGACGTGCATGAGAGATGCAGTTTGCCGGTATTGTGCGGGTAGTCACCAATATGGCGACTGCCCCAGGGCAAAGGAGGACCGCAACTACAAAGAAACTAACGAAAACCGTATCTGTGCAAACTGCCACGGAAACCACGGGGCAAGGTACAGAGGATGCCCTGTGTTCCAGGAAACTAAGAGCATCTTGAAGGAGGCCGTGTCTAAAAACATACCCTTCAAAGAGGCCAAACACAGAGTGAATGCGGATGCTACAGAAAAACAGCGCACGATTGACAGAAGACAGCTACACAAGCTGACCGCTGAAATCAACTAAATGAAAAGGAAACAGCAGAACGAAAGCAGAAACAAGCAGGATCCCGTAGACGACAAGGACAGCGGTGAAGACATAATAGATATGCAGAGCGCCAGAGAAATGTTACAGAGCGCCCAGGCAATGCTACAGGAAACAAAATCCATCAAACACGAGATAGAAGTTGACATCGCCAAACTCACAGAGCTAAAGGCAGAGAACGAACAAATACTCAAAAGAATTGAAACAACCATCAAACACGAGTTAGAAGTTGACATCGCCAAACTCACAGAGCTAAAGGCAGAGAACGAACAAATACTCAAAAGAATTGAATCAGAGAGAAGGATCGTTGAGGATATCCTTACAAAAACTAGAGAACAAAACAAAGAAACGAAAGACAAAATGAAAATCGACATCGTACAGCAAATGTTACTCAATCAAGAAAGAGCATTAGCAGCCAGAAACGCTAGAACAGCTACTACCAACGATAATAGAAAAAGCACTGTCACAGATACAGGAGAGCAAGAAGACAAAAGCAACAGAAACTAGTAGCGTAGAAACACACAAAACTAAACGAGCCAGATAGTTGAGGCAGGACATAAAAAACACCATGAGAGCGACACGGCACCACAAACGGACAAAGAGGAATCCAGACAGCCAGCAAGTGGTCCTTTTCAGGACCAGTCACCTCCAGGACTACGAACGAGATACCAGTGAAGACGATAACACCCTATATACCCCAATTATAACCAAATTTCAGGTTGAACAGGGTATCGCAGCAACATAGTAGAAGAAAACAACAACAACAACAACGAGAGAGATACACAACGAAAGAGGTTTGAGACAGACTGGAGGCAGAGTTTCGCCACTACCCATGAATTGTGAGCGGATCGCCAGAAACATTTTTAAGTCCAGTATCTGAAGTCTGAGGGTAAGCGAAATTATGATAACTACCGTGTTTAATATTTGTTATTTCAGGTTCATATAGAATTCACAAAATATGCCTGTATAATAGTCATTGATATAATGTATTGTATTTTTAATATGATCTAAACATGTGCATTGTGGATGATTGTTGCTTGTACAAAAATTAATCACAAATAGCCCCACAGCCTAATGAAGATATATTTATCATATTGCTTTATCGCTTACGAAGATAAAGGCAGTCCCATGGCAGAGATTGTCATAGGGAAATGAAGTGTTAGAAACTTCATCATGGAAGATCCCAGTTTACGAGGTTAAGGTGACTAGTCCCCTTCCTCGCTGCCTTTGCCTTCCCTAGTTCTAGCGCACAACTTTGTACCCATTTACAGCTGGTAAACTGGAGTGTTCTACAGCCAGTTTCAGTAGAAAGCAACCTGATCACGTGGTCACTCACTTTATTTAATTTATGTATTAATTTTGTGTAGATGCTACGAATAGCATCAGTATTTGAATTTGTACTTTATATGATTTGGAAGGATCAAGTTATAGATCAGAAAAGGATGTATAGGAGCTGAATAAACCAGATGATGTTTATTACTGATATGTTAATATTAATTCTATATCATTGAATTGATGTTACTTGCTATGACTGTATAACTTTGACACCTGATGACTGACTAGTCTGACTTATGTGCTAGTCAGTTACCCTTAATTGAAATGTTAATATTAATGCTATATCACTGAATTGATGTCCTTACTTACTATGATTGTATAACGGTGACATCTGATGACTGACTGGTCTGACATCTGTGCTAGTCAGCTACAAGTCTAGCCAGATACTAGCCAAGGCTGATATGTTGCAGGTTCCATGAAATAACTCAAACCAGACTGTCCAGTATCAGACGCCTGTGAGGTTCATCAGAGGCAATCCCACAAAAGTGCAGTACCCCAAAGAGTGAACTTCAACTGGTCATTGGCATCCCTACTGTTGGGTCTACCAAGTCTGATATCAGCAAAGGACAGTTCCATGTCAGCAGTATCAAGTTGAACAGATAAGTGTCAGTTAAGACACTGACCACCAAAATATAAGAAACAGCTAGTAGTGAAAATCCATAGTTCAGTCAACTGATGACAATTCATTGGAAAGTTAAGAGACTAAAAACAGTGATTGCAGATTGCAGTAACTTTAATATTCAAGCTCTTGAAGTCTAAACAGACAATAATAGTAATTGTGTGAATACTTTGATATATATATGTGTATGCTCTTTTCCAACTAGTAGAAATAGAATATTAGTGTAATTATTAAACTATTTTAATTGTACCTGAGGAGTTATTCACTTTTTCCATTTTGTGGGTTCAGTGAATGTACATTTTACTTATCCCCTAGAATATAAGTAATCATAAGATAGTCACAGGGAGGAGACACCTTAAATCCTGGTACTACTTCTTACCAACTGGGCCAGGGTTTTCACAGTCTGACTATTGTTATGATAACAATACACCAGTGCTTATTTCTAAGACTGGGGTATTACGTGTAAGGTCAGAACTCTTTACTGGCATACTCTTACATATAAATAATTTTAAATAACCTCCCGCTACAGTGGGGGCTCGTCTGCGGGATATATCTTTGATATTCCTGAGCCAACTTTCTATTTCTGCTGTGTAGAAAATTTTGTTTTGTAAAATTTTTTTGGAAAGAGTAACATAGTAGGAAATAATTATATTTTTAGGAGTACCATTGAGTACAGATAAAGAAAGCTGTTTCATATATGGTGAAGTCAGTTTAATTAACTTTAATTTTAACTAAGTTAATTATATTGTAGTAAATTAGTTTGAGTAAGATCGCTTGCCCTACTAGACTACAGATACATCATGGCTGACTTGGTCAAATTTAGGTCTGCTACACTGCAGGTGGGAAAAGAGCTTGGCATGGATGGTGACGCTCTGATCCGGTATGTCACGACGGAATGTGAAAAGTACACTGAGAGAGAAGCAAAGCAATTAGAAGCAGAGAGAGAAACAAAGAAATTAGAAGCAGAGAGAGAAGCCAAGAAATTAGAAGCAGAGAGAGAGAAGCCAAGAAATTAGAATTAGAAGCAGAGAGAGAAGCCAAGAAATTAGAAGCAGAGAGAGAAGCCAAGAAATTAGAAGCGGAGAGAGAAGCCAAGAAATTAGAAGCTGAGAGAGAAGAAAGGAGGTTACAAGCAGAGAGAGACCATGAGCTGAAAATGAGACAGCTTGATCTTGAACTTCAGGCTGGGACTATCACCCATGGTAATAGCTCACCTCATTCTGCGAATAGCTCTTTTCAAAACACAGCAAATGGGGCCATGAACTTCCACCTAGATCCATTTGTTGAAAAGGAGGACGCAATTGAGTCGTACCTGGATAGGTATGAAAGGCTAGCCTCTACATATGGACTGGAAAAGGAAAAATGGAGTCTAAAGTTATCCCAGGGATTGAGAGGTATTGCATATGATGTGTTTCTGAAACTCCCCAAAGAAGATCAGGAAAATTATGAAATACTAAAGCAAGCCTTACTGATCCGGTATGAAAAGAACTCTGAGGCATATAGGAAGAAATTTAGAACTTCTAAACCTCTACCTGGAGAAACATATAACCAGTTCTCAGCT
This sequence comes from Oreohelix idahoensis, assembly GCA_024509875.1. Lineage (NCBI taxonomy): Eukaryota > Metazoa > Mollusca > Gastropoda > Stylommatophora > Oreohelicidae > Oreohelix > Oreohelix idahoensis. The sequence continues at coordinate 376,343 of JAMPIV010002216.1, forward strand.
AGGCTAGAAACGTATTTGTTGAAATGGAGTAGTTTAGGTAAGTATCAGAAAACCTACGAGGATCTGAAAGAAATGGTTATGTTAGAGCAAGTGAAAGATTCCATGTCTCAAGAAATGAGGAAATTCCTTATGGAACAAGGAGCAGAGAGGCTGGAAGACATTTTGAAATGTGCAGAGAGATACCAAGCAGCTCAAGCTGAATTGGTAGGAACAAAAAGGAAGCAGGTAGAAGGATATAAGCCACCACCGCAGAATACCCAGTTTGACCAGAAGGATCATCCATACAGAAATAAGCCAAGATTTGATAATAAGGACAAGAACCCTCAGACTCAGGAAAAGAAACCCTACAAACAGGGAGATAAGTGGTGCAAAATTTGTAAGATGAGCAACCACAACACTGTAGATTGTAGAAGGAAAACCCCTCATCACGCTGCATGTTTAGCAACAGGGAATAGGACAGATATGATGGAACTGACAGGGAGTCAGAATAGCCTCCGTCATCCCCCTGTGAGTGAGCTCGTAACCGTGAATGGAAATCGAGTCATGTGCTTATATGATACCGGCCTGGATTTCGACTCAGTTGTGAGTTCAACCCTAGTGCACTCTGATCAAATTACCACAGAAACCGTGGAAATACAAGGGGCAACTAAGGGAACAGCAACCATGACACTTCCTATAGCTAGGATCAATGTGAAATCTCGCTACGTGGAAGGAGTGATAACAGCCGCAGTGATAGATGACCCTATATACCCGCTGATATTGGGGTGTAGGTATGTATTTTTGGGTGACCCGGTAAAACCTGTTGTCCTGGCAGCAGTCCAGACCAGGTCGAGCACCAAAAACGAGGAGGAAAATCCTAACAATACTCAGCCAGAGCAGATGAAACAGGCTCAATCAGAAGATGACACATTGAAGCCTTGTTTTGGCAAATTGCCAAAGGCCCATAACCCTCCAGAAAAAGGAGACTTGTATATGAAAAATGGACTACTGTATAGAAAAGCTGGTACAGGACCTCAAGGACATGGACAGCTGGTAGTACCAAAGTCATACAGGGAGAAAGTTATGGAGCTCGCACATGCTATTCCATTTAGTGGACACATGGGAATTGGTGCCACAAGTCAACGGATAGCTTGTCACTATTACTGGCCAGGGATCACGGAAGATATCAAACGATATGTGAAATCTTGTCCAGAGTGTCAACGTGTAGCCCCCAAGCATGGGACTGCACCAGCAACTCTAGGAGAAATGCCAATCATGGGTACTCCATTCGAGAGAGTTGCAGTGGATATTGTTGGACCCCTCACTAGGACTAAGAGAAGGAATAGTTATATCTTAACTCTAGTTGATACATGCTCTATGTGGGGAGAGGCCGTAGCCATGGCATCTATAGATTCTAAGCATGTGGCAAAGGCATTGTTGACCATATTCACCCGGTTAGGCTTCCCACATCAAATATTGACGGACAATGGTTCCCAGTTCAAGGGAAAGCTAACCCAAGAAGTGTTCAGGATTTTTCAAGCCAGACATTATCATTGCTCTCCTTATCACCCCCAAGGAAATGGTCAAGTCGAGCGGTTCAACGGTACGCTCATTTCTATTCTCAGGAAGCTGGCAAGTGAAAAACCTGAAACATGGGATGTATACTTACCCGCTGCATTATTCGCATACCGGGAAGTCCCACACAATTCCACAGGAATGGCACCGGCCACATTGTTGTTTGGTCGGCCTATAAAAGGTCCACTGGAAGCATTACTGCGGACTTGGACAGATGAGAAGGCAGAGGAAAGTGTCACCTCATCAATTCAGTATGTAAATGAGTTGACCACTCGACTGAAAATGGGCTGGAAATTGGCTAATGACAATCTTCGCAGAGCCAGAAAGAAACATACTGAATACTATAACAAGAAAGCAAAGGATAGGGAACTTGCTGTTGGAGAAAAAGTGCTTCTTCTATTGCCCAGCAGTAACAACAAACTGCAGATTGGTTGGCAGGGTCCATATAACGTGCTAGAGAAAATATCGAGGACTAATTACAAAATTGACAAGAAGGGCAAAGAAAGGGTGTACCATGTTAATCTGTTAAAGAAATATTATGACAGGACATCAACGGAGGTAGCTCATATGATGACTCTGGCCATCGCAACCGAAATGAAGCATGAACCACTTACCTCAATAGAGTATCCATTAAGACCGACTGAGACATATGAACAAGTCAAAATTAGTACTCAGTTAACTCAGGAACAGAGGGAGCAAGTTAAAGAGGTTTTTAAAACACATGCAGATGTGTTAACTGATAAACCAGGATGCACCAACTTATTGACATATGATATGAAGGTCATCGATCCAACACCTATCTGCATGAAGACCTACCCTATACCATATGCCAAGGCACAGGCATTGAAGGAGGAAATTGATTATCTGTTGCAAGAACAAATCATTTCCAAGTCAGAATCACCTTACAGTTCAAGTGTTGTACTGTTGAGAAAACCAAGTGGAGAACACAGACTCTGTATCGATTACCGGAAATTGAATGCGATCACTGAAACCCAAGCTGATCCATTACCAGATACCAATCAGCTGTTCTCGACGCTAAGTACTGCGAAATATTTCTCTAAGGTCGATTTAAGTAAGGGATATTACCAGATTCCTGTCAAACCCGAGATCCGACACATGCTGGCTTTTAGCACTTCGGATGGTCACTACGAATTTAATGTACTACCATTCGGGTTGAAAAACGCACCAAGCGTATTTTCAAGGATGATGAGGAAATTGCTGGAACCCTTGAACAACTCTAACATCACCAACTTTATGGATGACATTCTCATAGCCACGGAAACATTTGAGGATCATCTACATTCTCTATCAATGTTACTGGGTAGACTCAGAGAGGCAGGTTTGACTGCTCGTCCAACAAAGTGTGTAATCGGATGTCAGGAATTAGAATTTTTGGGACATACAATTTGTCATGGAAACATGTCTCCTGATCCCAAAAATATAGAAAAGTTAAGGAATGCACCTAGACCACAGACAAAAAAGGATATGAGGTCGTTCGTATCCTTAGGAGGATTCTATCAAAAGTACATCAAAGACTTCAACACCTTATGTGCACCTTTGACGGATCTGACAAAGAAAGGAAAACCTGACACAATAAAGTGGACGGCAGAGTGTGAGCATGCATATTCAGAATTGAAGCATAGACTCACTAGTAGGCCTATTCTGAAGTTACCAGATCTGACGCAAGAGTTTATAGTACGGACTGATGCAAGCAATGTAGGAATTGGGGCCGCGCTTTTGCAAAAATCTCAGACCCAGAATGAGGAACTGTTTCCTGTTGCTTATGCCAGCCGCAAGTTGAACGCGGCAGAAAAGAATTACTCTACTATTGAGAGGGAATGTTTAGCATTGGTGTGGGCCATCAATAAGTTTCAACCCTATTTGTATGGCAAGCCATTTGTGGTCCAGTGCGATTATCAACCCCTGTCATTTTTGGCCTTATACGTCATGCAAATACTCGCTTACTAAGATGGTCATTATTGATTCAGCCATACTCCTTCACTATTGAATATATTCCTGGAAAACAGAATGTGGGCGCAGATTTTCTTAGTCGTCATCCCACAGAGCTTGAGGAGGATAGAAGGAAGGAAAACTAACCTCGGAATGGTCGTTTTGCAATTGTCTTGTACCCAATAGTTAAGCTAGATATCATCCAGCTTAAAATATGGGGGAGCTATGTCGCAAAATTGGTTTCAAGTCATTGCAAACGTGTTCAGTTAGATTTATAAACCCGTCAACGATCGAGTGACCGCTTTCAAAATGGCGGCGTATCAGCGAAATGTGTATCAGACAGAGGAAATCGCCAAGGATAAATAAAAGCAGACGGGAATCAGTATGAAAAGGATTTTACATTTCAGTACAGGGAAGGATTGGGTATAACTGCATATAAGAAGGAACGGTAGGAAGTTCTCATTTACGGAGATATATGCGTATTTCGGCTGCCCACAGTTACGCTAACAGCATGTAAACCCACTTCTGTTCTAAATATTAAAATCAACAAATAACAGTTTGGGAAATTACATGGATAGGAAGGTAGAGAATTATCAACTGTATAAAACTAGATAAGATGGAACAATATGGATATTGATTATGCCGAGAATGAGAAAGGCAAAAGTTCAGTCGACGCACAGATCGGCCGAAATCACTGTTCGGGAAGGATTTTTCAGGCTTAGGTTTAAGCTGTGACGTCGCTGCTCTTCGATACGGCCGCGTGATGTGTATAAGTAGCGGATCGGTAAACTGAGAGAGATACACAACGAAAGAGGTTTGAGACAGACTCGAGGCAGAGTTTCGCCACTACCCATGAATTGTGAGCGGATCGCCAGAAACATTTTTAAGTCCAGTATCTGAAGTCTGAGGGTAAGCGAAATTATGATAACTACCGTGTTTAATATTTTTTATTTCAGGTTCATATAGAATTCACAAAATATGCCTGTATAATAGTCATTGATATAATGTATTGTATTTTTAATATGATCTAAACATGTGCATTGTGGATGATTGTTGCTTGTACAAAAATTAATCACAAATAGCCCCACAGCCTAATGAAGATATATTTATCATATTGCTTTATCGCTTACGAAGATAAAGGCAGTCCCATGGCAGAGATTGTCATAGGGAAATGAAGTGTTAGAAACTTCATCATGGAAGATCCCAGTTTACGAGGTTAAGGTGACTAGTCCCCTTCCTCGCTGCCTTTGCCTTCCCTAGTTTTAGCGCACGACTTTGTACCCATTTACAGCTGGTAAACTGGAGTGTTCTACCGCCAGTTTCAGTAGAAAGCAACCTGATCACGTGGTCACTCACTTTATTTAATTTATGTATTAATTTTGTGTAGATGCTACGAATAGCATCAGTATTTGAATTTGTACTTTATATGATTTGGAAGGATCAAGTTATAGATCAGAAAAGGATGTATAGGAGCTGAATAAACCAGATGATGTTTATTACTGATATGTTAATATTAATTCTATATCATTGAATTGATGTTACTTGCTATGACTGTATAACTTTGACACCTGATGACTGACTAGTCTGACTTATGTGCTAGTCAGTTACCCTTAATTGAAATGTTAATATTAATGCTATATCACTGAATTGATGTCCTTACTTACTATGATTGTATAACGGTGACATCTGATGACTGACTGGTCTGACATCTGTGCTAGTCAGCTACAAGTCTAGCCAGATACTAGCCAAGGCTGATATGTTGCAGGTTCCATGAAATAACTCAAACCAGACTGTCCAGTATCAGACGCCTGTGAGGTTCATCAGAGGCAATCCCACAAAAGTGCAGGACCCCAAAGAGTGAACTTCAACTGGTCATTGGCATCCCTACTGTTGGGTCTACCAAGTCTGATATCAGCAAAGGACAGTTCCGTGTCAGCAGTATCAAGTTGAACAGATAAGTGTCAGTTAAGACACTGACCACCAAAATATAAGAAACAGCTAGTAGTGAAAATCCATAGTTCAGTCAACTGATGACAATTCATTGGAAAGTTAAGAGACTAAAAACAGTGATTGCAGATTGCAGTAACTTTAATATTCAAGCTCTTGAAGTCTAAACAGACAATAATAGTAATTGTGTGAATACTTTGATATATATATGTGTATGCTCTTTTCCAACTAGTAGAAATAGAATATTAGTGTAATTATTAAACTATTTTAATTGTACCTGAGGAGTTATTCACTTTTTCCATTTTGTGGGTTCAGTGAATGTACATTTTACTTATCCCCTAGAATATAAGTAATCATAAGATAGTCACAGGGAGGAGACACCTTAAATCCTGGTACTACTTCTTACCAACTGGGCCGGGGTTTTCACAGTCTGACTATTGTTATGATAACAATACACCAGTGCTTATTTCTAAGACTGGGGTATTACGTGTAAGGTCAGAACTCTTTACTGGCATACTCTTACATATAAATAATTTTAAATAACCTCCCGCTACAGCAGCCGTATTATTTGGCCGGTTGCGGTGCAATTTGGTGCACACAATTGGCAGATGCCATATTTGATGTGTGCAAAATTTCATGCTTCTATCTTCATTATTAGCTGAGAAAAACGATGTGGTGCATTACTTTCTGAACGCCCCTCGTATATATGGGTAGGGGTTCGACCAACACATTAAATTAAGTTTTATTAAGTTTATTATCACTTTAAAAAAAGACTTCACAACATAAAGATATACATATCAATAAAAGCATGGTTTAAGACAAATTGAAATAACCCGATATTTCCCACCCCTCTTGTAGAGAAAGGATCCCAACAGAAGTTAATAACCCCAAAAGGGCAAAGGTTAACAATAAGGTTATGGAATAGCCAGTAAAGGGGAAAAAAACGAGTTCCTAGTTAAGCTATCCCGTAAATAATCAGGTTAGTGAGGAAATAATAAAAAGATTAGTATACTGATGGTAACAAGGGAAAAATATGTTTCTCTCTTTCTATTCTTTCACTCAGTCATTCTGTGGCCACACGCATATTCGCTTATCCAGTAGTTGTCGTAGATATCCCTTGAAATAAACATTAACAATAATATGACCCTACAGTGTCATGTGGTTTGCCAATTCCGGCCCAGACTGCTTAATGTCAAGATAGTCGCCGAAGTTGGTGCGTTAATTGTTTTTCCTGGATAATTCATGTATCACTGCACACAGTTGGTTGGAATAAGACGTATTCGTGATGGTCACCGTCTTTTAGAAAGAAAAATATATTGTTCCTGTGCTGTCTAGCCTCTGGTTGCTGAGACGCTCTGTTACGTTATGCGAATGTTAATAATAATTATCGGCTGTTCTCTGAGTTGATGGCCGATTCTGAACAGTGAATTCTCTTGAGTATAATCCCCGTGGAAATCTACTGTCATAGGTCAGGTAAATATATATATATATATATATATATATATATATATATATATATATATATATTATATATATAATATATATATATATATATATATATATATATATATATATATATATATATATATCTTGCCACAGCGGGCTGATCAAATTGATAGAAAAATCTGGTAATGTTCAGGTCCAGTTTAATATGATATTTATTGTTCTAGATTGGCCTCTCTCATGAGTGAAGAAAGTGGACCGCACAGGTCAAAAATCGAAGACCCAATATTACCATAATATCTCTGGATAGCTTATAAGACCGCTAGTTCGCTGGTTTTTTATCAAGCCGAAAAACAGAAAAATGAAACTATCTCCACGAAATCTAAAAAATCCACTTTGTACAATGGCTCTTGAATGTCGAGCTAGATATTCCAAAAATCTCTGAGGCGACTAGATAACTGATTTTATGAGATTGGGCATATATACAAGAATAGCGTTGTTTCGCTGAGCGATGACGAAAGTCACGCCATGGGCACTCAGGGGAAATGAACGGGGTTTTCTTCCGAGGTAAAGAATTTCCTCTGTTCGCTCTGTTCGCCGTTGAATCGAAAACAAAGGCTTCTTATCTCGGCGATTGTCTCCCTGTCCGTACCACATCACAGGATTTCCCTCCGCTTGTAGAGACTTCAAAGCTGATTACCTTCCACGTGTTTTGGGCTTGTGCGTTCTGTCAGTTGTCGTAATACTAACGGCTCTGCACGCATAGGAGCTTCAAGCAAACGCACTGGGTTCGTCCTCTTTGAAAGGAATGACAGTTACGAATCTAGGTAGACGCTCGTCGCGCATGAAACAAGAAAAATAGGTGTGGCTAAAATATGAGTTAGACAGATAGCGAAAAAGGCATGGATTTAGCGTAACAAACCGTGCATACTAATGAGGAACCAAGGTGGGGAAGCGAAGGCGGACGGATTCATGTAGTCTATTTACATAACCTGTCACAGTCGCCTTGTACGATATATCTGAGGGTACAGTTGTCCTGTTCTTTGTTCGTCTCTTCAGAGACCATAGGCAGCTGCACGGGGTCGTTCTGTTGTAAACTGTATGTGTATCTTACTGACAAACATATTTTTCAGTGCAGAATAAGACAACAGGCAGCGAGAAACTGAACTGGTCACTCCACCTCATAAAAAAGCTGGACACAGTATGGTTAAGCGTCTAACTTTCCTACGGCGTTATCTGCTATTTTTCTACTTCATCTTCTTTGATCCTTAGCCGCCAACTCTGAAAGCAGTCAGTGGCCATCACGCCTGGTTTGTAGGGCATCAACAAACGACTTCCACTTTGCTCGGTATGCGGCCAGCCTTCGTGCAGTTCCTCAGCTCTGGTTCATTCTTTGCATCTCGGTCTCCACAATTCTCTGCCAAGTTGTTTTTTGTCGGCCTGTCTTTCGCTTTCCTTCAGGGGTCCATAGCATAGCTGTTCTTGTGACGGCATTGTGGTCTCTTCTGAGGACATGGTCAACCCAACTCCAGTGTCTGCCAGCTATGATGGTGTGCATATCGTTTTGGTTACTCCGAGTAAGTAGTTCTTGGTTAGTGATAGTATTCGGCCAAAAGATTCAGAGAATTTTCCTTAGGCAGATTGTGTGGAAGGAGGACAGTTTCGACATTTCCTTCTCGGTTACTCTTCAGCATTCCACACCATAGAGAAGCGCAGAAAGTACACAGCTCTCATATAATCTTAATTTGGTGTTTGTGTTGTACTGGGAAGACTTCCAGATGTTGTTGAGACTAGTAAAGGCTGTTCTCGCGTTATTCATGATGTTCTTGATGTCTTTGCTTGTTCCGCCGTCTGGCGTCACTACGCATCCTAGGTATGTAAATTTGTTTGTCTGTCTGTTCCAGCTTCTGGTTCCTTATTGTCATGGGCTCAGGACTGCCCACATTGAGTGTCATGACCTCTGCCTTCTTTAGACTGATGATCAGACTCACCTGCTGGCTATACTTCTTCAGTCTGTCGTTTTTTCTTGTAATATATATATTATATATATATATATATATATATATATATATATATATATATATATATATAATATATATATATATATATATATATATATATATATATATATATATATATATTCTTCTCTTCTCTTCTTCCGTCCTTAGCCACCGACCGTCAAAGCAGTCAGTGGCCATTACGCCTAGTGGTGTCTTAGGGCAACAGCAGATAGGTTTTCTTTGCCATTGTTTCCCATCACGCCTAGTGGCGTCTTTAGGGCAACGGCAAATCAACCCCTTTGCTGTTGTTTCCGTAATCGAAGTGACTGGCAAACGGGTGATCAGCCCGTTGTGAATAAATAAATAAATAAATATATATATATATATATATATATATATATATATATATATATATATATATTATATATATATATATATATATATATATATATATATATATACGAGGGCATTCAGAAAGTAATTCACCACATCGTTTTTCTCAGCTAATAATGAAGATAGAAGCATGAAAATTTTGCACACTTCAAATATGGCATGTGCCAATTGTATGCACCAAATTGCACTGCAACCGGCCAAATAATACGGCTGCCCTAAACCGTTGAAATGGAGCGTGTTAGCAACTTGCGTTATAAACAGCGAATTGTGATAGAATTTCTCGTTGCAGAGAAGGAAACTGTTGTGAATATTCACAAGCGTCTATGTGATGTTGTATGGAAGTTTTGCAGTTGACAGGAGTACAGTCAGTCGCTGGGTTCAGAGAATCAAAGAATCAGGAAGTGGAGATACGGAGCTGCTTGATCGGCCGCGCTGTGGACGTCCTGCCACAGCCACCAACGCAGAAATGTTGAAATGCGATGAGGGCATTATTCTTACTGATAGGCGAATCACTACTCAACAATTGGCCTTACAGCTGTCAGTCAGCATTGGTAGTGCAAATGCAGTTATAAAAACTCTCGATTTTCTAAGGTTTGCGCAAGATGGGTTCCTCGAAGTCTCACAAATGACCACCGATTGCAAAGGAAAGCATTTTTCTTCTGAATTGTTGGAGCGTTTCAGTGCTGATGGAGAGAACTTTTTGGCTAAGATCGTTACAGGTGACGAAACCTGGGCACATCATTTTGAACCTGAGACAAAAAGACAGTCAATGGAGTGGCATCATCCGCAATCACCAAGAAGAAATAAATTCAAGACAATTCCTTCAGCTGGAAAGGTCATGATCACTGTCTTTTGGGACATTGAAGGTGTGATTCTTGTGGACGTGTTATGCCAAGAGGAGAGACAATCAATTCGCAAGCTTACATTAAGACATTGAAAAAACTCAATCAACGTTTTCGCAGAGTTCGGCCGCACAAGATTCCAGCAGACCTGCTTCTCCTTCACGACAACGCGCGACCTCACACAAGTCTGGCAACATGGGAAGCAATCACCAAATTGGGTTGGACTGTACTACCCCATCCACCCTATAGTCCCAATTTGGCACCCTCTGATTTTCAACTATTTGGTCCACTTAAAGATGCACTCCGTGGGACAAGGTTTGAAGATGATGAAGGAGTGATTCAAGCAGCGAAGAAATGGCTACATGATCAAGACAAAATCTGGTACGGGCTAGGAATACATGCACTTGTTTCGCGCTGGCATAAAGCCGTACAAGTTGATGGGGATTATGTTGAATAATACCGATGTTTACATGACATGTCCATGTATATTGTGTATAAATTTCATGCTTTTTGAATAAACAGCTCCTGTGAAAAACGATGTGGTGCATTACTTTCTGAACGCCCCTCGTATATATATTTGAAGGTATGGTCCCGGCGTCCCGGCCAGTTTGTCATTTTTTCGCGGTTATTTGGAAAAAATTAAAAAAGTGCCGAATATACACTAAGTCAAAAAATGCAGCCTGGGAAAAGGGCAATTAGGCAACACAAAAACCCGACTTTAACACTGGCCTAGTACGCAGCGTCGCAAGTCAGTTGCGCAGCCGCCGCGCATGCGCAATCTTAGTTGAGTTCTGTCAGATTGAGTAGGTAATTTACTCGAGTCGGTGTTTGTTTTCGGCGTGTTGTTTGCGATTATTTTGTACTGTACATTAAATTAATTTAACCCCCAAAATGCCAAAAAGAAACTGTGTATTTACGGATGAATTAATAAAGGATTATCCGTTTTTTGAAAAAAGTTTGTGGTCATATTGACAAAGTGAAATGCGAACAGTGTTCTTCAGAATTTTCGGTGGCTCATGGTGGGCGTTCGGACATAAAAAGGTTCTTCAACATGGCAACTCCCGTTTTCTTTCGCTACTTCAACTATCGACAGAATACTCGAACTCTATGCGGGACTGAAATCATATTTTCTCTCACACGCACCCTGCCCAGTGTTGATAAAACAGTTTCTTGATAATGAATTGTGGTGAGATGTATTTTATGGTTTGTGCAAGGGCAACTCACAATTGTTTTTTAACAAATCTACCTTTGATTATGGAAAGTACAAAAGCAAATGCAACTGATATTGTCAGTGAACTTAGAAAATTGAAAAAAAATCTTGAGGGAAGGCGTGATAATAAATGTATACCTCAATAAGCAGAAAAGCTTATTAGAATACTGGAAAATAATGGAAGTACTAAATACAATCCTACAAGAGTTTTACAACATTTTTTATGACCGATGTTTTTCTTACATTGAGCTAGGAAAACAGTTTTGGTGAGCAGTAATCTTTTATTGGGATAAACAAAAAATGAATTTAACATGGTCTGAAATTGAAGCATCAGGTGAAAAAATTAATGAAACTCTTGCAAATAGTGCAATAACTTGGATGAACTGTTTGATGAAGTGTGAATTGCAAAGTTTTTTGGTCTGCAAACTATGACATTTGGAAAAAATACAAGTTGCGAAGAAAAATGGACACAACTAATTCAGTCATTTCAAAGAAAAGAACATTTCAATTGCCCAATCTTATAGGAATAAATTTATAAATTATAGAATACATTTTCAGCCTGCCAGCAATCTGCACCTGTTGAAAGGAGTAATTATCATAACGAATAACCGTATGGTCTGAAGAAAGGAGGGTAGAATGGCTGAATCAACCCTGTAAAAAATGCTTTTTATTTGCGCTGCTCAAAGTTAATTGTGAACTAAAATGGTAGTGAATTTTTCGACGCGATTAAAAATAACAAAAAAATTTTAAATGAAATTTTCACGCTAGTGATAAATATTAATAAACTTTTTAATAATAAGATTTATTATTCAGTTAAGAGTAATTAAAAATTATTACTACATAATTGTTGTTTTTTGTTAACCACTCCATTAGTTTTAGCCTTTTTGAATCATAAGTAAACTTAGCTTAATATACTTCTTTCTCTTTCTAAAATCGCATAGAAGCGCTCACTTTTCTGTTTCGAGCAAACTCTCGAAATTGTCCCGGTTTGAGAAAAAAAAAATATTATGGTAAGTATATATATAATAAATCAGGCAAGTAAAGTAAGAATGTTGGTGAGAGTGGACATTTTCAGCGGGTGAGTGTATAGGTACAACACTATTACCCCGATCCATCAAGTGATAGTTAGTTGGGTAGCTTGCTAGGAAGATGGATTTGATTGGATGATTATGAAAGATTTAAAAGTGCGAGAATAGCGTCCGAATGGCAGAGTGTTTTTAGGTGTGATTTATGCTATATTGGTTCGCGTAACTGGGTAGGTAGGTCATCATATATCAAGTGATTCGTTAAATATTTTTGTTTTTTTAAAGTTCTGTGTGTACATTTTTGCGATGCGTGTTTCTGTTCCAGTTACAGAGTACAAGGGTCCATCGGTTATACATTTGGACGCATGTCCAGAATAAAAAACACCGAGGGCTTTGGTGTTTAATGATGTGGGTTAGATTGTAGCTTGCTAGGCAGAATGATTTATTGACTGAATGATCAAGAAAGATTCAGAGCGTATTAGCGTCTTGTTCCAGTCCCTGCACTGGCTGTAAAGGCATTTTACCTGACACTACCCTTGTAGTAATAGGAATACAAAGGCAACGAGAAAGACAATTGGTTTACTAAAAACCTCTTACAGCTGGAAGTTTTCTACATAGTGAAGGTCTCTAACACACTACAATTTCCTACGGCATTTATCTTGTGATGTGACTACCTTATAATTTTTAAAAAGCACAAGAGATAACTATAATTAGTAAAGAAAAATGTCCAGAGGGAATTTATCTTTCTGAGAACCCAACAAACATAACCGACAGCTACGTCTTCCGCACACGCCCATTTGCTGTTAAGTAAAATTGGATCGCAAGTGACGTCCGCTGGGAATTTTTTTTTGTTGTTACCCCGACACACAATCTTTGTTTGTAGCGGGCGGGCAGTTTCATATCTTTTTTTTTTTTTATTGTTTTTTATTGTTTGTTTTTTTTTTATTTTTCATCATTTTCTTTCTGCTTTCATGTTTTTACATTTTTGTCTTTTTATTACATGATTTCTTCTTTTTTTTATCTTTTGTTTTCATGGTTTTTTTTGTCATGTTTATGTGTACAGACCTATTTCATTGTTCATTTTGATTCAGTACATTGGATGTTTTTATTGAGTCCCTTTCAAGCGATACGTTCTTATAACATGTCTGAGTGCGCTTTTTGTTACATTACATGATGTTCATATTCGGGTATTTTTCATGTTTTGTGGATTGAGTCATCCATTACTTTGTATCCCATTCAGCTGCATTACATTGTTTCAATATTTTCTTGTTACTTTTGGATACATTTTTTAATTTTCAGTTCATTTTTTTTATGACATTTTTTTCATCGTATTTATACGGTTATGCGAATTCAGAAAAGAAAGTGTTGGTCATACATTCGTTAGTGTCTGATGTTTTTTTTTTCATTACATGTTCTAATGTCATTGTTATTTTCTTTTAGTTTTTTTTTTTTTTCACTTGTCTGTAATCGAAGGTTGTGTCAATAACTATTTTTATTCCATGGTTGTTTCTGGATTTTCAATTATTGTCATTTCATTATATTTTGTTAATATTTTTTTTTTATTATTAATTTTTTTCTATTTTTAATTTTTTTTCCTTAAATTATAAAATTTTATTAATTTTAATTTTTATTATTATTATTATTTTTTTTTTATTTTAATTTATAAATTTTTTTTTTTTTCAAGGAATTCTGGCTTTGAAAAAAATAATGTGCAAAGTTTTTAGTAGTATTGATAGCTCCTTCTTCGTAAATTTTAGGTTATTATTAGTTTTTGTAATATTAGAGGTTTGGTTGGTGTTAGAGTTGGTTGGGGTGGGGTATTCTGTTGTGGTGGGGAAAGGGGGGGGGGGGGGGGGCGGTGGGCCTCCAGGAAATGAGGGAGTTTTTTCTCGCGCCTCAATGCAAGTCACACACTAACTAAAAACCGTATTGGACGAAAACAATTCTCTAAAGGGCTAACATACTGATTACCAGATTAAGTCACAGTTTTGTAATCTCCTGACACTTAATAAATAAACTTTCTAGCGTTTCCTTGTGGATGGCCGAAAATAGCGTAATTTGTATTGTTCATTGAAAATAGGTAAGTGAGATCAAGAATGTTAACATTGGAATAGGTGAGTGAGGAATACGCGCTCATTTGTGCCAAATTCAATTCCCTTGTCTTGTGGTATGTGAGTCTCCAATCCTCTCCCCTTGATTAACAAAAGGGATATTTTTTTTGGGGGGGGCCCCGGGGCTGGCGGGGGGGGGAGGGGTAAGGAAGGGGGGAAAGAGGAGGGAGGACGGCCCTGCCTATTTATTTTTAATTCCACCCAATTTATCTCCCCCCCCCTCCTGTCTAAAGAGATATGCCCTCTTGAAATTGTTCTGGGCTGCATCTTTCCTCCCCCCCTTTTTCCTTCCTTTCCTCTCTTGAATTGAAAAGTGATATGCCCTTTGTCCCAATTCCAGCTATATATTTTTTCAAGACATGCTCATTCTTCATTTTTGTATTGTTTGAAGATGTTGTGTTACACAATTATTGTAAGGTTTGTTCAAACAAACAAGCATCATGGAATCCTGGTTCACAGATCATTGCCCACGGGTATTCCTTCCAACTTGTTTTTCTTGTTTCCCATCGTTCCAACGAATTTGCTTCTCTGTGAATAGGATGGTCTTTGTATATGCGTTTGGGAAAAAAAAAAAAAAAAAAAAACATCTGACACGCGCTGATTCTGTATTTCTTGCAATATTTGTATCAAAAAAAAACCCAACTGAAAGAAAACTGAGACAGCGACTGTAAGGTCCGATTTTTTTTGTGTTATATTTTTTTTTTTTAGTGGCAGAATTATGACATTATTAAAAACATGACAATACACGCGCCAACTGTTAGAAATAACTCCCAGGATATTTTTTATTTTTACTCAACCACAAAAAACAAACTCGCTGACCGCGAGAATACCTACTTTCCAATCGTCTTCAGACTCATTTATTGTGTAAGACCCAGCTAAATCCTTCAGGCCTGTCGCCAGACTAAGCCCAGAAATGTTATTTCCAGGTGCGGGCGCTAACTCAATAGCATCGTGCGCAAGCCATCCGCACCCCTGGGTGGCTCAAATCGTTTTCTTTTTATTTGACGTCGTGAGGTTTTCCCACAGGGGGTGGTTTGGATTCCAGAATCCCCACTTGGACAATCATATCGTTTGAAATAATCCAGGAGGCGAAAGAGGTGAAGGTATAGTAACCAAGGAACGCGGTGCTAAATTCCAGCGAAAAATTATGTCATCTGGTGTTCAGAAGCTGCTGGAATGGGTCGGATAGTATGAAACACTGGAATTGTTTCATAACAAGAGGTAAATCTACTCTAGTGGGAAAACCCGGTATATTTTCGATATGGCTGAAACGGTTTAGTGCGCTTTACATTCCACTCGCTCAAAACACCGTATACTGGGTTCCGGGACGAAACCGCAGCGCGGCCCGGAGAGCCGCGGCGGGGGGGGCGTGTGCCCGGCGGGAGAGAGTGCGGAGTTGCCGGCCGGGGGGGGGCGGAATGAGCTTGGCCGGGCCTGCGGCGGCGGGTGGGGCGGGCGTGGCCGGCCGGGGCGCGACCATTGTCGCGAGGGGTCGGAAGGATCGGTGTGGCAGACGAGCGCGCGTGAGCGGGTCACAGTTCCAGTCACCCTAATCATTAAGTAGGGGATTCTGCTACTCTAGCTTATAAGGGCCGGT